>OX359293.1:71236898-71836898 GCA_947179395.2 Pulicaria dysenterica | reverse complement strand
AAGGGCTCATATTTCTTTTTTGCACACGATCCATGAGACGCCCCTGTCTCTCTCCTTTGTCTCTCACTCTCCTCATCCTCTCGTAAGTGGAGGAATAAATGTGAACCACCGTAGACCTGTAAAAAGACGCCGCTGCCTACCACCGCCACACTCTTTGTTCTCTCTCTCTCCTCTATTCTCACTCTCCTCCTCTGACTCTTCCTCTCCTCATCCTCCATACACACAAACACTAGATCTATACCCAAATCGTGTGGAAACTCTAGATCTATACCCACTAATCATTTGAAGATGAGGTGGTGGTTGCGATTTTTCACAGTGAGAGATAAACATAAAGAGAGGAATGTTTGAATATAAGGTGGTAGTGGTGGTGATGGTTTCACTGTGAGAGAGAAACTGAGAGAGAGTGGATGGATGACTGTTTGAAGATAAGACGACAGCGACGGTGGATTCATCGTGAGAGAAACAGAGAGATGAGAAAGAGAAGTGTTGAGAGAGAGAGACGTGAGGATGAGGGTACGGGTAGTGGTGGGAGGTAGTGTCAAATGATAATAATTGTGAAATATTATGAAAGTGTAAATGATTTTATTAATCTTGTTCAAACTACAATAGAAGAATCCTATGGTGTTCTTAGATATAGAGAAAGCTTACGACAGTGTACCTAGGGAACTTATCTGGAAGACCCTTAACGATAGAAGAATCCCTGGGAGATACATTAGGGTATTAAGAGACATGTATGATGGTTCGATGTCTTGTGTGTCCACCTCTGTAGGAGACACCGAGTACTTTCCGGTGGTACGGGGCCTGCACCAAGGGTCAGCTCTTAGCCCTTTCCTTTTTGCAATCATTCTAGACGAGCTTACGACTAGTATCCAAGGAGGTATACCTTGGTGTATGCTTTTCGCAGACGACGTAGTTTTGGTCTCTGATTCGAAGGAGGATTTGAACAGACGTTTAGAACAGTGGAGGACTACACTAGAGGATTCAGGACTTAGGATTAGCCGGGGTAAGACCGAATATCTCTATTGTCAATTCAGCAAGACAACAACCGAAGAGGGTCTAGACCTCCGCCTTGAGGACCAAGTGTTGAGACCCCAAGACTCCTTTAGGTACCTAGGCTCCATTCTACATAAAACAGGGAGAGTGGACGAGGACATCATTAATCGTATCCAAGCGGCGTGGAGCAAGTGGAGAGCGGCTTCTGGAGTTCTATGCGACAAGAAAGTTCCTCTTAAACTTAAAGGAAAATTTTACAGATTAGCTGTTAGACCGGCCATGTTATATGGATCCGAGTGTTGGCCCCTGAAAAAGGCACAAGCAGAGAAGATGGAAGTGGCCGAGATGAGGATGCTTAGATGGATCTGCGGGAAGACTTTGATGGATAAAATCCCGGTGGGTGTCTTTAGAACCGAATTAGGTGTAACGTCTATTGGCAAAAAGTTGAGGGAAGGTAGACTACGGTGGTTTGGCCATGTTAAAAGGAGACAACCAACTGCACCAGTAAGGAGAACGGAAGCGATTGTAGTTGAAGGTACTAGGAGGCGTGGTCGTCCTTTTATGAGGTGGGAAGATAGAGTGAAAGCTGATTTACAGGAGCTTTCTCTTTCCGAAGACATGATCTCAGATAGGGTGTCTTGGAGGAGGAGGATTAAGATTCAGGGTTAGGAGGTGTAGAGCCGACACCTAGCTACTTAGGGTTTAGGGAGGTATATATATATTTTTATATATATATATTTATATATATATATATATATATGTTTTTTTTCTTTAGCCTTAGTTGTTGATTTTATCTTACTTTTTTCCTCCTTTTCACCTAGTTTTTTGTTTTCTTTGATTTATATTTTGTTTTACTTTATTTTATTTTTTACTATTTTCTTGTTCTTATCTTTGTGGCCGGAGGTCCTTTTCAGGAAACAATCTCTCTACATTTTAGTGGGGGTATGATTGTCTACGCTTTTACCTCTCCCATACCCCGCTCATGCGGGATTGGGTACCGTTGTTGTTGTTGTTGTTGTTGTTCAAACTACAATGTCTTGCCGAGTTCTTAGTATTATTCCACAATGAATTTGAAGAATATCGACCACTAGCACGAGAACATTTCTTATACTTCTTTCGTTTGTTGATCATCTTGTGCACACAAAATATTGCTGAGAAATATAACTTGAGAATATAGAATTATGTTTCCAAATTGGCAAGGAAAGAATAGTGTGAATATTTAAAAAGAGGTTTATGTATGTGTATAATATGTTACACAAATTAAAAGATAAATTCTCAGCTATTGATAACTAAAACAAAAGGGGTAATATTAACTTTTTATGCCCGTCATGGGCTTGACACGTCGCTTGACGACACAAGAAGCATGACATTGTAGCCGGTAATGACATGTAGCATCATGGGGTATGACGGGAGGCTCTGCCTATGAGTTGCTAACTCATTCTTCAACAGGCACGCGATCAGAGCCCGGGGCTCCTCCCACTGCTTGGAAGCTTACGGTTTCATGTTACTAGATGTTTTTCCATATTTTTCGCATTCATTTCTAGCTATTTTTGACACCTCACGTCCTCACTACGTCCGCTCTTGTGATTATGTATGATTATTATGCTTTTACATGACGTATTCACTTCCATTGTGATATGACAATGCTCACATGTTGCCCTTACAGTTCTTTTTAATATCTTTTCCTTCTTACTGACATTTTAGTCTATAAAAGGTACACAAACATCACAAGGGACAACAATAAAAAGTGTCTTGCATTTCATATACAGATACTACAGGAACATGGTTCAAAAATAAGTTATGTTTTCCAATACCCAAAATATACCCATGTAAAGAAGTAATTGTTCCCATGAAAAACGATCCTCTAGTCATCAAAACGGTCCTTATAGGTGGCGTTGGCGGGTAGTGGAAGTTGGTGGTGGTGCTAAGACAGTCTAAGAGCCATTTCATGAAGAAGAGCTCGCTTCTGAGACTCGTTTATTACTTGATTAGTTTCAGCATTCTCTAGCACATCAGCAACTATTCCAGCAGCATGACCTTCTTCAGCTGTTCTTTTCAGCATGAAAGCCTATTTATACAAAACCAATAACCAATCCCCATAAAACTTTGCAACATGAAGTTAACAAAGTTAAAGAAAAACGACATGTTGAATCAGATTTGTGTACTTATCATATAAAGTCAATGACGGGGTACAACCTGTCCATGATGTGAAATAGTCAATGTGCATGGTGACTGTAACCATGGTTCTCCATCAATTTGAACAGGCAATGGAGCAAGAAGCTGGATTTTTATAGTCTTCCCTTGTGCAAGCCTTCGAGCTCGAGAAAGCCCTACCTGTCACACAAAATCCTAAATTAAGATATCAAAGTTCAAAAGAGAAACACTTTTGGGCAAGTAATCACACTACTTCATAAACATTAACTAACTGCAATATTTATTAAATAACGATAGGAGATAATATTTTCATTATTACCTGGAGCTTTCCAAGATGCCAAGTTCCTGAAATGCTCACAACTTCCAACATCTTGTCATGCATAGATTGAGGATCAAAATTATCATTATTTTCGTTTTCATTCTGCCACAAGTCTACACCACCCATGTAGCTCCCGATATTCGCAATAAGAACACCTTCCGCATCCTTCATAAAGTAAAAATCCCAAACTTGAAAATTCATTTTGTTAATTTGCATAATTTGAAAAATGTCATATGTCAATCTAGAAAAGAAAACTAAAAAATAAACTACCTCGGGAACCTCAACATCAACACCGTCAACATCTACTCGAACTTGCCATGGATAATCGGCTAATGTTCTATCCATCATACTCCTAGCACCTTCTCTAGCATATAAAACTTTATTCATAAACTGCAACCATATCACCAAAAAATCATTAACCACGAGAAAAACAGATCTCCACTTTTATAACATTTTGCAATTATCGATTTTGATCCAAGATGTACTTAAAATTGAATGTTATTGAAAATTATGGTAACCTGGTTATAGAATTTCTCTGGATTTTCCTCCCTCAGATTGTGAATATCAAGAGCAACCTTTGCATCACATCCAACCCCTGGAGTCATTTGTTCTTAATTAGTAATGATTAAAATCCATTACCCTCATAGAGAAAGTGGTATTACATGACATACATACCAAGATAATTATTCATAAATTTCGGGGAACGGAGTGGTCTTCCCTTATGATTTGCAATAGAAATCTTCCAACGATCAAGAACGGTTACTGCAGCATGCTCTATTTGTTGCAGCATCATGCAAAGGCCACCTTGTTTTTCTACTGACCCCAGACCACCGCCCCAATTTAAAACTCGAGCCAAATCATTTCCAGTTCCAGCGGGAAGAATAGCAACAGGAGGTGGAGATACATAATTTTGCTTTTCAATGGCATCCAACACCCACCCTGCTGTACCATCCCCACCACATACCAACACTCTGAAATGTGGTACTCTTCTAAACAGATATAAACCGACTTCGGGTCCCTCTTTTGAGCTCAACTCAAAAATCTACAATACAATCAAGCAACTCTGATTAAGATGTTTGCAAAATAGGCAATTTTATTTCACCATCACACTAGTTTTATAAAAATTTAAATAATGTAATACTATATGATTATAGAAATCATAATCATTAATACAATTATATGCAACTCTTTTAAATAGAACGATTTAAGAGCATTCTTTTGGACAACCCGTATGACATGTTTCCTCTTTACCTAATAAATTATACTTAAATTTAAACACAACCTATTTTTATCAGATAAACGGATCGAAACGGACACATATAAATTAGCTATCGGCTAAAAAATAAATGAAACATGTTCATGTAGGAACCTGAATGGGGTTTAACAGAATATTCAAGCGTAGCCGGATTGAATCTCCACGCTTTGCACCACTTTTTTTGTTAATGAAAACTAAAAGAGGGCGTGCATCGGGACGTAAATTAACCAACTCGTATCTTTGCTTCATCTGTACCATTTGGGACTCGTCTCTCTGGATCCCTCTCTTGTAGCTCGTTTTTTTGTTCATCATTTCACTACCATCAACATCATTGTCACTTTTTAGATTATTCTCAAGTGAGCTTTCTGTAGGTGAGCCTATATTGCCTATACCATCATCTACATTGACACGATTCCCTTGCTTGTTTTTCTTAGTAATACTGGCACGAACAGAAGAAGCAATTTCATTGGCACCAAAAGTTATGGAACTCAAGATCCCACCCGATGATGATCGCCCAAGTCCCTTAACATAAAGCGGTGATAAAATCAGCCTTTTAAACGGACCCATATCACAAAGATCGCCTATTTCACGATACATACTACTATGGCAATCAACATGTATTGATCTCTGACACCATAAACAACACCATATTGGTGACCCACCAAGAAAAGAAGCACTACATGGTTCTTCACAATGTGTGCAAAAGGAATTCCCATCTGGTTGATCACTTACCTCGGTCCACCGAATAGCCCATTGGTGCAGTACGTGGTCAGACCCCACCATCGATACACATTTACAATCTTTGTGAGCATTTTGGGAACAATTAAGGTGGGCCATCGCACCACATATACTACAACGGTGAATAAAACTACCAGAAGATGCCATTGGTCCAAGAGATTGAGAAGGTGACATGGATTTTAGGCATACACAACAGTTTAAGCTTTTTCCACGTGCTACAGTTTCTAAATACCATGTGTGAGCTGCTACGACATCTTTGCTAGATTTTGTATCTTTTTTTGTTCCCGCGATTGCTTTTGTCCAACTAAGACTGATGTTTCTTCTCCATTGAAAGGCGGTGTAAACGATAGTTAAGATACCAATAAGACCAGCGATAAAACAGGATATAATGAACAGATTTGATTCTGCTAGTTCGGATGGACTCTTGCTCAGCCAAGCAGCAGGTAGAATATGATCATCTTCTCTATAGTCCTCCATTTATATGTTTTAATTCATGTTCTTAATTTAAACTGGTGTGTGATGCTGTCATCTACAGGATAAGAATGTTTACATAAGACCAACAAAATTGTTGTAGATAAGTCAACATGAAAAGATTAAGTTAATGTGTTCTTTTAAGTCATCTTGCAGACTCCAAGGCTCTTGGAAGCTCAGTCATGTGCAGCAGGATAAACCTAAACTTGTTTTCTGAAAAAATCAAGAACACAAATGGATCAACTACAACGGAGAAGAAAATTGTTCACAATTATTAGTTAAATATCATAAGTATTGTTCAAATACTGTCAATAAAAAGCCTCGTATTAAGATGATTAAAATATCATGGTCAAACCTTTATATGAGCACAACAATGTTAAAATGATTAGTCACGTAAAAATCATAAATCATAAGTGAAAAATAAGGCAAAACCTAAAGAGCAAAATAGCCAAACTTAAACATAACCATATAGTCATCTCATTAAAAACTGAATCCACCAAGAATAATCTGTTTAAAAAAAGCAATTTAAAACAACTTATTCCATACTAAAATAAGAACATAAGCATAAGCATTTTTCTTTCATCCAAAAGCTCAAAAGTGGTTATCTGCTGTTTATAAACCACAATTAGCAGATAAGTTGTTTAAACATGCATCCCCTTCCCCTTCTTCTGATCTTCTCCAACAAAAAAGAAAGGAAACAAAGAAAAAGCATCTTGGCTAGTAAAACAATATCATGCAAGTGTTACTTGGATAAAAGTTTGTTTTACATAAATCAAACACATACTACTATCATTAACAAAGATATTCTTTCCAGATTTCTAGCAGAAATCATAGCTAAAAAACACAGCAATCCAGTTATCTACAGCTATGGGTAAGACAAAATATGCAAACAAGTAAGGACATTCTCGATCACTGTTAAGATACTTGCAAGCATGCACATGAATAAGTCATGTTTGTCCCAGATATATAAGTATTAACACAAAATATTAACCACATTTATATCAAATTAGAATGTGCATTTTGCGTAAATTAAGCAATGGAGTATGAGAAGGCAATAGCAGTAATCCCAAATCAAAAAACAGAGATACTTACAGAGTGCATTTGTGTATTTCTGTATGCAATGATCCAAAGAGGAGAGATGCGGAACCGATGAAGGAACAAAAAAATGCCTAAAACAGAAACAAGCATCTTGAATCACCGAAACAACAAAACGCAAAACGAATAAATATATATGGAATTTATTTGTCAAGAATTTTGTGGATCAATGGAGGCTTGCATTTTAGCCATATAGACATAGAATGATCTGCTGTTATCTGCGTGATTTTGTAAGAGCTTTTCGATTTCTTGGTGGATATCTGTGAATTTATCTTGAACCTATAACTTTTGGGGGAAAAAAATATGTTTCCTCGAGGTTGGTTCTCCCGGCGAGATACGAAAACAAGACTTAATTTCATAAATTTTAAAAAGTTACAACTTTCGTACTTTAACTATTATGTTGTTGCACAAAATGCCATTTTTAGTAGGTTAGTAAACTTGTATAGATTAAACATTGAGTTAATTACACAGATGGTCCCTGTGGTTTACCAAATGTCCCATGGGTAGTCCCTAAACTTCAAAAATTACACATATAATCCCATGGTTGTCATTTTGTCCCGTGGGTGGTCAAAAACTAACTGAGCCGTCCAAATGGATGTTAACTCTGTTATTTTGAAGGGTAAAAAGACATTTTTACCCTCTTTTTTATATTTAAATCATTTAAAAATCTAAGTCAAACTCTGTCTCTCTCATCTCTCTCTCGGTCTCTCTCTCAGTCTCTCTAACTCACTCTCACTCTGGGAAAAAACCCACCACCACCACCTCCTCCTCCAGACCACCGTAACCACCACCACCCCTCCTCCAGACCACCGTAACCACCACCACCTTCTCCACCACCTCAGTCAACTCTCTCTCTCTCTCTCTCATCTTTCTCCTCTCTACACTCTCATCTTTTTTCTCTCACTGCCACCGTACCACCATGAAACCACCACCTTCGCCGTCCCTTTTCACCGCCGCTGTAACACCCTATAAATAGGCCTAGCAATAGTGACTTGTACCTAGTGTTTAAAAGCTTGTACGCTGACTTTAAGTGACTAATTTAAAGTGACTAACGTGTTATGTGTTAATTATGTGATTATGTGAAAAGTGTCAAGCGTGTCTAAGAATAATAAAGTGTTATACGGTTTCGTGTAATGATTCCGTAGATATCCCCGTTAGTTAAAACGGGATGGCGTGTGTTAAGTTGTAAGTTGGAAAAGGGAACAAAAATACCCCGTTGTTTAAATTGTGAACCAAAGGCGGTTCTCTATCCTCCCTTATCCCCTGGTTTTGTTCAAAACACACACACGCATACAAAATACGTATACCCACATATGCTTCATTTCTTGGTGGACTTTTGAAGAATTAATCAAGAAGCAAGTTGTTTCAAAGTGATTCCCGTGTCATAAACGAGTTCTAGCTGCTGATCTCTTGTTGTTTTGTAAGTGATTTTCTACCAAGAACCCTAGTTTTGTGTTTTGAAGAAGAAACACCCTTTTGTGGTGTTTTGATGTGTGTTTATGTTAGTTTTTTAGTACAAATGTGTTTATAAGTGTTTGTGGACGTCAAGTAAAGTGTACAAATAGTTGGAACTGAATTTAGATCGATCAAAGTGTCTAAAACGTGTATTTACAGAGCTGTGTCAAAACATGGACGAAGGTCTGCTGTTCGTGACCTTCCTACGGGCGTAGAACATAGTCCATACGGCCGTAGGAGGCCCTTTGTATCTTCTGCGGCCGTAGGCAAGGTTTCTGCGGCCGTAGGATGTGTTTTTGTGTGGATTACCGTCTACGGATGATGAAACAGGGTCTACGGGCGTAGGTATGTAACTTACGGTCGTAGGTCACCAAAGAATAGCTCATGCGGGCGTAGGAATAGGTTCCTGCGGCCGTAGAGCATGATTCGTTGGAAAGAAACTCTACGGGCTCATGGAGTTATCCCTACGGCCGTAGAGATGGTTTGATATGTGTCCTACGGCCGTAGGACATGTCCTCTGCGGCCGTAGGAGACTGTTTTGTGCTGACAGCTTGTGTAACTTATGTTTTGACCTATGTGTGCTATGTGTTAGGTGAATCGGACGACTCTGAGGATTCTTGGGATTCCCGATTTCATTTCTGCCTTATGTGATATCGAGGTGAGTACCGATTTCCCATGAGACTCAGTAAGTAGGGCTATTGTGTGCCTATGATATGTGCCATGTGTATATACGTGAACACGTGAGGTATGACGTGATATAGTGATATAGTGACATAGTGTTATAAGTGATACCATGTGATGTAAATTGTGATATGTGATACGCATGTGTACTGTGGACCCTATGGGTCAAACGTGTTTATGATTCCTGTCCGGACAGACGCAGTGGTTGAGGTCAGTCGCCGATGCGACTGGGTCCCTTGAGTGTTATTCAGGGATTAGCGGTTCCCGCGAGTGTTTTTCCGGGGTAAAGGTTCTGCAGGCCGCCGTTCCTCGACATACAGTGAGGGTCTTGGTCTCTGATCAGATCCGAACGGAGTCCTAGTGGCTCAAACGTGATGGTGGGCTGCTCTTCGCTCCCCCACCGATGCGGATGGTTGTGACTGATTCCCCAGCTTGGATCGTTGAGTCAGGCAAGATATGATCCCGCTGACATGTCGGCACACCGCTACGTGATAGCTTAGCATTGTGTGCCTTATTGTGACGTGATAGCATGCTTATTGGTGCTTATGTGATATTTGTACTCATTAGCTAGTGTAGCTAATGTTTCGTAATATTTCCCTTTTCGCAGGTTAGTGATCAGATGGCCTGGCGAGGAGGGTTGTTGTGGGTAGTGTTGTTATGTACATATCTTTTGGAACACTTGTTGTTAACTCTGATGCTTGTGACGATGGTCAGTACGTAGTGGTAACACTGGCTGATTTTTGGGACTTGGCTTGATTCGTTGTTTTTTATCGCCAAGTCGATAAACGATACTTAATATGTAATCAGTGGTTTGATCCGCTGCAAACCTTTTCTGTAAATAAAGTTTTAGTTTACTCTAATTTTAAGCTTGTGAAACCGGTGTTACAGCCGCCGTCCCTTTTACACCGCCGCCGTCTGTGCACCGCCACCGTAACCACCACCTCTCTCTCTCTCTCTCATTCTCACTCTCACTCTCACTCTCACTCTCGACGATCTGAAACCCTAAAACCGTAACATATATGTTCTACCACCACGTCTAACAGCTAAAAATGCCAGATCTCACGTTTAGGAATTAATCAAAAGTATAAAAACAACACAGATCGAGAAACCCTAAAGTGGCGGCGGTGGTTGAAGTCGAATACAACTCTCTTGTAGAAGCATAGCCGCCTCCGAAAAAAGAAAACCCTAATTTGAAATCGTATGAGAAAACCCTAATTTGAAGGGAGGAGAAAACCCTAATCGAATCAAAAAATGTTTTCGTTTGAAAGCCCTAATGTGTAGAGAGAAAGACGGTGGCGGCTGGTAATCATACGAACTCAATCTCCGTTCATCTTTTTCTTTAGATCTGAAAGTGTGTTTGTGTGTGTATGTGCTCATCTTTTGGTTTAAAAGATGATAGTTTCGGGAGAGAAAACAATCGGTGGTACTATAGAGAGAGATATAGAACAGTGGTTAAGAAAGAAGAGGAGTGGTCTGCGGCGGAGGAGAGGAGTGGTGGTGGTGGCGGCGGTGGAGATGAAAGGAGGAGGCGGTGGAGAGGAGGGTTCGTCCATATGAAGAGAGAGAGAGTGAGAGGAAGAGAGAGAGTGAGTGTGGGACCCACTTGTATTTTCATTTTCATAATTTTAATAATGCAGAGGTAAAAAGACAATAATACCCCCTTCAAAATAGGAGTTAACGTTTGATTTAAACGGCTTAGTTAGTTTTGGACGACTCTGATGCTTGTGACGATGGTCAGTACGTAGTGGTAACACTGGCTGATTTTTGGGACTTGGCTTGATTCGTTGTTTTTGATCGCCAAGTCGATAAACGATACTTAATATGTAATCAGTGGTTTGATCCGCTGCAAACCTTTTGTGTAAATAAAGTTTTAATTTACTCTAATTTTAAGCTTGTGAAACAGGTGTTACAATTAGGTATAAGAGCCTAAGTTTGAGGGAATCGGGTACTTGTGAAAGTATTCGATCTCAAACTCGGGCTTGACCATACTTAAGTGTTCCTAGAGGGGTAATTGGGGCTGAGTGTGAGCGTTATGTGTTTACTGCTCAATGTGGACTAACTTGTGTGTCAGTAATTTGTGATTAAGTGTACTAAACGTGTTCGCCCCTTGTGTGTAGAAAGTAAGTGAAAAATGTCTAAGAGGCGTGCTACCACAGAGGAAGCGTTAAAGCAGATGGAGGACGAGGCTTCTCGTACTCACGTGGAGACCGAGGAGGAATCGTCATGGCATGATACTCAGGGCTCTAGACCGGAAAGAGATTCTGAGGCTTACATTCGGTTACTCGAGGAGGAGCTTCGCTCAACTAGGGAGCTACTGAGGGAAGCTATTAAGGGCAAGCAACGTGAGCCCTGTTCTTACAAGAAGTTTAAGTCTTGCGGGCCGAAGGTGTATGAGGGTAGTGATAATCCCTCAGAGACTATCCGTTGGTTGCGTGAGACTGACCAAGTGTTTGAGTCCTGTGATTGTGAAGCTGAGAACCGTGTCAAATATGCGGTTCGTATGTTGAAAGGTAAAGCCCTGGATTGGTGGGATTCTGTGAAAGATACGCTGAGCAAAGAGGTGATCGCTGCTCTGACTTGGGAGCAGTTTTCTGAAAAATTGAAGAGTAAGTATTGTACCGATTATATCCTTGAGAGGATGGAAAATGAGTTCAACAGTCTCCGTAAGGGGGACAAACCGGTGGAGGACCTTATCCATGCTTTCACTGATAAGGTAAGGTTTATACCACATCTTGTGACCGATGAAAGAGCGAAGATGCGTAAGTTCATGAATATGCTGCCGCTAGAGTATCGAGCTCATGTGAGAGCTGTTGTTTCCTTGGATCGGGCGTTTGAGATAGCCCGACAAATTGATGGTGATCGTCGCCAGTGTAAAGGTGATCAGACTGTGGAGGGCCAGAAGAGGAAGTTTCAGCAGTATTCAAAATCTGATACTTCAAAGGGGAAATCGGCTGCTGGTGGGAGATCAGAGTCGAGCAAGAAACCGAGGATTGATAATCCTTGGTGTTCCATGTGTCGTACTTACCATTCGGGTAACTGTTCAAAGGCCACTACCAGATGTATGAGGTGTGGTGAGAAAGGGCATGCAGCTAACGAGTGTTCTTTTAAAGAGAATGTTTGTTTTAGATGCCAGAAGCCGGGGCACAGGATTATTGTGTATGCTTTGTATTTTCAAAATGCTCATCGAAAGGAAAAAATTATTTACTGTGATTATTTCCCTCCTATTTTATTATTTACACAAAAAATAATAACATAAAATATACTAAATCTTTTCTATATCTTATGGTTTTAACACTTGTCTTAATCTAGTTATTAAGTTGACGAGTATGATAATATTGTAGAAGAATATAGAATTTCTTTTATGAAATGTTGTTTTTATATATTGCAATTTTCAAAATATATTCTATAAATAACATTTTGCAAGGCAAGATTTAACTGTTCATCTACAGTACATTTTAATATTATATATTTTAGGTTTGCCTCTTAAAGTCTAAATCTTTGTTGGTCTGTTGGCAAGAGACATATATCCACAAGTAGAGCACCGTTCGACTCTTATCACACATATATTTACCTTTTTAAAAAAAATTTACGGTTCCCATCTTTACACGCTACCTAGGCAACTCCATACTTCTCTCATTCTCTGCATTCGCTTTACCTTTTAACCTACCACACCCATACCCTGCGTACCTCCATCCCATGCCTCATAGACTAGCAAATCTCTCCTGCAACACGTCTCCTTCTTCAGATACCCAATGAAGTCCTCCTTCAGATAAACAAACACAGGTTTTGGGCATGCTTATCTGTAATCATTCCCACGCAAGACTCAAAATCAAAGTCCTCTTCATGTGGTACATCTTCAAGTTTGTATTTCCCTTTCCTATTATTCTTGAGAACTGTTTGCTCTCTATATTGTGGATGAACTGTCATGGGAGAGATTTTGTTTTCGCACTTTAATCGATTAAGTTTAACACTTGCTCTCCTCTGATTCCTGAAATCAGCTTTCTCTCGGTTCTCGACACATTTGCATCACAATACACGCTTTCTCAGTCCTCTTCTTTGGTTATCTTCTTAGTAAGTTTTAATGCTTTGTTCTTCGTCTTATATTTGGTTTTCAAAACCCAATTCTACTTTGATTATGAACTATTGAGTACGTTACATACATATGTTGAATTTTTGGATTTTCTCACAATTAAATTTGATTTTTCAAAGGTAGTCTTTCAATGTGCACGCCAACTGTTTGTTAAAATGCGCAGATCCATTACTATTTAAGAAATTCATTTATTTTTTAATCATCGGGTTCGGGTTCTAGTTGGAAGCTGAGCAAAGTGTAGTAGTGATTTTAAAACGAAGCTGAACAACTAGAATCATATAGTTAGATCATAGAGTTTGGTTCCACTTATTGTAATTTATCAATAAACTACTTTAACCTTAAGCTTACAAAGTTTCAGTTGGTTAGAGAACAGAGTTATGAACAGTGAATGAGGAGATGACTTCTTCTACTTCCTTAACAAGATGAGTTCGTAAGAATTTGTAAAGTAGATACAATTTTGGCTCCAAGATTAAGTAAAATTTAACTAATTGTGTTCTTCGTCTTCTTCTTTCTTTGTAGTTTTTTACTTTTGACATTGGTGTATATAGGTACTAATTTGCAGGTGGTGCTTTGGTATTGATTCGAAGGTATTTGACCTTAAATGGTGAAAAATTTGGAGTCTATGTGTATAATTGTTGTTTTGGGGTTTTACAATTAGTACTTGATTTTTCTAAAATTTGTTTTAATTTGAGGTTTTAAAATTTAACTTATCAAATACAGAAGCTACAGTTTTTGTTAAAATGTTTATTACAGCTAAGAAAGTAAACATGCTACTGAGTTTGAGTTAAAGCCCCAGTCAGGTTGGCTTTTATTAACCATTTCTTTTCCTCACAGTTTTGTCTTATATAAATTCTATTCCATTATCTTTATATCATTAATTTTGTGATTATTGAAAACATATATCTTTTGTTGGCTTGTTTTATTGTCTGATTCTAGGTTTTTACGGTTTATAATTGTAGTGAAATTGGTTTTATCGTCCGATGAATCTCCTTGAATCTCCTTGGTTTTAGATAGTTGTCATATATTATTGATTATTAGTTGATGTTTCATACAAATGTATTTTGCAATTGTGTTTGATATATAATTGATTGACTTTCGTTTTGCATTATGATGCCCTTCATTTTAAGCTATAATGAGAGACTTTACACCAAAGATATTGAAATAAAATTTTCTATGCTCTCTTCTTCTATAGTACATTCTATCTCAAATGATCTTAGATGATATGTCATATGAATGTATGTTGCTTCTATGCTCGCTGCTACCTTTGTACTGTATGAAAACCCCCTTTCAAAGTAAACTAATTAGAGTAGCATGTGGTTTTAATTAATTCATTTTTTTCTTAAGACCTGTTGACTTATCCTAAGCATATTCGTCAATGTGAGGGTTTCTATCTATTGAACCTTCTATTTTGTCCTTTGTTTTTTATTTCTATCACTCAGATACTTAGCATGTAAAGCCCCAAAGTTTAATTTTTATTTGATTAGTGCAACCTTTAGAAGGGTCCTATATGTAATTGAAGTCAAGGAATTGGTGGCATGCATATGACAACTGTGTAATCTCCCTTTTGATAATGAATAAATAAAAGGAATATGGTTTTTGATATATATGTTTTAAATTCTTTGTTGTTCGTAGATGCCCAAATACATGTTCTTTATCACTTTTCTTATGTTTCTAATCTCATTAGTGCGTGTTTAATAGATTTTTGTTGATGTTAACATAGATTAAAATCACGTATTAGTTAGCCAAGAAATTTTCGATCTAGCTTTTTTTCCAGTAAACACATTACTTTTGCAGATGCTTTGATACCGCATCACTCTTAGACTATATCCAGTAATTCGAGGCCTTCTTCTTCGACACCGAGCAGGTAAATAGTTGGTACAAATGTTCATGTATATTTACTATTATATATAATTAGTTTAGATTTTTCAATGTGTTGAATGTTTTGAATCTACAGTGTTAGTGCATACATGGTCACACATTAAGAAATGCACTCCTTATTTTGATGATGATAAAAATATGAACAAGTAATATTATTGCTTATCAAATTTATTCAAATGTTCATATGCTACATTCTTTAAAGGTTAACAAACCTAAAATTAATGATCAAGTGAAGAATAAATAATTGAAGACTCAATTCAACAAGAAAAGAAGAAATCGAGATAAAGGAACCTTCACGGTCGATCCCGCGATCGACCGTCAATCAACCGTCGATGCTCAACTCACAACTCTTAAATATTGTTCTTCTTCAAGTCAACCGAACTCGTACTTAACAAGTGAAGATGATATCTTCAAAGCCGATGACGAAGATATCTACAAACAAGAGTTCGAATTATATGAGCTTACAAATAAAATAATTAAATTAGTTTATGTTTTTATAAAATTATTTTTATAAAAACTTTATAAAAATGACAAAGATTTTATAAAACTCAATTGTGTTGGTTGATTAAATCTAAGACTTCCTATTTTAAGCAAATAACAAACACAATCCTACTTTGAAACAATACACCATCATAATTAGCAAAGGAATCTCCCAAAGGGGTAAAATTCCAACATGTTTTGTGTATTGGTTTCCAAACTTCCATATATGTGTTTAAATTCAAACTTTAAGAGTATGGGATCAACCAACCTTTTGAACATATACTTTTCAGTTGATTTTTATGGTAAAAATGAGTTGAGTGTGGTTTTAAATAAAGTCCAACGTCTATATTGCAAAGAACAAGAAAGTTCAGGTACTGGACAACTTTTGGACTTTCACCTTTTTCCTTATTTAAACCAACTCAAACCTCATTTTTTAGGATCTCTTGCACAAAAAAAAACACATAACATATATTCTTATCTTGTGAGCTCATATTCTTTGATAATTCATCTATCATTCAAGATCAAGAATCAAGCAAGAGCAAAGCTTAAACACTACATCATCTTTCTATATATTTTGTAATAGTGTAAGGATCAACTCTATCCTTTCTAATTAGAGTGAAGTGAGGATTATCTCTAGCCTATAGAATTAGAGAGAAGTGAGGATTAACTCTAGCCATCAAATTAGAGTGAAGCTAGGCTCATCTTAGCCTTGTTTGCAAGAGAGAAGAGTATTTCTTGTAAACTAAAGAGAGAAGTGTAAAGGTTTATCTCTACCTTGAAAGAGAGAAGTTTTAGTGGAGCAAACTCTTGGTGGGTGATGCCAAGGAGTGGATGTAGTGCAAGTTTGTTAACACTTGCATGAACCACTATAAATCTCTTGTCTACTACTTGGTGATATCTCTCTATCTCTACTCTCTTTAAATACTTGCAAATATTTGGTGTGTTGATATAAACTTCTAGATCAATCTTTATAACACCACTTATTAAAATTTGTAAGTGTAAAAAATTGGTAAACTAAGTAAAATAACCTATTCATCCCCCCTCTATGTTCTAACATACAGATTTGTGCTACAAATTGTATGTACACCACTTTCATTCACTGTTCATAGGGTGTTTTTAAGGTTGGTGAATCTTTTACATTGTTGTAATGTGAATCTTTTACCAGGTTTTTTTTTAACTTTGAATATTCATCGTCATTTAAAAATATATATTCAAAAGAGTATTTGAATTCATCTTTAAATTATTATTATTTTATTTAAGGCTGCTAGAAACATAAAGATTCAATAGTTTGTTTATGATTAATATGAACTATACGATCACATTTTGTTGTTGATGCTTCATAAAGCTTTTCACTCAAGCTTGCTTTTATATTCTTCATGCAGATGTAAGTATACGATTCAATTCTCCATTTGGAATACACTAGAATATAAAGGTGACAGATAAACTAGTTTAACTTTGCAATTTTACATTCAAGATGTAATATGGATCAACTTTTGTTTAGACTCATTACTTGGAAATTTTGCCTTTTGAGACTATGTATAAAAATATATTTTTTTTTCTTAAAATCCGCGGCAACACGCGGGCACCAAAATCTTGTTAAATAATATTATCAAGGTCATACACCCACACTATATTAAAAGATCAATTGTCAGTCATCTCTACCTTAAAGAGGGGTCTACATACCCTCAATCAAAGCCATTTAGAAAATAGAGATGATACTTCCACTTATAAAATTAATTCATTCGAGAAAATATATGTTTCACTAACTTGTAATATAGCTTTAATGGTAATATACATTATGTGAGTGAATCATATTTGTAACTTGAATGATATCACCTCCCTTTAGAAAAGACACTTAGTACCCCATAATTCTCTATGCATATACCAAAGGCAGGTGAACGGAATGCGTGCAATCCCTCGTCCAAAGTGTGCGTTGTTTTGTGTTCCAGTTAGGTATAACAATGAATCATAACTCTTAACCAAATAAACAAGTTGTAGGAAAAATAATCTTCTTACAGTGAAGTTGTAAGAATAAGTAAATTTCAAAGTTTGTATGTCGAATATGGGTATGTTCATTATTAGGTATGGTTCGGTTCTAGTATAAACTATAAACCTATCACTTTAAGGTTTTGTACTACCACAGTGAAGTATGAGAGCCACCATCGCACAAGTTTAATTAACTAGAGTCTCTTTTGTACGTTGCCGTGTAATTTTAGACACATATATATTTAATATACAATTACTTATTTAAAAGTTAGGGGGTGTTTGGTTGGTGGTATTTGAGGGGCTTTCATGGGAATGGGATTTCAAATCCCTCCAAATGATGTGTTTAGTTTGCAAATGTAATGAAGGATTTCAATTCCCAGGATTGCTTAAAATCCCTCAGCTGAAGGATTTAGAAATCCTCCCACACCCCATGGTATTTTGAAATCCCACAACCAAGTCATTTGCTCCGGCGGCCTTCCGGCTAAAATTCCGGCGAACCGTTCATCGTCGTCCGTTCATCGCCGTCCGTTCATCACCGTTGTCCGTTCATGTCCGTTCTTTGTCGCTGTCATCCCTTCCCTCTTCCCCTTCGATCTCGACAGAAACCCTACCTTCAACAGAAACCCTACCTTCGAAACCTACCTTCAATACCCAAGCCGTCGTCGACTGAAACCCTACCTTCGAAACCTACCTACGAAACCCCTAGCCGCCTTTGTTGTTTCCTTAGCCGTTGCCTTCGTCGCTGACAGAAACCCTAGCCGCCGCTTTTGCAGTCGCCTTCGTCTTTCCTAGTCGTCAGAGGAGGCGGTGGTTGTGGGCAGATCGTCCGCCTTCGTCGTCGGCGTCGTCCGCCTTCGTCGTCTTCCGTTCGTTGTCGCCGGCGTCCTGTGATGGTGGCAACAAATGTGGTTGGTGGTGGGGAAAGGTGTTGTTGATGGGGTTTAATGGTGGTGGAAATCCCACCTAAGAGATATAAACCAAACACATGTTTGTGATTTTAAATCCCACCAAATGAATTTCCCCAAATGCAAATCCCTTGTATAAATCCCAGTCCCCCCAAAACCAATACTTGAACCATACACCCCCTTAATCTTTAGATAGTAAAGCTATAAAGGTGCAATAACACCTTTTAAGGATAAATACATAATTATTAACTTGATGCATGTCCATGAGAAATTCTTAGACTAAAAATTAGAAAAACTCATCATTACTCAGATATATATAATTATGTCAAAACTGGAAAATCTATAACACTAAATATATTAATCTGTAAAACCTATAAAAATTTCATAAAAAAATTCGAATGACTATTAACATATGATTTTGAATTATATGAATAGTGTTTTGATGTATTTTAAAGGCTTGACAATTGCTAATATTATATATTTCATTTTTATGAAAACAAGTAAATCAATAGACAAAGTATATTACAATGCTAAAATTGCGTTAAAACAAAATATTATACATTTTACCCTTAAAAGAAAACCACATGAATTAGATGATGTTAATCATAATACATTCAAAAAGAGGTATATAGGAAACTTGTTTTTTCAAAATAATATATTATTTGTTTTTTTAAAGAGGTATAAATGTATATTCATAATCATAAATCATAATCTTAATATATATTAAAAAAAGTTATGATGTCATCTTATATTTATAAAAATGTTCATTAATCATCACTCTTTTATTTTTTTAAATGACTTACGAATGAATTGTTTTTCCAAATGTCATTTTAGATGATTAAGTTGGTAATACTTAAGTATCTTAAAACACATTTATTCAAATAGTGTGGTAGATACATCTACCTGTATTCATGATGATTTATGTAAACACATATAACAACTAAAATAAAATAAAAAATTCAAACTTGATTATAAAGAGATGTTACAAAATTTAGATGATAATGTTGTATATAAATTTATGATTTTTACTAGATGTAACTCTCTTTTAAGAGATTTTATATCGATATGTACACTTTGTAACTATATAAGAGTAGTATTTAACACCATAACCATCGATGTGTTTATATACGGAGTGTTAAACTAGTTATCTATTAATATCTGTTAACATGGATGTAAATGAGTTGAACTGCTTGTGAGCTACTCGAGCTCGGACTGTTAAAAGCTCGAAACGAGCCAAGCCTAAACGAGTTTACATCGTTAAAAACTCAAAATGATCCGAACCTATACAAACTCAGGCCTAGATCAAGGCTCATTTATATAATGAGTTCAAGCCCAATCTTTGTAAATTGGGCTCATTTAAGGTTTAAACGAATTTTGATATAATATTTTTTATTATTACTTATATAATTGTACTATATAATTTATATCATTAAATATGAAAAAGATTCATAATCTAAATTCTAAATTATTTTTATATCATTAAATATGAAAAAATAAATATAAAATAAATTTATAAACTTCAAATTCTTTTATATTTATTATTTATATGATTTAAATTATTTGTTAAAAATAAACGAGCTTTAGCGAGCCTATCACCAGCTTTGTAACATACTGCGTGAGCCGAGCTCGAGCCTCAAATTACAAGCCCGAGATTCTGTAAATTTAAATAACTCTGACTCAATTAGTGTAAAACTTGGATCAGTTTGGCTCGTTTATTTACCTTTCTCTTAGGGTCTGTTTGTTTTTTCACTATTAAGTGATATTTGGATGAAGTGTCTATCAAAATAACTATCGTCCAAATGAACAATCTAAAAAAAAGAATATACCATTCTCATAACTTACCTAATTCATCTTACTCGATTAAATACGAAACAAATTATATAATTATAAGTTTATAACTTATCCGTGAAAGTGTGGTGCTCGAACCTTGGTTAAAACCAAATAAAAGGGATGGGTAAAAACCGACACCAAGCAATTCAAACCTACACTGGAGAGACGGAAAAGTGTCACCATTTATCACTAAAAAAAATAGTTTGTTAAAATTAAAATCAAAACGACCAGCTAGACCTAAAAAATTAGTCGCTTTTCCTTCCTATTTCGCTATTCACGTCTGCTCCTAAAGAACCGTCGATCGTTTGTCTTCAACAGTGAAGTCGCAGGCGACTAACCTGTTCTCTCTACTCCCCAATACTGTTCCCGACTCCCGACTCCCGACTCCCTACCACTGTTCCAGTTTCACCCTTATGCGATAACTATTTCTCACACCTTGCAATTGTCACCGACAAGTGTGATTGCTTCTCCATATTGGACGATTGTTCTCTGCACCAGGTAAAAGGGCTAACGAATCTCTAATTTCTTTTTTCCCAAATCTGATTGATTCTTATCCATCTGTCGCGAATTCTAGATGCTTCAATTCTACATTTGTTGTTCATACTACTGCAAATTGATAAAAGGTTTTCTCTTTTGCGAACTTAATTTGCTATTTAGATCAAGTTCCCAGCGGGTGGCCAAAGCTTCGTGAATGGGTCTATTAGGCCTGTCGTAGAGGGTTCAGTTGGGTTTGGTCTGTTATCTTTCAGTGGACAATGGCTAATTTACACTTAAAGTGGAAAAATTCTCTGTTCATGGATTAAGTAGTTAGTTGGAGCAAGTTTTCGATTTATTACAGCTGAGTGGCGTCGCCCTATTCTTATGTAAGTTCCATTATAAATCTGTAGGTTCTATTGTTTGCACTTATTTAATAGTACTTCTTCTGCCACCAACAAGACGCTGATGCCAAGTCTATGTATTGGTTATAGCCGCTCAAGAAGCTTTTGACGTAATATAGGAATACAATGGTTGCATATACTCTGTTATGTGTCACAACTAATGCAATCCAAATATCATATTTTAGATTATCTTGCGAGTTTGTCAATTTTAGTGATTGTATGATTGTCATTACATGTTTGTATGTATATTATTATTGGATATAATTAGTTGTAAAATTTGACCGCTGCTGCTTTTCAAATGCAGTAGAAATGGCGAGTGACTTGAAGACCTGGGTTTCAGATAGATTGATGTCCCTCTTGGGATATTCACAACCCACACTGGTCCAGTATGTGATTAGTATATGTAAGTTTTCTTCTTTAGAATTTGACATATAATGTTGTTAATATGTCATGCAATATTGGTTCACCGTGATCTAGACACACTTATTCTTTTTCTTGAATCTCTTTGCAGCTAAGAAAGCTTCATCACCGTCTGATGTATTTAACAATCTTAAAGAGATGGGGGTTTCATCTTCAAATGACACACGCACATTTGCTGACGAAATCTTCCGCAAGGTTGAACATAAGAGTACAGGGACAAATGTAAGTTGTTTATTTCAATTTGCACTTATTATATATAAATGATGTGTTAGTGTTACAAATGTTCTTTGATTTTTGTTCATAAACCATCTTTACCATGGTAATTATTGTTATTATTATAATTATTATTGTTACTGTTATTGTTATTATTATTATTGTTATTATTATTGTTGTTGTTGTTTTTAATAGCTTTATCGACAAGAAGAAGAAGCGGCAGCAATGCTAGCCAAAAAGCAGAGAAGTTACAAGCTATTGGAGGCAGATGATGATGATGATGACAATAATGATGAGCGTGCTGGCTCTGTTTCTGCCGCTTCTCGATCTAAAAAGACCGATAAACGGGCAAAACGTTTCAGGAAGAAGAGTGAAAACCAAGAAGATGAAGATGATGAGGTATATTGCTTGTAATTTTATTAATTGATTTTGACTTATCTTTTGGCATCTCGCCATCTCTTTTAGTAACTTGGTATTTTTATGGCTGTATGCAGGGAGCTGGATATTTGAAACAAGAAAGGCGGGTTAAACCAAAAGCATCTCATGATGAAACAGACGATTCTGAGGTATCTACTATAATATGATTGTTGGCAGCAAAGCATATTAAGTTGTTTCATGAATCATTTTACTCGATTTTATTGTTCTGATCGTTCTTATAAGTATTAAACCTCATTAGTGGTTTGCACTCTGTGTTTTTTTTACTTCATGCGGTGTTGGAACCCTTTGTTTTGATTTCTAGCATTGCTGGTGCTTGTATGTAAGTCTTGGGCAGTCATGTTTTCATACCTGGTAAGTTTGCCATTAAATGGGAGAACTTTTTGAAACAATAGTCGTTATTTATTGTTGCCCGTTTATATAAGAAATACTTGATGGCACTTTCTTGACAGTTACTTGAAAATGATATTTAATGGTACTCCCATGGTTAATGACTGTTCTTCTATCTTTTTACAGTCTGAAGAAGAAAGATTGCGTGACCAAAAGGAACGGGAAGAGTTGGAGCGTCATCTAAGGGAAAAAGATGCAGCAAGGACAACAAAGGTTTATTTCTTTATTTATTATTTTTTGTCCCCTATTGCTGGATGGAGAGATAATCTATTTGCTATTTTACTTGACAGCTGACTGAACAGAAGTTGTCCAAGAGGGAGGAAGGTATTCAACGGGTTAAATATTTGGTTATAAATCAAAGAAATCTATGAAAAATGCTTTAATTAATTACTTTTGTTTTTTCCTGTTTCATTTATCTGGACAACAGAAGAGGCAATTAGGAGAGCCAATGCCTTGGAGGAAGATGACATTGGAGCTTTAAGGTCTGAACTGAGCTTTTGCTGGGAACCATTCTAGTCTTTGTTAAAATATTCAATTTTAGTTATATCGAGCTCTGAAAATTTGATGATTTTCTGGAAAAGGAACTCACACTTAGAGAATAAGCCTTGACATGAAAAGTTTCATATACCTTTTTCAGGAAAGTTTCAAGGCAGGAATATCTCAAGAAAAGAGAGCAAAAGAAATTGGAGGAAATAAGGTATTGTTAAACATCGTTTACTACTTTTGGCTCTTACAGATCTTAAGTTTCTTTAAGGTATAAGTGCATGGTGATTTCTATACACATGTTCTGTACTGTATTATTCACCAATTCTTATTTTTAATTTCAGAGACGATATTGAAGATGAACAATATCTATTTGGGGATGTCAAGCTAACTGAAACTGAACAACGTGAGAACAGGTACTTATTTACAAGGTTCCTATGTGAAATCTTAATGAGTTGAAAGGCACTTTTACCCTATACATGCTGACCCATTACTTGGTTTTACAGGCACAACATGTCGTATCATAGTTTGTGTTCCTCTTGCCATGCTATTTTACTTATTTCTGTTTTTTTACTAGTCTTTATTTGTCCAACATGGTTGTATATTATGTCGGACAAAATGCTTGAAAGTTGTGTGATCCAACTTTGGTAACTCTAGGATTCAAAACAAACTTTTGAGTGACCTTGCTAAAATGCGTACATGTATGAAATTTGTGTTTATTTTCTGTTAAGTCCAGTGTTATTCTTCTATGTTTTCTTTTCTTGTTCTTTTTTACATTTGAAGGCATATTATCATGTGCATGATGGTTTTGTTTGACTAGATACATATCCTATTTTGCTGATACGAGTTTTCTACTTCTGCAGATATAAAAAGCAAATATATGAGCTGGTGAAGAAGCGCTCTCAAGAAGATGATAATATTGATGAGGTTAATCTTTGCTACTTGATAGTTCCCTTGATGTTTGAGATTGTTCATAAAAAAATTTCTGTTCAAAACTGAGAACACGCAGACACACACACACACACACACATATACACATACATATGCACGCAGGAGGAATATTACATAACAACTTTCTTAACTAGGGTGAAATATATCCTCATTCTGGACTAGGCTTCTTTCTCTTAAAAATTATATTAATCTACCACACAATGCAGTATCGGATGCCTGATGCTTATGATGACGAAAATGGTGTAAACCAAGAGAAAAGATTTGCTGTAGCTATGGAGCGATATAGGTAAAAATCCAGCGTTTGTGAGTTGATATTATATCACGTGCCTGCATTTAAATGTATGCATACTACTCTGGTTTTTGTTCAGCTTGAGATTGAAATAATTTTGTTTCCTATTACTACAGAGACTCAAAAGATGGAGATAAAATGAACCCTTTTGCTGAACAAGAAGCATGGGAAGATCATCAGATTGGTATGTTCTAGTTACACAGGTCTACTTGTTTGTAATCTGTAACACTAACTTATTAACTAAACAAGTTCTAAATTTTCAGGAAAAGCAACACTAAAATATGGGTCAAAGAACAAAAAGCAGTCTGAAGACTACGAGTATGTCGTTTCTAGTTTCTGTTTTATTTCATGACCCCTTGAGATTTTTCTTGTGATATACTCAAATCTCATGTGTATTTTTCCTTTAACAGTTTTGTGTTTGAGGACCAGATTGAGTTCATACAGGGACAAGTCATGGGTGGTGAAAATGTATGTTTCTTCTTCTTCCTTTCTTGGCCTTCACCTAACCTTTAGTCTCTGATGAATTTCGCTCATTTACAGGTTGATGATAAAGCAGATGAAGAGGAATATGAAATATCTATGGCAAAAACTGCACATGAGAAGCTTCTGGTATGCTCTGTGAAGCATTGGTCATTATTATTTTTACTTGTTAACCTTTTCTGATTTTTGGATAAAGAATCATTTTGGGAGTTGGGTGTTTTTGCCCTTTTTATATAAATATTCTAACTTGTTTGGTCTTCAGGCAGATAGAAAAACTTTACCTGTATATCCCTATCGGGAGTCTTTGCTCCAAGCTGTTGAAGATCATCAGGTCTACTTGAACTCTTTGCATTTGATGTTAGTTACTTGCCTGTTGGCTGTTGCCCCAATCTTGCTCATGATTTTGGTTTCATATCTGATGCATTTTTTAGGTTCTTGTCATTGTTGGTGAGACTGGTTCTGGGAAGACCACTCAGATACCCCAATATCTCCACGAAGCTGGATACACAAAACGTGGAATGGTAACATTTCCAGTAAATCAAGCTTATTCATATATAATATATTTATAAATAGATATGTGTTATACAAATTTTTTAATGTGATGGTTCTAATTATAATTGGCCATTGTAACATGCAAATTATCTTATTTTCTAGCTTATTTTGTGCCACTGCGTGTTTCTAGGGGACCTAATTTTGATTCGACAGTCAATATGATAATAAGTGAATTTTTGGTATAATAATGCAAATCATGATTTTTTACAAAGTGTGTAGATTGGATCCTTTTAACATTTTTTTTACTATTATGCAGATTGGGTGTACACAGCCTAGACGGGTTGCTGCTATGAGTGTTGCTGCTAGAGTTTCTCAAGAAATGGGAGTCAAACTTGGACATGAGGTTTGTATTGTGCTTTAACATCAGCCTTTATACACCCTGCTTCATTTATGCAAAAAAGAATGCTGACTATGACTTCCCTAAAACACACACACATACACATACATTACACCATGCAGTCAGATGAATAGTTAAATACTTGAATAGTTAATCTGCATTTTGCCTTAATATTATTGGTGCTTTTGCTTATTTGGCCTTATGCATTCAGGTAGGGTATTCTATACGTTTTGAAGACTGTACTTCTGACAAGACTGTTCTGAAATACATGACTGATGGAATGTTACTACGAGAGTTTCTTGGTGAACCTGATCTTGCAAGTTACAGGTATGTTATGTTTATCACCCTTTTATTTTGAAGCGGTACATACTTACACATCCTTGTTCCTTTTGGACTTAAATCCACAACCTTTTAGATTGTGGGCCACCTTCAACCCATTTACTAATTACTATATCACGAGGTTAATGTGACATTTTTTTATTGATTTATATCCAAGGGGTCATATCGGTAAAGAAAAATGGAGAAATGATCAATGCAGTTAACCACACCAAACTTAGGTGCAGTTACACTAACATATGACTTATATCATTAAAACATTTAAATGACCGAAATACCCCTCGCTTAAGTGGTATGTGAGTGCATTTGCATCTAAGTTAAGTGCAATCAAGATCATTTCAAAAAAAAAAAAAATCAAATTCTTGGCTAATAATGAAAGGGGTCAAAGGATTGAAACTTGCCTCGAGTGTATGTAGATGCTTGCAACCTCCAAAATCACTTTATTTGGATGTAGATCTTTTATCTCAGTACAACAACCACAAGAACAATACCCGGTCCCACCACGGCAAGGTATGAGGGAGGTAAGATGTACATCTACCCTTAGGTGGAGATACTACTTCTCAAAAGACCTTCTGCTAAAAGGGAGATGACACAAATATGTCATCAAGAGTGTATGTATATGTATGTATGTGTGTGCGTATATATATATATATATATATATATATATATATATATATATATATATATATATATATATATATATATATATATAAAATAGGGAGGCCAAGCTAAAAAATGGAAGGGTCCTAGTATAGTAGTATGGTCTTACCACATGTCCACCTTAACATTCTTGTTTGCGCCACATCCATTCTCCTCTCCCGAACCTTCTCTAACGGCTAACACTCTGATAGTCTGACCTATAGAGCATAGTTGGAGTAACTGTGACTAAAGAATTTTCTCTCCAATTTCAACGGTACATTCTTGTCGCGTAAAGCTCCCGTAGAAGCTCTTCACTTCCCCTAGCTTGCATTTATACATCGTGTCACAGCCTTATCTATCCTCCGTGTCCTATGTACGATGGAGCCTAAATACTTTTAAGACTCCTTTGGGTGTTCCCAATGCAAACTTCCTCGTACTCATAGTTCGCTCTCTGGCCTAACTTTCAACTAAGGTATAATGTCATATCACGGCTAATTCCAAGTGCATTAGCCTCCAATGCCTCCCTTCACTGTTCTAACCTGATATTCAGCTCTCCTGATGTCTGCGAGGCTAACACAATGCTGTTTGCAAAAATCGTGCATCATGGGATGCTCCCGTAGATCTCTCTTGAAAGCTTATCAAGAACCACTGTATAAAAAAGGGGCTAAGGGCTGAATTCTGATGTAAGCGTCTCTGGACTCGGAAGTACTTCATGTCGCCCACTAGTGTCCAAACACCGATCATCGTGCCTTCATACATATCTCTTATAGCCCTCCCTAGGATCTCCTTATTGTATAGCCATACAAGATCTTTCAAATTATCTCCCTAGGAACACTATCATACGTCTTCTTTATGAGGTCTATGAAAGTCATGTGTAAGTCTCTTTTTCTTTTCCTAAGTTTCTTCCATGTCTAAGTCTCTTTTTCTTTCCCTAAGTTTCTTCTTCTAACTCATATTAAGGTGAATTGCTTCTATCATCGATCTTACTAGCATGAAACCGAATTGGTTTTTTAGTTACAGTCGTACATGGTGCGGTCTTGTCTCGGTTACCCTCCCACAACTTTGTAGAATGACTAAGCCCTAGTAGTTTCCGCAATTTTGAGTGTCACCCTTGTTCTTATAAATTGGTAGAACCACACTGAGTCTCTATTCTTATGGAACATTTCCTGTCCTTAAATTCACGTTGAAGAGGTTTGCTAGCCACCTCACACCCACCTGTCCTAGGCACCACCAAGCTTCAACAAGCAGCATTTGGTCGGTTCTTCTGCCTTGCCACTCCCCATCTTTCTTGAGACGATCCTTACCTCTCCCCGGTAAATCTTCGAGTGTGGCAATTGTTGGGTGAACGGTGGTTAACACTAGGGTCCTCTACATCAACACTCAAATCCTCCTCTTATTGTTAAATATGGAAAGGAAACTGTCTCCACACTTGCGCTTAATCTCATCTTTCCTTAGGACTTGTGTCAAGAGAGAATTTCTTAGTATTTGGGTGATTTTTAGGCATTTTGATTTAAAAAAAAAAGAATTGGGTTGCGTCATATATATGAAAGAGTATACAATAATGATGTATTTTTCGAATCAAATACCATGGTCTCAAGCATTCTGATTAGTTGATAATTTTACTATTAGTTGGCAATTTAAAGACGTGCCGTTTTTTAATCTCAGTAATGTGGCTATTTATTGCATGTAATGTATTTTTTGGCTATAAAATTCTAAAAAATGGACAAAAATGTGTTGGTTGGTCAACCTTACCCATTTGGACCCTATTAAAAAATTACCCACGTTGACCTAAAATCTGTTTTGACGTATAAACCAAAATGCACACCCACACATTTTGCTTCTGATTTATTGAGATATTTGCTAACTACTGTTAATCCACTTAAAACAGTGTGGTGATGGTGGATGAGGCTCATGAGAGGACATTGTCAACTGATATCTTATTCGGTTTAGTTAAGGTAAAGCTAAATTTGACTCCCCATGCATATCTTAAGGTTCTTCGTCTTTTTAAAGAAAATCTCTTCTATGCATTTTTTGCCCGCTTATGCTGTTTTTATTTTTATTAGGATATTGCTCGGTTTCGTCCTGACCTCAAGTTGCTTATCTCCAGTGCCACTCTTGACGCCGAGAAGTTTAGTGACTATTTTGATTCAGCTCCAATATTTAAAATTCCAGGGAGACGATATCCTGTAGAAATAAACTATACCAAAGCCCCAGAGGCTGATTACTTGGATGCTGCAATTGTCACGGCTCTTCAGATTCATGTTAGTCAACCACCTGGAGATGGTGACATTTTGGTGTTCCTTACCGGCCAGGAAGAAATCGAAACCGCCGAGGAGATCCTTAAACACCGAACACGTGGATTAGGGAGTAAAATAGCAGAATTGATAATATGCCCCATTTATGCAAATCTTCCAACTGAACTTCAAGCTAAAATATTTGAACCCACTCCTGAAGGAGCACGCAAGGTGGTCCTTGCCACCAACATTGCAGAAACATCATTAACAATTGATGGTATCAAGTATGTAATTGATCCAGGATTCGTTAAGATGAAATCTTATAACCCTCGTACAGGAATGGAATCATTACTCATCACTCCAATCTCAAAAGCATCTGCAAATCAGCGTGCGGGTCGATCTGGACGAACAGGTCCCGGGAAATGCTTCAGGTTGTATACCGCCTACAACTATTTTAATGATTTAGATGATAACACTGTCCCAGAGATCCAACGCACTAATCTTGCAAATGTAGTCCTCAGTCTAAAGAGTCTTGGTATCCATGACTTGTTGAATTTTGACTTTATGGATCCACCACCTGCTGAAGCATTACTCAAAGCTCTTGAGCTACTTTTTGCTTTAAGTGCACTGAATAAACATGGTGAACTGACAAAAGCGGGTAGAAAGATGGCGGAATTCCCACTTGATCCAATGTTGTCCAAGATGATTGTTGCATCTGACAAGTATGGTTGCTCTGATGAGATCATTTCAATTGCTGCCATGCTGTCCATTGGGAGTTCCATCTTTTATCGTCCAAAAGACAAACAAGTCCATGCGGATAATGCTCGTTTAAATTTTCATATGGGTAATGTTGGGGATCACATCGCACTGCTTAAGGTAGGTTGGTAAATACATTATTTTCTATTTTCAGAGCCTATTATGTTGATTAGTAATCAGTCTTGCGATATCTATGTTTTTCTTGTTGTCTGTAAACTTTTCAGGTTTACAGTTCGTGGAAGGAAACAAATTTCTCTACTCAGTGGTGCTATGAGAATTACATTCAGGTATTGTTTTTTAGTTCTGCTTAATGTGAGGCAAAATTTTGTTTGCATGGCATATAGCTTGATGCTTGTCTACATTTTACATTTATTTTGTAACTCAATATTTAGGTTAAAAATGGTTTCAAGTTTCAAAATTTTGCACTCTGACTTCGAAGTGCATTTAAGTTAACAAGTTAGACTGCTTCTGATATATTATTAAAAGACCGTACTCTCATGAAGCCATGATCTAGAATTCTAGATACAGTTTGTATTTTGTTTTTCTATTTAAGTTCCTTTTATTATTTTATATCTATTGTTCTGTATGAGTTACACCTCTAGTTCTCGGGATTCCTCTCCGCAGGTGAGGAGTATGAAGCGTGCCCGAGACATAAGAGATCAACTGGAGGGGCTATTGGAAAGAGTTGAAATCGAGTTACAATCAAACCCAGGTGATTTGGAAGCAATTAAGAAGTCCATAACCTCAGGTTGTACTACAAAAACTAAATGAATTTCAAGTTCACTTTCAAGTTAAATTATAACCACCGCTGTATATATACTATTGTCTCATATATTTTCCAGGATACTTCCCTCACTCAGCAAAGATGCAAAAGAATGGATCCTACAGGACTGTAAAACATCCTCAGACTGTCTACATTCACCCCAGCTCTGGTTTAGCTCAGGTAAATCAAAACCAGTGATTTAAAGTGGTTTGGTTGTTTGTTGATGTTTTGTTTTTTCTTGTTTAAGGTACTTCCAAGGTGGGTGGTGTACCATGAGCTAGTGCTTACGACTAAGGAGTACATGCGACAGGTGAGCGAACTAAAACCAGAGTGGCTTGTGGAAATAGCACCCCACTATTATCAGTTAAAAGATGTTGAAGATTTGGCATCAAAGAAGATGCCTCGTGGAGAAGGCCGTGCAAACAAGGATTGAATTAATATTAATAGTTCATTCAATTCACATAGATAGGAGATGACGAGAAATGAGATAGATGGCGTAAATACAATTTTGTAAAATCGTGTTGTGCAGAACAGTAGTAGGCCTGGTAGGTACACCCTGATCTTATTGTTCCTCTATACATGAGTAGACTTACCAATTATAAACACTAACTTTGATACTAACCAGGTCTTGAAATAGAACTTATCTGAAGTATGCATTATATATGCTTCTTGCTTCCCTTTTGCTGTATGAACCAATATGCTGAATAAGGCTGAGTTTGTCATTGGTCACGTTTGGTTGATATAAATGATTTTAATTTTGATCTTGGTTATTATGATGTCCTGATCTTAAAAAACAAATAATAACGTTGATCATGTTTTTCATGAATTGCCGCTAGCAATTGAAGATTCTTTTGTATTTAGCTCGAATAATCTACAGCAAATGTTTCTGATCTATTTTGTAACTGAACAAACTTAGATTTTTGATCAGCTGGTGTGATCCAAGAACTTGACGATGTATGTATATGGCACCCAAAGACTTCTTAATGCACACGAAACATACTTTACTTACTAGTGTAATATCCAAGTCTGATTCTAGGGGTCTGGTCAATATTCCCTTCATCGATTGTACTTTGTTTTGGCTTGTTAGGTTGGTATTGCAGTCGGTATGAGTATGTGTAATTACTAAACCGTATAAGACGTCAGTTGACAATATCCTCTCATGAGCTTCGTCTACCATCACCAAACTGTAACTTGCTAGATCAAGTTCACCAAGAAACTCTCGTGGTAACATTCCATCTATCATGTATTTGAGAACAGTCTTTTCAGAAGTAGTCTTCAAGTGTATAGAATAACCTACCTCCCACAGTAAAAAATTTCTAGTTGCAGTTCAAAAAAATATATAATTAGAAGAAACTATTGGAAATATATTACACTCGTCCATCTTCATCTTGTAATTACTTTTACTATCGACGTGAAATTTGATCCTCATTGCCTAAGGGGGTGTTTGTTTTAGCTTATTTTTCGAGCTTATTTTTATTAACTAGTTTTTTTCTGCTTATTCTAGGACTTTTGAGCTTATTATTAGTTATAAGAAGAAAATAAGCTGGACTTTTTAAAAATAAGCCAGGAAAAATGGGCTTATGAAAAATAAGCCGGAAAAATATGCCCTTCATAAGCGAAAACAAACACCCCCTAAGAGAAATAGAACGAAACATCGACCTTAAACAACAAAAACATAATTATTCTTAACAAACCAAATCTTTTTACAGATTCTTCATTACGGTTTTTTACCCAATTAGTGCGAGATAAAATGTCAGAGATTACATCTTGATCAATAAACAGGCACTAACAAACTGAGATGAAGCAGACACATAGAGCGAGAGATAGAGAGAGAAGGTGAGAGAGATTTTAATCATTTTACACGGCTACTAAGAAAATTCCACCAAATTTCACCTTTTGAAATTGGCACTTACAAAGCCATCAAAGAGTAGCATATAACATAATAACAAGCAGTAAAAGGGGTTAAAGTTTTGACAAAAGCATTTATCATCGATCAATCAGGATCGACCACGGATGAAAAATTCTCCATAAAAGTTCTCTCAAGTCCATTCTAGACGTGCAAACCTATTTTCCAAGCAGACGGCGAGTACGTTGGTTGGCACCTCTCACTCTGAAATTAATCTCATCAACATCATCCTGAAGAGGATTCAGGGCTTTGTTTTGCCTACAAAAAACAATAAAACAAACTTTTAGAAAACACTAAATATCCCAAGCTAAATTTCAGAAATTTGTTATTAATAAAACACGCACACACACACTAACCTCTCAATCTCAGAGCCCATGTCAACAGCCATTTCCTTCAGTTCCCCCAATATGTCACTCAAGTCCGAGAGCCCATCATCCTGCTTTGCCTTTTCATACTGTTATCATGCGAGCACGACGGGTTTTTGATATTAATTTCAAGAAAACTCAACAAATTACAAGAGATGAATGTCACAGCAAGAGATTTTTCATATGTTATTAGACATTTCAAGCGAGGAGTATATTAGTCATTTCAGGTTCTTTCGGCTTGATCAGCCTTCATAAAACTTCTTTTTACAGTCGGCATAAACAAGATTCCTGTATGGCACATTCAAGCAGTCAAACCATAGGATTTGTGCTTTTGTTGCCAAGTTGCCAACTAATTATCTGACACAAAAAAAAGCCCAGAAAGATGCTACCGTCTGCAGGAATGAGCGTTTTTCTCATACTTCCAAAATAGCAGTGTTTTTCCTTAATACCTCAACTTTCTGCATTGCATCAGCAGATTCGGGAGGTGGAGTTCTTGAACGTGATGGTCCCTTATTTGGGGTGTTGGTTGTAAGTCCAAGTTTTTCTCTTTGCTCCAAATGGTTACCCTTTCTTCTATCAGGATCATCTGTAAAGTTCAGCAAACCACTAAAACTTCCTCCCAACTTCATAACTTAACAAAGACTGTATGTATCTAAATGTACAACTTTATTACCTCGGATGATGACAGGTCCTTTTATTGCCTGACCCTTTTTAGGCTTCCAGGTCCTAGAAAAAATGCCACCAAGACTTCCCAACAGCTTCTCCCCCTAAATAAAACAAAGAAAAACAAACCAATCAGATTTACAAATTTTAATTTCATATATAATAACAAGTGGCTTAAAGCAAATTAGAGTTGACCAGACTACTAAACCTCAGTTAACTAAAAGTTGCAAAGAAAATAACATACCCTACTGAGATCTTGTTCGATGTCGGCTGCAGCATTGTGGGTTCGATTAATCTGCTCACCCTGTTGGTGCAAGGTTATCAATGTGTTAGTGGCACCTTCTCTGATATCCTCAGCAATCTTTAATGCACCATTTACAGCCTTTGTAGTCTCTTCAGCCTTGTATGCAGCATAATGCTCCAATTCTTGGACACTTTGGTTCTCTATGCCACCAGAATCAACAAAATCATTCTTGTATTTGTTTCTTGATGCATATGAAGACCCTTTATTAACCTCGCTATCATCAAAAAGACTGGTTCTTGAATTTGGTGTCAACGATGAAGGCTCCGATGAAGTACTTTTTGATGGTTTTCGGGTTGAATTTTTGTCAATCTCATCATCAGAATCAAAAGGATTGGGGCTAGGTTGACTTGTTATGTTTTGTTTGGTAGTTTTGTGAAGATGAGGTTTCTTGTGCCCAAACATACTCGATGTTGAAGGCTTCGATTATGCACGATAATACGGTCCCTGATAAGAACATTGAACAAAGGAAAACAAGAAAAGTAGTTAGATTAGATGATCACAGAGGGTTTTGACTTTTTCTCATGTTAGAGTTGACTTGAGTTATTATGTCATGGTAAAAAATTTAAATTAAGAAAGCATGATACACAACAGCCCCACCTAATCAAAGGTGGTTAACCAAAACAAAGAAACATCAGGAACAGATAATTTATTCTAATTATCTAAATATTTGAATAGAAAAGATTTTTGGCCAAACAAAAAAATATCAAAGTATTTCTACAACTACAAGTAACAAATACATAACCCACAACAACTCCACCCAATCAATGATTGTTAACCAAACAAAGCAAACATTAAGAACAGAATAATTATTCAATTCATAAAAAGTTAACCTAATTATCATCCTCAGTAACCAAATACCCAATTAGTGAACTAAAGGAAAATATATAAGAGATCAAGAAAGTAAAACCCCATATGAATCAAACACCATAAATCAAGAAAAAGTTGAGATAAAAGTAATTTAAATTTCGATTTAGTCGAGCTAAGGGTTAGTGTTGACTTGTTAGTCCTAATATCAAAGTAGCTTTCTAAATCAAGAAAGCTTGCTCCACAATCAAATCAAAGATTATAAAACAAAACAAACAACAGATAACAACACATAAATTATATGCCTAAAAAGTTGTCAAATTTGTCGATCATTCTCTGGAACCAGATAACCCAGCAAGTGAATTGAAGCAAAACCCATGAGAAAAACAACAAAGCCCACATGAAGAGAAGTCAAGAAAATCAAGAAAACTGAAATGATCATTTCATCAAAAGTGAACATGTATGCGATTTGGTAACGATTGTTAATAAAGATAAAGTTGAAATATAAACACCAGAAAATCGAGTACCTGTTAGAATTGGGTGATATGATATGAGAGAATGAAAATGGCGGCTCCCGGAGAGAATATCGGGTACCGGAGGCAATTAAGAGGAAGTTGAAAGTTGGGGGAATCGAATGTATATAGAAAGAAAATTCTTCAAGAAAAGGTCTTTGATGGTTGACGTGCAAAAGCCTTTTAGAAGACAGTTTCTTGTTGTTTGTGAGAATAAACAAAGAAGAAAGAGCGGCACGTACCACGTACGTTACATAAATTCTAGTAACAAGATTTTATGGTAAGACTAGGAGAGAATTACCTTATGAGAGAATCCAATAATCTTATTAAAAGAAAGGATACATGATATTATCCTTTTAAAAAACGATTTTACCAATTAAAACATTTCATTTAATAACCAAAATCAAAAAAATTCGGAAATTTCCAAATATTACCGGAAGGTTGTTCCATATATTTATGATTAGGTGGATTATTTAAAGAAACATAAGATTTAATTAATTGTAGAAGATTGCCCATATATTTAGGTGATTAGGTGTGTAAATGATAACAGTTCATATATATTTACCAACAATTCGTATAATCCTGCTTTTAAATTTTAAAATATGGATATAATTAAAAATTCTAAAATTTTAAAATCACCGCTAATATATTTTCAAACCAAATACATAACTTAAAATCACCATACTTGACAACCCTATTTTTATCCACGGTGGAAAAAAGAGGAAAAATAACATCATGCTAAATCATTGATATTCAAATAATCATTGTCGATTAAATTGTACTATTTCATTATTGTTCTTCAGGTAAGTAAGTTTTGTTTACATAATGAAAACGATTCACATATGCTAATGTAATATATTATTTTTCTTTTTGATAACTATTAATTATGCAGAATAAACAACCTCCTTTAAATGATATATATAATGGCATGTTTAATTACGAATTTGTTCAATATTTACATAAAGTATACTGGATTTATATTCATTCTATATACTTTGTGATGATTCAATTGTCATTTTAAGTCACAAATCGATTTAATTATGGGAGAATTTTCTATACCTACATATCAACGTTAATGAATTTTTTTAGCAAAATTAAACAATAAATTACAATAAATTAAAGGACTTGAATTTACTGTCATGATCAACATTGCTTCTCAAGTCTGCCGACCATAACTGTTTGTTATTTGGAATTGCTTTAATATATATATTTTTTTAAAATCGTGACGAATTAACACGTGAGGAAGTATCCTATTACAGTTCCTACAATATTTGTTCTACTAAAAAAATTTAATAAATTTGAAGAATCATTGCAATCACCTGAAATTTTGAATTCAATAAAAGTATCTGGTTTTTCAAACCACAAGTTAACTTTAAGGGTTAGTGTGACTGTAATGATGTTTCGTAATCTTGAACAGTGTAAAGGCCTTTGCAATGGAACAAGATTACAAGTACTCGACTTGGTGCACATGTTGTTGAAGTAAACATAATTGCAGTTAAGAATGTTGGTCACATTACTCATATTCCAAGATTGAAGATGATTCAATTAGAGCCTACAATACCATTCAAGTTCCAACGAAGACAGTTTCCTCTCTTTCTTTGTTTTGCAATGACAATAAACAAAGCCAATGTCAATCTTTATTGAATGTTGGATTGTTTTTTAGACGACCCATTTTCACTCATAAACAGTTATATGTGACGGTTTCTCGATAGAAGAGTAAGGAGGGTTTAAAAGTTTTAATTTGCGATGATGAATGCAACCCTACTAATAAAACCATGAATGTTGTATATGAAGAGGTTGCACAGAAAATCTAATGATAATCTTACGTATGAATTTAAAAAAATCTGTAATGTTTAATCATTTATATACGAGAATTATATATTCCTATTGATGCTTTGTAATTATTTTTACTATACGTATAAATACTCTTTAAAACTATATAAATTTAAAACGGACTTATATCATCACGTGTTGACACACGGGTCGATTAGCTAGTTTGTTTTATTCAAACTAATGTTTCAATTAATACCGGATATATAATATTTATTTATTTATTTATTAGTTAATAAATATTTATGATTTAATTAATGTTTATCGAAGATAGTTTATATAATTTCAAATCGTTTGAGTTTTTGATTAATATTCATTTAATTAGCTAAGAATTATACATATCGAAGAAGTATTGAATTCACGGAGAATCAATCCCTCAAAATGATTAATCGATATTATAAAGAAACAATTTTGTGAATGTTTCATGATTACCGTAGGCGTAAATCGAATAAAACATAGACATAAGCACAAAACAAAATCAATTAACACATGCTAATTATCTGCTGGCAACCTTGAACCCAAGAATGGAGAAGTGATTAATACCTGTAAATTAAGTCACTTGATGCGGATGGAAGGCTGCAACAAGATAAGAAAAGTGCTATTGTAATGAGTGTGTAATGGCGGTTCAGAGACAGGACATTAGCGTCATCTGGCAAAGCCAAAAGGACAGGTAGGTGGACAGATGTGAGGAAAACAAACGGCATAACGGATACATAAAAAAAAAGCAACCGGGAAAGGGAAGCAGGTGCTTGAACACAATGAGAAAGGATACGTAGACACGAGGGAAATAAGGGGTTTTTGTATAATAGATAGATACATAGGATTTTTTTTCTTTGGTTAGTAGTCGACCTTTGAACTTTCGATTTTACTTCAATATTCCACAGAGGAAAAACACCAATTTTATTCGACAGATTAGTAGATTATAAAGAAAGTTTAGTAGACAGAAATCTTCTAATATATATAAAAGACTAACTTATAAAAAATTATTAGATGATCTAGATCTTTCATTTAATAAAAGATTTAATCTTAGCCGTTAGTTTCTTTAATTCTAAAATTTTGATTTTGACTTTTTAGAGTCAAACTAATATGAATTAGTTAAAGATAATCCTTAACTAAATTAATGATAAATATCAATAAATTATAAACAATTAAATTATTAAACAATCGTATATTAAACCTATCAATTGGATAAACATAAAAAATAATTGATTTATTGTTGTTAATTAATTAAAATTATTTATGTACGTAATCTAAATATTTCAATATATTATATTAATCAAATTATTACTTTTATCATTTAAAATATATTATAACAAGTTTAAAGTATTTGTAAATTATCACAAATAAATGTTTGACCATATTGTTTCTACTTGTAACAATAATGATTAATGATTTGTATAAAAAATAAGTCTTACGAGGTTATTTTATCTTTGTTTTCTCATACGAGTAAATAAGTAATGCTATATAAATATAATAAATTAAGAGAAATGTTCAATATAGTCCATATTTATTGCATAGTCCTGAGGGACTAATCTTAGCCCTTGGATCAGCCCTATCAATGGACCAGATTGAATTTTAAAAATTTGGACGGAGTGATATTTCCGTAATTAACATGTAATGATTTTACCATCACATGTGATTGTATAGTGAATCACATGTGATTAAATATTAAAATTTAGGACTATGTTTTTTATATTGACTATATTGAACACAATCCAATAAAACAATTTAGAGATATTTATCATAGTTTCACGATACTTTAGAAGATAGTGAAACATATTTCAGATAATTAAGCATGGGAAAACACATGTGTTTGTATACCAAGAAAATAGTCTACTTGTAGATATTACCACCACCACCACCACCACCACCACAACCACCACATAGGCCTTATCACCAACAAATTGCACATTGTATCACAAATGGGGAAATCCAGAGCTCACTACAACTTAATACTTTTAATGCAATAAAAGGTGTACATTTCTTTTGATTTGAACAATCTGGCTACTGATTAAATACAGCTGAAATTATTTCTTATTCTTCACTCGCAAAAGAAGCGCCATAATCATCCACGTTACCTTCTGAACTTTATCATAAAGATATGTACTTTAAATCGGTTAGATCGGTGCTACAAGACTTGACATATCTACTGCACTCTATATATTTCACCTCTGCATGTTGGTTCACTGGTTCTGTTGGACCTGGCGTCAAAAATCCGCCGTGTTGATGTGTTTGACCCATATCAAATCAAAGCTTCTGACTATGGAGCACAAAGTTGGGCACCTGCTTTATCATTATATCATGAACCTGAATCATGGCACTGATTCTACTAATGATGACAACTGGTTAATAAATAACCTTAATTTCGGGGTTAAAAACCAACCAACTTTCAATATTGCAATAGTTTAGTCCCTTTTAAGTTTTAAACTTCTTTTGTAAAGGTTATTTTATATCCCTGAACTTCTATTTTGACTAGTTGAAGATATCATTGAGTCATTGACTGATATGCTTCAAGCCCTAAGTGGGACAAAAGGTGTAAATAGGTGGGTGTGTGTCTGAGTTTGCTGTTCAAAAACCACCTTTAAACATTTTAGCACTTTAGTATGTAAGCCTTTTTGCAGTGGTTATATCCCTTAAGCATATAACCTATTAAAACAGGCCAAAATAACTTTTTCAATAAGTTAAAAAAACCTAAGGGATACAAGTCATAACCACTAGGAAAGAAAAGGTAAAGGGACCCGACAGCTAAAATATTGAAAGTTCATTGTTATTATCCCAACATTAAACCTTAAGTTTGAAGTTGTAAAAGATAAAACATTTTCGCAATCCAAATTGTCATTGAATGGACGGAGTACTTAATCATACAACTGTACTCCAGTTGGTATAGTCAAGCATTACATTGGTTATTTTTTGGCAGTTCCTGATTAAGAGGAAGAAAGATCACAACAACAAAAACTAAATGAATACGTGGGATAACTATGAGGGTTTTGCACCATTATTTCACATAAACAATAGAAATATGTCTTTTCGACGGTCTAATTATCACTAAAACAGTTTCACCACAAATAGCATACTTCTTTACATGTCCAAAGAAGAAAGGGTGTTAAGGCAGATTTGGGTGCAAAACTCAGCTTAGCAAAGAGATCTCTCGATTTAAATACATTAAATTGAAAGTACTAACCTCTAAAGCATAATACTCAACATGATCAATGCATTTCTGGAAATCAACTTCTAAGCATTGGAAAGACCTCGAACATCAGCAAAAGTTTTCCTTCGTTCTTTATCAATCTTAACAAGAGTAAAAAGATAAATAAATATAAACTCTACTTCACATGCTAATTGAAATGTGGAGTTGTTATGACTGTAAACTGATTACTATATTATACCTGAGCCTCCAAATCGGTTATTCTTTGTAAAGCTCTTTGTTCTATTAATGCACGCTTTTTATATTCTTCTTCAAGCAACCCAGTTAACTGATATCTTAACTCAGCCATTTCCTGAGCTAAATCTTCAGCTTCTTCATTTGCCTTTAACTTTTCCTCTCTCAGTTGTTCCTGCCAGCAATAAGATATGAAAATTAAATGGTTGCTACCATTTTGATATATTTCCTCACTTAAATGTTCGTACCTTCAGCTGGTTCACAACAACTTCATATTCATTTTGCATTTCACATGATAATTTCTTCATTTTGTTCTCTGAATCTTTATTGCTTTCAAATGCTTTAAGCTTCTCCCTTAGTTCTTTATTTTCTTCAATTACGCATGTAAAATTTTGCATTTGAAGCTTGTAGGTTTTACTCAGTTCCTGCATCCTGTCATTATGTTCTTGAGCAGCTTCTTCCTGGTGTTTTTTAGCTTCAAAAAAGCTACACTCGATGGCCATCAAATCAAGCTTCATGCTTTCTAGGTCACATTGGAAATCTAAAGCAACATTTGAAATGGACTCCTCTAATTTCTCAATACATAATGTGGAATTAAGCAACTCATGTTCTTTTTTCTCTAATTTCTCCATCAAAATCAACCTCTTGGGATTACATATCTTCAACTCTTGCTCTAGCCTTCTCACAGTTCCATCCAAATCCTCTTTTGCTCTGAGCTTTGACTCCAGATTATTGATATATTCAGTCATATGATTTATCTCTGTGTCCCTTGTATTCAGCTGATCCTGCAAGTAATCTGTGAGGTGCATTGCAATGAGTCAAGCCTACAGGAGAAACATACATCTGCAGTCAGCAGATCCTATCTACTTAGAGTAAAAATTTCAACTAAAGTTGGCCAATTGTGAACTGTTTCATATTGACATCTGCTCAATCATCCAAAGTACATCACAGACAAAATTCAAAAGTATATTTTACCTATTTCTTGGGAGCAGTTACTAAGTTCTCTTTCCAAATCTTTAATACGCTTCTTGTCATTAGATCGATTTTCAGATAATGTCCTAGCATGCGATTCCAGGCTCTGCATAAAGTAAATCATCGAGTCAAAACATTATGTGTATTAGGTTTCCATACCAAAAATAAAAAAAGAAATTAATGTCTATGAAAAAAGAACAATATGTGATTTGGCTTGTAGGCTACACAATTCATGAAAATGTATGGATCATTTAGTATATACATAATAGCATTTGAGAAGTAATAAATGAAGAAACCTCGTTAACTTACTCGAATGAGTTCAACGCCCGATTGTTTCAGCATGTCCTTTTCCATCCTCAACTACATCCAAGATTGGTATGAAGAACTTATAAGTGCTACAGTACAGCAATACTCATTCAAGATTGGTATGAAGAACTTATAAGTGCTACAGTACAGCAATACTTTGATCTCTTAAGAAATAAGGGGAAAATAAATCATCTTCATTTCCATCTATTCTATGCATATATACACCGAAAGGATCCAAAATTTATTCAGAGTATTTGATAAGCTTGCTTTCTAATGAATTATCCATTCACATCGACAGATATATTTTTTAATACAACTCTATAGATAAGAATGGTAGTCCCGTAATCTAAAACAAGAACATAGAACTTAATGCACACAATTAAATAATAAATGATACAATTTCATCATTGATACATCATATGATACTTCTTTCACCCAAACTAATGAGTAAGTTAGAGACGGAAACAAAACAGAATATATATAATGCAACACGGCATCAAACACACCTTAGGAATTACTCTTGGAAGAAATGGAAATTATTAAAAGCATCAATAAAGGATCTATAATAAGTGGACATTGCTCTCTTATACTTGACAACATTTACGCATTCATGAACTTACTAGATCACTATCATGTTAGTAAGAATCTGATCACCCCTTCCATTTCCAACATAAATTGGATCATTGTAATCTTATTTCTTATGCATTGCTTAATGAAGAAAGTGAAATCGCATCAATGAGTTGATTGCCTTTATAAGTTATTGTCTTTATCTAGTGTATTCACATGGCTCTAACAGAAACTATCTTTAACATGTGAATTGAACAGAAAATGTACCTCTTTACATCTTGCCTCAAACTGTAATAACTCCTCATCATCCAAAAAGCAACTGCTGCCACTACTAGAACAAGTAGACATCTACAATATAGAAACGTTATTACAAAGACGTATAAAAAGTGATTCTTGATTATAAATCTCATCGGATGCTAGAATGAGAGAATAAAAGGTGTCTACACAGCAATTTTGGAAGTGACAACGCATGCTGAAAAAGTTGATTCAGACCAAGTGCATTCATAATTTCATATATCCAAAGACAACATTCATTTGAGTCTCTTATTCTCACTGGTGCATTTCTAGAAGTCACTTTGCAAAATCCTAGAAATCTTGAAATTCTAATTAATATCAAGTATTTACGAATTGAAGAATATCAATGCTAAATTTATTTACAACACATGAAAATAGAAGCAAAGATTCACATTTATTTGCAGGTGTCGCGTGTTGTAAAGAGAATAAAATTGGTTCCTATACCCTATAATTGGTTTCCACAAAGCCAAAACCAGCAAAAATCTACTCTTTAGGTTATATTCCGAAGCCATATATGCAATTCTGTTGATCATCATTTAAAAAAGAGGCCCTTGAAGAAGAGCCAATAATTTGATTAATTGTTTGACCTATGAACTGAAAACAGAATATACATGCCATAGAAAACAATAACATGTCAAGAATTTGTTCGATGATAACTGATAATATAACAATCGCAATCCTCGTAAACACATAACATACATTCGAAAGAAACATAAGAGAGAGAAAGGGGGAAACCTTTTCTTCTAGGGTTTTGACATAAACAGATGAAATTCAGCCGAATTTGTGATAAATGATGGGAATTTGATTTCGATCTCAGGTATGAGTTACAAGAAAGGAAATCTTTTGAACAAAAGTTGTAGATTTGGGGTTGGCGTATCTTTCTTTGTACAGGGTGTAAATATACGAAAACAAAAGGTTTTACGTGTATTTACGTTTTACAGTTTTGACTGATGTTTATACTTAACAGTAACTACTAAAACCTTCTTCTATTTACAAAATTAATAGAGAAAATAAAATTAAATATTGATAAATTTTACGTGTTATTATTTAAAGTATAGTAGAATTTAAAATGATAAAATAGAATATTTTTGCGGCCTTCTTTGACATTTTATAAGACTGACCGCATCGGTGGGCTAGCTCATTAACTGATAGGCATGGGTTGAAGATGGTACAGTGGTACTATCGCCAAGCCACAGGTTCAAGAAACCTTCAACCATGCGCTGGCTCATCAACCCGTGAGGGTACCCTCTGACACACACATACACACACAACTTTTTTCTTTTTTCTTTTATTATTTAGTAATAAAGTATAAGGAGGGTAAGTATGGGTTGGATGTGGGGGTTTGAGGGTTGGAGGTGAGAATGATGACTGATGAGGATGCTAATATGTCAATAGATTTGGGAGGGTAAGTATGAGTTGGATGCACATGGTCTAATATCTATCATAGTTAGTGTTAGTTACATTAATTATTTTGTAACTTGATTAAGTATAAAAGGTAAAAAAAAAACTGATTTGTACACAACACAAATTAGTCATACATAACAATCATGACGCTTATATTCTTACCAACTCACTATCTTTTATTCACATCCACAAATTTAAGAGAATAATGGGTCAAACAATCAGTTTTTGTTATGTATGGTTAATTTGTTTTGTGTAATTTTCCAAAAAAGAAAATAGTGTAAAATTGTATAACTCATTAAATTATGGTTCAAACATCGTTTTATTTCCGATATTAATATTTTTAATTGTAAATAATTGAACCAATTTCCATCCGTTTAAAAAATATATTTTTTTTAACAGCAAGACGGGAAAGCACGACTAGAGCTTCGGCATTGCCATCACCCTAGACGAGCCAACCCAAAAAATATATTAATAAAAACGCTAGCAAGACGCTAGACAAATTTACAGCCGCTAAAAAAGAAATAAAGGATTACAAATCCACATCTCCCAAATAAGATTGCTACAATTACCCCTATATTTAAGCCATGTAAAAAAATAAGTTTGAAAATCTTCGATCACCCCAATAGCAGCAAATCTTTTCCGTTTGAATACCACATCATTACGCGCTTTCCAAATACTCCACAACAAACCTCCAGTTGCAGCTTCTAAAAATCGTTTCCTGTTATCATCCTTTCCATTATCTATGATATTAAATAATAATTGCTCGATCGAATCGTGAAATGCTATGTCGATATCACACCATTTTTTAAAACGTCTTAAATATTCACATTATCAATCTCTAACTTTATGCTTCAAAACGGTCCAACTCCTAAAATTTTCAATGATCGTTATAGTCTTAAATTATTGTTTATGAATATCTACCTTAGAGTTTAATTTATTTGTAATAATGTTTTTAAATGTTTTTTTTTACTTATATCCTATAAAACGGTTTTCGACACCGACTACCAATTACCTCTACCCGTGAGAAATTATTTATTTTGTCTTTTCCTCACTTGTGTGACACAATCGTAAACAAATCTCATATTTTCCCCCTTGTCGGGACACTAAGTTTATGCTCGTAAAGATAACCTAAAAGCGCATGTGAAATGCTATTGAATTTTGACCTCATTGTTGAGCCCACCTATTAGAGCAAGAGATTACATGGCTTGAATCATCTCATTCTTCACGTCATATCAACTTAACAGGTTCATGTTTTAAGCGTGTTTAAACCTAGAAAATGCTCTCACTTCACACACCTTAACTTTTTTTTTAGTTCAAATTAATTATATAATTTTTATTCTATTTTTAATATTACGAAATTAAATAAAATTAGATTATAAATTGCAAAAAGAATATAATAACAATAAGATTAACAACTAATATTCATTAAATTAAAAAAACTATTACATCTAGTTAAATAAATAGAAACAATTACAAATAACATAGAACAAGTTACAACTAATAAGATAGCATAAACCATATCTTTTTCCTAGCATCTTTTGCCCTCTTAACAATCATGGAATCTTCCCATCCAAACCTTCATTTTATTGTTTTATAAATTGTGACGCCTTTCGAAAACCGTCAAGATCTCTGAGTAATTAATTAAATTAAATTCTTTGAGTAACTAAATTCGCCTTCTAGACCGTCAAACCTTCACCTTCTTAAGAAGCTCCATGTTGTACCCGTTCATTGAACTTCGAAAACCGTCAAGATCTCTGAGTAATTAGTTAAATTCTTCCAATGAAACAACCGACTAAGTCGAATAAACCGACCTTTTTTCTTTCTTTTTTCCAACCGCCGGTTGTAGTTTTACAAATTTAACCTTGTTTTTAACTTTGGTGATGTAACACCGGGTTTCACGAGCTTAAAATCAGTAATAATTTAAAACTTTTTAAGTATACTTATCAAGACGTGCAGCGGAAACTAAACATTGATTATAAAATATAAAGTGTTATTATCCAACTTGGCGATTATAAACATCAAAAGCCAAGTCTCAAAACAAACCGGTATTACACAACTATAAACCGACCACCGGATCACAAATAATTACAACAACAAAGTGTTCCATAAAAGGTAAATATATTTACCCACAAGCACCCGCCTCGCCAGGCTGCCTAAATCTTTACCTGTAAAAGGGTAAAACATGAACCGGTTAGCTACACTAGCTAGTGAGTACAGATTACACATAAGTATCAATAAGCATGCAGTCGAAACACGGGAAAGCACACAAGGCTATCCTATCACATCGTGGAGTGCCAACATATCAAAGGGAGTCATATCTCACGGGGTTGCAAGTCCCGCTCAACAACTCCGACTGGGGAATCAGCAACACCAATCCACACTGGTGAGGGAAGCGAAGAGCAGCCCACCGAGCGCGTTACGGAGCCACCTGGGCTCAAACTAGGCCTTGATTATTACCAAGACCTTTCTGTTGTCAAGGAACGGCGGTCCTGCAGAACCTGAGACACGGCGTGCACCACCGAGCCACCGTTGATCCCGAATAACCAGCCATCTAGGCCCTCAAGGGATCCAGCCGCAATATAGTCAGCTGACCTCAACCGAGTGGAAACTATAAGCAGTTTCCCGAGTGTCCAGACATAAGTACATAAACAATAAGTGATCCAATCAGGATCCAATATCATGCGCGCATATAATCACAGCAACTACTGTTCATACTAGGGAACAGGACATGCGAGCATAACTTAATCATAACATACACTTACCACATGATTCACGTTACATACCTTTAGTCACTGACAATATAACACTGTAGCATGGCATATCACGTTATAACATACCTTACGCACGCACATGTGGGAGCACCAATTACACATTAAAAACACACAGGGGTTAGCACTACTTACTGAGCCTCATGGGAAACCGGTACTCACCTTAAGTTCACGATTAGCTAACACAAAGATCAACGCCTTCCGGTCCTTCAAGAACGCCTAACATGTCACACTGGGTTATCACTTACACTCAACAGCCTTCGTTTAAAATACACGTCACAATTCTAATATCATTGGACAGGGTCCTACGGCCGCAGAAGATAAGGCCTACGGCCGCAGAAGACCAAACAACCCTACTACGGCCGTAGAGAACATCCCCTACACCCGTAGAGGTAGTTCTTTGGGTTCCTAAGGTCGTAGGTTATGTACCCACGCCCGTAGGCTTCGTTCCTTCACCTGTAGGTGGTAAACCACATAAAACACACTCCTACGGCCGCAGAAACCTTTTCCTACGGCCACAGAAGGCTTAATTTCAATAATCCTGAAAAACACCCTCCTACGGCCGCAGGAACATTTTACTACGGCCGCAGGAATATTAGGGTCCCTACGGCCGCAGAAACATTCCCCTACGGCCGTAGGAAGGTCCTGCACAGCAACTTCGTCCCTGTTCGTGGACAGACCTGCAATCTCGTATTTTTGACACCCAAATCGACTAAAACTCATTTCTAAACATTTATACACTTCATTTAACATCTTTTGAAGTTGACTAACATGTTTTGTACATAAAACCCACATCAAAACACCATTTAATCCTTCAATTTGTACCATCACCATAATGAACTTCAAGAACAAAGTTTTAATGGAGATTACCTACAAGGAAGATGATATAGGGCAGATTAGAACTTGAACTTTGTCCTGATTTCCTTTGCAACTGGTTTCCTCCTGCTTTCTCTTTCAAAACTCCACGAATTGAGAGTGTGTATGTGTCGTAACCTTTGTGTGTGTGTGTTTAGTGTGTGTATTGTGTGTCTACAGGAGATAAGGAGAAAAGGAAACCGACTTATGGGGTTTAATTATTAAACCTCGGGTATTTTGTTCCCCTTTCCAACTTACAACACAACCTAGGTTTACCCGTTTCAACTAACGGGGATATCTACGGATTCATTACATGAAACCGTTTAACAATTTATCTCTTTTACTTGTTGACCCTAACTTTCATATGACACCTCATGAATCCACTTTAACTAACAAAATATCATTTAATCACTACAATACTTAATTAAAGTCAAGGTACAACCCCTTGAGCAAGAAGTACAACTAGATACTACTAGACCTATTTTCAGGATGTTACAGGTGAACTCTTCTTTGAGGTCGACCGGATGTGTTAGTGCGTCCGAGAAAATATTGGAGTCTAGGACCAAAACCGTTAAAATCAGCAAACCACAAGGACCAGAAATGTAATTAACTGTTTTTTGTGCATATCTTTTCCTAATAGCACCGAAACACAATAATTAACTTAACTACCATAAAAATATTATCAAAAAACGAGATATAGGACACAAAATATAATATATTTTAAAGTTGTTCATAATATTAAAGACTCATAGGAATCACTTATGATGCACATGTGTATCAATTTGTTTAAAGTTGCTAATGTTGTTAAAACTCATACGGCCAACTTATGGTGCACGTGTGCATCCACTTGTTTAAAGTTGCTCATAAGGTTAAAATTCCATAAGATCAACTATGATGCACATGTGCATCATCTCATAAAAATACAATTTTATCAGATAAAAATAGTGGTTCTCTTTTTCTTAGAGAACATGAACGTATAATACCGGTTGAAGGAACATCAATAGTTCTCTTTCGGTAGCGGAAGAGACTTTTCACGTGAGATCTAAGCTCGACCCAAGATTTGTTACGGATAACCTTATTTGGAAACGGGTAGTAGTCTACAATAGAAGTAAAACAAATCTGGGTGGTGGTCACGGGTAGCAAATCTAGTTAAATCATTGTTCATTGGATAGGCATAAAGGGTGAAGGTGATTGACAAGTGAGGCGAGTCGATGAGCATTATGTAATAAAAGGTAGATCCAAGTGGGTCATTAAGCTCTAAGGGGTCGTCTGTTACCAGATAAAAGCATTTGATTTGGGTTATGGTCGCCAATAGTAGATATAGGCGATGGTTTATGATGAAAGAGAGAAACGAGACAGAACTGATTAGGGGATCGAGAAGACGAAGGGCAAGGTTGAAACTTATTTATGTTTTTTTGGACATAACCATCATATCCTTTTCAATTTAAAAGAAGAGTTGTAATGGAGGCCAATAAGACTAATTAGATCATTCTCCACTAATCCCAACATATTTTTATTTTTGAGGATCAATATGATAAAAGAAGAGTTGCAACCACTTATTCTTACTTTATTTGGCTCAAAGCTTAGATCATCTTTAATCAAAGAACTAACCACAACTTTTTACCGTCAGCCAAACTTCCACTTCTGTGAAAGGTTTCTCTAAGGAATCTGCTTCTGTCGCATCAAGTTTATTAAAACTCGAACGTTTAAAAAGAGGCCTAGACTCCCTTGGATCAGTGTAAAGTTGCTTAAAAATTTTGAAATTTCTTGTTTGACTTCACTCGGTTCATCCACGGTCCACCCAATTAGTATCCAATGTTAAGCTTCTAATTTGGTTTCTTTTTTCTTTCTTCTTGATAGCCTTGTGAAAAACTTTTGAATTTCATATCTGTCAGTTAACCACTTATCACCAAAAGGCGAACGTACAACAAAATCTAACCTGCAACAAAGTGTATAGAGGGCCCCATGACTACTGTTTAGTGTTCACGAATACGGTGGGCCAGTTCTTAATTAAACAACTTGGCAACTACGAAACCACTCATAAGCACTATTTATCTATAGTTGTATTTATTTTATTCTTAAAATATCATTTATCTAAAGTAAGGGCTATGCATCTACAACAAATGTAGTTTTTTTAGAACTCCAAAGTTACTAAACCTTGCCATAATGCGAGGGTAGAAAAAACTCGTACAAAAATATTCTACAAACCCCACAAAACCTGTAAAAAATTCGAAAAAAGAAAATTCATGGGAATTTATATTACTTCATAGTAAAAATATGAAGACACATTTGACTCGATGTGATATGTAACGTCACAAATATTATACTGTATTAGCACATAACATTAAAATACTATATTAGTATGTACCATCGAAATCTCAAAGCATATTACCGTTTACAAGCATAAGATCAAACAAATCAAGATATTAATATCAGAAGCAAAATGTCTCTATTTATTGTCATGCATGGCATGTATCATAGAACAGAGAATAAGGCTTCACGTATGTTGCTTACTTAATCCACCATTGGTTTGTCTTAGAGCCACTGCAGAATGCTCAGAGCTTGCAAGATGAGTTTTGAAGGCCATAAGACCTTTGCAAACTACATTGCATGCATTACAAGAAACAGTACATGCTTCCTCTTCTATGATCATCATTTTCTGTCTCTTATAAGTATCCTCATCCTCCTCCCTAGTCAAAGGGCTTCTTCTCTTAATACCCTCCGAAATGACAGCTTTGCCCTTTTCAGTCATTGGATCTTGCAAAGCTCTTTTAGCAACAAGGGTGGGACTATCTTCAATGAGTTTTTCAGTATGCTTCAACTTCTTTTGGTGTTTCTTTCCATTGATGTGTTTGTTGAGCATATCAAGGGATGTGCAAATAATTCCACAAAGTTCACACCGATTGGAGTTACCTTTGTTCGAATTTACAACTTCGCCCTTCATCGGCTTCAGTTTTTCTGCAGAGTCATTAGGAGGTGGGGACACTGAAGCAATAAGGTTTGAGGGCAAACTGGTCATTTCCTCTAACTTTTGAAGGTTCTTCTTATGCCTCGTCCCTGATACATGTCTGATGAAGTCATGGCTAGAGGTACAATTGATCTTACAAATATGGCACCATTCAATCATACGGTCCTCTGAATCGCCAATTTCACTGTCAGACGACTTCATATCTTCCACGGGAGGTTTTACAGGTGTGGTGTCTACTGAACAGGTGACCGGAGGTCGGGTTAGTATTTCTTCTGAAACTGCAAGGTTTTTTAGGTGAAGTTTCCCCAAAATGTGCTTCTCAAAGCACGTGTCGCCATAACAACCAACCTTGCAGACGTCACACCATAAGGGGAGATTGGTTTGCCCTTTTTGTGTGCCACCTTTAGAAGGCCGAACCTGTGTGGTGCTCACTGACGTGGGTTTACACGAAGGACCAGTCACCTGTGGGGGTATATAACCACACTAAACAAGAAAAAGAGAATTGCTAAACAAGATAAGAAAACATCAAAAAACTAAAAATTAACGCATGTAAGTAAGTAGAGATCATAACTTTATTCAATTTACCTCCTCTGTAACTATTTTCTGATAATCACAACCTGGATCAGGAATTCTGCAAACGAACAGCGAAGTAACTGATCCTTCATTCTGCAACAAATTCTGGTTCTTTTCCACAGATTCTTGGTCTAAAGTGTCATTTGCAACAAGTGATTGCGTTTCTTGCTTCACTAAATCATGGTTCTTATCAGATTCTTGGTCAGAAGTCTCATCTAAAACCAGTGATGGTGTGTCTTGCTTGCAGCTGGTGGATGAAACACTGAGCTTTTGGGTATTTTCTATATGCGTCTTTCCTTCCTTGTGTTCATTAAATACCTTCTCACTACTGCAAGTTACCTTACATACATCACAGTTGATCAAACAGCCATTTATGCTGTCAATTCTTTTTACAATTTTATCCTCCATTGTCTGTGGAGCGGCGACTTCAGAGTTTGCAGAGGATTCAGATGTTGTAGACACCATTGTTGGTTCACTCAAAGGTACACCAGCCTGAAGTCATTATATATTCATCAACTTGCAAGATGGGAACATGTATGGAGAAGCTAAAACACAACAATCTTGACGAAAAGTACATTCAATACAAATTAATTATAACTATAATCTAAAGACTAAAGACACTGTTACTGCAGCTCGAAAAGGATTAAGAAGTTTAAACTCAGAGTAAAAGGGGTCAAGAATACAGAATCTTTGTTCCAGACTTATAATATTGATTTTAACATTTCGATAAACGAGTTAATTATGAATTTTTTTTTTTACAAATATAAAAAAAATTATATTCCCGCTCTAAAAAGCTAGTCTTTTGAACCGATCAAACTTATATATATAATACAAGCATACAGAATCTGATCTATGAATGCAAAAGACTACAAAAACTAAAATTGATTGATTATACAGATGAATAGACTGAATGGAAGAAATCTTACATGTTCTGCTGCAGTTAAATCAGTTGTTCTGGTGACAATTTCGGTACGTGAAGCTAATACCCAAGGATCGGCATCCATTGGAGATAGCTTCTCTGGAAGTTCAACCCGATGCGGGTTAGGGTTCAAGAACGGATACGGGGCGGACCCGGGTGGATTAATTACGGGTTTAGGAACGTTGTGACTGGGTAGTAGAGGTTTAAGGTTGGGAATGGAGAAGAAAGGTGGTTTACGTGATGAAGAACCAGATTGATGTTGACTGAGCATTAGGGATTTTTGAGCCGCGTTCTCGTCGTGTTTATGGGTCTTGAAAAAACTTGTAAAGTTGGAGAATTAAGAGTTAAGAAGGTTGTTGCAATAATTCAAAATATTAACATTTAAGGAATGCTGGATTGCTGAGAATACCAACTTTTCAGCATGACAATCTTGGAAATCGAATGGTGACCCGTAATGACCAAGTAATTGACCTGTCATTTTAGTTATTCATGGGCATCAGGGTATGGGTAATTCCGTAATTGGGTATCCATATATACATTTCGTTTTTTTAGCTATTATCATCGTGATTACAAGATTCGTAACTGTATTTGAGATATTAGAAATTTTAAATAAAAATAATATAATAAATAAAAAATATCATCGAAAACTTACATATGTCATAATTTTTAACAAAATAAATATCTAGAACAACTAAAAGTTTTTCATATTTAGAGAAAATGAAAATCCAAGTTCACATAACTAATAACTAAATGATGATTAAGCGCAAACATTTAAGAGAAAGAAAATATACATACAGATTTGCACACACGGCCATTACATGACTTATTGAAATAATTATAATTCAATGGAGAATCGTTTGATAATTTAATGAATCAGATTAGTTGATAAAGAGACCCATCTCCATGCTCAAATCCGCTACTAATGACCACATGTCTTACCTTTTGAACAGACTCAATTGCATTTCCACTTCTAAAGCCGAAATTTCGTACACCTTGCAAGTAAAAGAAAAAAAATTATGACTCACGTGTTAAATATTAAAACAATTAATAATGGTTTCCTATTTTGCGCATCTATTTTTAGTGTTAAATTTGGCTAACTACCTACACTAATAATATAGTTTCAGAACCATAAAAAAAGTTATCTTTACATCTATGAATTTAGATTTTAAAATATATAATATATCTTCTTTTAATGCTACGTTTTATTTTAAACCATATTTCATTAAGGTTTCATAAATCTTTCTAATAAAATTGAAAATATTTTAAAATCAATAACAAAACACTTTGAATAGCATATTCAAGTTGACAACTTAGCTCATCACCATAATCCCAAAGAAACCCACTCAACTAAACGAAAATTTATCTACCCATTACAATGAATTGAACACATAAAATTTAAGAATATACCAATTTCATAAACGTGTCATATTACAATACAATTTATACCAAACGTTAATAAAAATGAGATGATAGTAAATATATAATTATTTTTCTATAAACAAAATATATCACAAGTTACTAAACATAATTTATAAACAGCTTATAATTAATTAAATTAATATAGAATTTTTATAAAACCCTCATATTTTCTTAAAAGTCCCTCACATGTTTTATAAAACCCTATAAAAAATTTCATTCAGTCCTCTCCAAATTGATTTAAAATTGAAATTCTTCATCCTACGTGTTTAATCTTTCTAAAATTGTTTTTGAGAATTGAATAATTTTGAAACTGGAGGCTGTGATTGGTTGATTAAGGCTCAATTTATGATTATTTTAGAAAAAAATGGTAATATATATATTGAATGACACTAATAAAACAGTTTCAAGACCATCAAGAACAACTATTTTACATCTCTGTATTTAGATTTTTAAATATATAATATATCATCTTTTAATGATGTATTTTATTTTAAACTTTATAAAATATTTCATACATCTTTATAATAAGAGTAAAAATGCTTTAAAATCAATAACTAATAACTTTGAATAACATATTCAAGTTGACCACTCAGTTCATCACCATAATCCCAAAAAACGACTCAGCTAAACAAAAAGTTACCTACCCACTCCATTGATAGATAACAAAAAAATTAAGAATATACAAATTTTAAAAAAGTGTTATATTAAATAAAATTTATACCAAAACGTAGATAAAAATGAGACGGTCACAAATATATAATTATTTTTTCTCTAAAGAAAATATATCAAAAAGTACTAAACATAATTTATAAAAAAAACTATAATTAATTACATTAATATATTTTTTTATTAATCCACTCATATTTTCTTAAAAGTCCTCACAAATTTCATAAAACCCCCTTATAATTTTCATCGAGCCCCTCTTGATTTGAAATTAGAATTCGATTTAGGAGGAGAATATTTCTAAAATTGTTTTGTAAAATTAATGGATTTTAAAATTAAAGGTTTTGATTGGTTAGTAGAATTTGATTTAGTAGATAAAAATAGATATAATGTAAGCCTCTATATATATATATATATATATATATATATATATATATATATATATATATATATATATATATATATATGTGGATAGATAGATAGATACAAATATTAAAATTAATAAAAAAAATACGAGTAAAAAGAAATATAACATATAAATTTTCTATTTGAAATAATTAATTTTATTAAGTATTCTTCATCTAGTATTGCCTCAACTTTTGTAGAAAACCAATCTAGATAGTAAAGACAGAAGAGGCCATTCTAAATGTAAATACTAATCTAGTATTGGATATGAAGTATTTTATTGTTAACTTTAATCCTAGAAATGTTTTAAAAAAACTTTAGGTTTAAAGAACTTGAAAATCATAACTTAAAACATTTTACAATATTATAACTACCAACACAAATTAAATATAGTCTAAAAAATAAGATGTTATCAATAATTTAATGAGTTACGAGATAAGAGAGTGTGTTTTGGATATTTTTAAGAAACAGTTTTTTAATCCTCTTATAGAGGTATGATCCAAGTCATCTCACCTCTTTTATATTCGTTTGATAAGTGACTATACAATCTTCCTTTCTTAGACCATCAACATTCATCACATCCTTCACACAGCCACATCAGCGTCACATCATTCCCTCACCATTCTCTCATCCCATCACATAAACCCCGCATCCATCACATACTTCACATCACAAAAAAGAAAAAAAAAGCTTCTCTCTCACATGATCTCCCCTCACGTACGCGACCGGCTTCACGAGTGTGACCGTGAGCGCTGGCTCACGCATGCCAGCGATGGTGTGCGGTGCTCGTGAGAGGCTCTCACACCCTCCCCACGCGACGGATGCAGGTAGTCTTATAATATAAATTCACTCTTAGATCTTCAATCATTTACACTTTTACTTTACCCCTCATTAGAGTTACTTGTATTTTTTGTCCCTATAGTTTTGCCAAAATTTTAGAGTTGATCGTTAGGTCGTAATTTTCAAGCTTTGTTCCTTCCAAAACTTTCATCATTGTTCTATTTCTCACTTAAAACGACTAACTACCCTTTATCAGTTAGTGTATTCATTTTTATATATAATATAATGTATACAGATGTTCAAAGTTATATAATTAATTAATTAAAAAGCAAACATATCAAAGCAACTACCTCCCCACCATCGGTAACTAGACCTGGTAACCACCCATCATCGGCAATGCCATCATCAAACCACCACCATCTCCCTCATATTTATAACACTTCACAATCCAAAGTCAAAGTCTAACCTAATAACTTCAAAATCAAATTAAAACAATGGTGAACGTATTGGTATATCACAACTTTAATCTTACAAGGTGCCTTCACTTTCATTTGTTTTTCATATGGGATGAACTTGTAACGCCACCCCTAACGAGCTTAAAATTAAAGTTAATTTAAACTTTTTAAACATCGATTATCAAAAGCGTTGCAGCGGAATTAAACACCAATTATAAAAACAACGTGGTTTGACTCGGCTAATTAATTACATCAAAAGTTAAGCCAAGTTCATTTACTACAAGCGTTACCTACAAGTTTTCCCGACCATCGGATCTATACATATCACAACGTGTTCCCCAAAAGGTATTTACAACAAAACTACCACCAGTCCCGCCTCACCAGACATCTAGCATCAACCTGCGAAAAAGGTAAATCTTGCACCGTTAGCTACAACTAGCTAGTGAGCACCAATTACACATAAGCAACAATAAGTAGGCTATCATGTATCAGAACAGCACACAAGGCTATCCTATCATATTGAGGCGAGCCAAACGTGTCAGCAGTAGTCGTATGTTGCAGGGGAGCCAACCCCGCTCAACAACCCAACAGCAGTCCACGTGGTACACCATATCTTTCATGCTTGTTCCAATCTATCAAGGAACCCAGTCCCATAGAGGAACGGCGGCCTGCAGAGCCCTACCCAAGTGTATACTACTTGAGTACCATTAGTTCCCCAATCCGTAGTCCCTAAGGACCCTGGGAACCCAGCCAGATACTAACACCCGTCTACCTGACTGACCTCCGTGTTCTCCAATTCAGTATCCGGACATAACTTCATAAACAAATAGTTGATCCAATAAGGATCCAGTTCATGCGCGCATATAATCACAACAATATCTTTCACTTCAATAATAAGCATGCTTGTACAACTCTATCATAACATACCTCCATTTTCACGTATCAACACACCAATCACATGTCAACAAGTACCACAGATAACTTACCTACTGAGACTCATGGGAAACCGGTACTCACCTCGAAACTACAAGAGGCAGATATGCAATCGGGAATCCCAAGAGCACACAGAATCGTCTGAGTCACCTAACACCAATAAACATAGATAAACACCCCTTAGTATACACTATATTTGTCTACACTAACAACTGCCTCAACAAAAGGTCAACATGGCTTCTGACAACCTCCTACGGCCGCAGGAACATGTTCCTACGCCCGCAGGACACCCATCCAACACGTACTGCGGTCGTAGTATATATACACTACGCCCGTAGAAGCTCATGCCAAAGAACCATGACCTACGGCCGTAGTAACCATATCCTACGCCCGTAGTAGGTATCCTTTTGGGTAACTACGGTCGTAGGTTATATACCCACGCCCGTAGTCTTGTTTCCATCACCCGTGGGTGGTAATCCTCTTAAACACAACACTACGGCCGTAGCAACCATTTCCTACGACCGCAGCTATACAAACAACGCCCTACGGCCGTAGTAACATCATACTACGCTCGTAGGAACCACAATTACAGTCTGTTCTTGCTCTGTTCGTAAACAGCAGCTGACTCTCGCGTTTTTGACTCAAAATCCAACTTGAATCCGTATTCAAGTGTTTTCACAACATATCTAACATACATATGAACCTTCTAACATGATTTGGACACTAAAACAACATCAAACACCTCTAAATCTTCAATTCAACACCACATACATATGAAGATGAAGAACTAGGTTTAATAAGAAGAAAACTTACAATAAGATGAGGAACACAAGCTACAAGAACAGATTTACAACTGAATCCAACCTCTAATTTGGTTTCCTTCTTCAAATCAACAAGAGTTTGGGTGATTTTGCTCGTACGTAAGTATGTGTATGCGTATGTAGTATGTGTGTGTGTGTGTGTGTTTGACTATGCAGCAAGAGATAAGTTAGGCCTTTTGGCCGACTTATGACCAAATACCCCCTCCCTGGCATTTTGTTCTCCTATTCAACTTATTACACCACTTAGGGTTATCCGTTTCAACTAACGGAGATATTTTTGGAAACATTATCCAAAACCGTTCAACTATTTGTCTAATTGGTCAATTTATGACACTTTTCACAATACTACATTTTTATCCACAATTAACACCAGTTAACACCATTTCACGTTTAAAACACCAATTAATATTTAGAACACCATTTTACAACATGTATACTACAATTAACAACAAAACGCCAGTTAATGTCAACGTACAACTATTCAAGCTACAGTTACAATAGTTTACAACTAGGCCCCATTTTGGGGTGTTACAGATGAGTTGTTGCATTATCCCCCTTCCTCACTTCACTACCAATACCTAAATCTGCAAACATATGTTCAATTTTGTACACCAAAACCCTTCTAGACCACAACCATCGACAACCTCAACTTCCCATCACCTCTTACACATATATGCACACACTCATTAATCAAACCAAAGTTGTAAAAAGCGCGCCTGAGGCGCAAAAGCGCTAAGGCTCACACGGCGGGGCTTTTTTAACAGCGAAGCGACGCAGGTTGCAAAGGCGCAGTGAGGCGCAGGTGAGGCGCGCCTTTTGAATATTAACCCTGTTGACCGGTTTTTTTTATTTTGACCGACGTTTTTAACCCTAATCTTACCGGTCCTTTCATTCTTTACTTCTCGACTCTGGGCCGACACCCTCAAAAATTCGACCGAGGGTTTCTCCACTACTCCTATCGATAGGTCCCTGCTTCAATCGGCCTTCGCTCCACTCTTTCGTGTTTATTTCTTTGCTGGTTGGTTCCATCGACAGCTCCACTGCTCACAGGTTTCAATTTTCGATCTCAGGTGTTAAATCTGTTTTTTTACTTCTATTCATCTATAATTCCTCTTTTGTTCGACATTTATGTCTTGAACTTTGATTTTATTATCTTCCTTCAGATTTATTTTCACTTTCTTAATTTTTTATTTCACTGTCTATATATTCTGTTCAATGGACCAGTTCAAGTTTGATGAAATTACACATATAATCGATAGCTTCATGTTCTTGACTGTTTTTCACTTTCTACAGTTTTAAATCTGGTACATCTTGTTTGACACTATGAGCTGTGAAAATCAAACAACTAGTTCAAAGCAAGATTACGCTTGGAAGTATTGCATTGACTTAGGCAAAGGCAAAGTAAAATGCATATTTTGTGACAAAATCACTTCGGGAGGTATCTATAGGGGTAAACAACATATAGTCGGTGGACACCGTAACAGTAAAAAATGTCCAAAATGTCCACCTCATGTACGCGAGGAGATTAGAGAATATATGGAGAGAAAAAGTCAAAGTAAAAAAGAAGCGGATATTTTATACGATTTTGATGATGTAGACACATTTGGGGATGACGAGGGTGATGAATTTAATGAGGGTTGTAGTGCTCGGAAAGGTGCTTGTGCTTCTCAACAAGGTAGTAGTAGTCAAGCTAAAAAGAAACAAAAGGGTGTGAAAGGACCGATAGATATGTTTTTCACCCCACCACCCGAACAAGTGGTGAAAAACAGAAAAGATGGGAAGATGAGACAATCAAGCATCAATGAATCATGTAAAAAACTGTTGAGGGAGAAAGCATGCATGGACTTGGCATACTGGTTTTATGATGCTGGATTGGCATTTAATGCAACGAATTATGAAAGCTTCAAAATAGCTATGGAATCAGTGGCACAATGTGGGACGGGTTTCAAACCACCTACATATCACGAGGTTCGAGTTCTTTGTTTGGCTAAAGCGGTCAAGGCAACTGATGAGATGGTGAAGAATGTACATGAGGTGTAGTGGGCTAAATATGGTTGCAAGATCATGTCTGATGGATGGAAAGACTCGGTTGCAAATAAAGACATTATCAATTTTCTAGTCAATTCTCCAAAAGGGTCGGTCTTCATCAAATCAATAGATGCTTCGGACATTGCGAAAAATGCCGAACAATTGTTTATCATGCTTGATAATATGGTTGAGGAGATTGGAGAACCAAATGTTGTTCTGGTGGTGACAGACAATGCTTCTGCATATAAAGCAGCAGGTGACAAAAAATAATTTATTATATTCTTATTTATTTATATAATAATAATATACTATAATATAACTATACTTGTTTATTTATATAATATTAATGCGTGCGCACATTATACATAAGACGTTTATTGATGGCGAAACGTCCACATTTATATTGGACTCCATGTGCTGCTCATTGTCTTGATTTGATGCCTGAAGACATAGCAAAGATTCCAAAAGTTCGTGTCACATTGAAGAGAGCAATGGCTTTAAATGGTTTTATATATAATCGTACGGGTGTTGTAAACATGATGAGAAAGTTTACCAAAAAAGGGAGTTGGTGAGACCCGCGATAACCAGATTTGCCACCGCCTATATCACTCTTCGTTCAATACAAGTTCAAAAGGCAAATCTAAGAAAGATGTTTACTTTTGATGAATGGAGTAAGAGTAAATACTCAAAAGAGCAAGGCGGTAAAAGAGTCGCATCCATTGTTTTGATGCCTACATTTTGGAGCACAATTGTGTATATCCTTAAGATGACGGGTCCTCTTGTAAAAGTGCTTAGGTTAGTTGATGGTGAAAAGAGGTCGGCCATGGGTTATATATATGAGGCCATGGATAAGGCAAAAGAAGCTATTGCAAAATCCTTTAATAATGTGGAGGACAAGTGTAACACCCTGTAAATGGGCCTAGCAGTGTAGGGTTGTACTTCGTGCTTTAGAGCTTGTACAGTGACTTTAAGTGAAATTGATTAAGTGTTTTGTGTGACTAACGTGTATCGTGTTAATTAATGTGGTTATGTGAAAAGTGTCGGTTGTGTCTAAAAGTGATGTCGTGTTATACGGTTTCGCGAAATGATTCCGTAGATATCCCCGTTAGGTAAAACGGGATGGCGTGTGTCAAGTTGTAAGTTAAAAAGGGGAACAAAATACCCGTGTTTATTTATTTGACCCCAAGGTCGGCTTCTTTGAGCTTATCCCCTGGGTTAAGCTCAAACACACACACACAAGCACTTTCATGTACGTGCAAACTCAAACACACACAAATACTTAGAGATTTTGGAGGAGATCAAGTTCAATCTGGTTGAAAAGAGTTTCTTAAAGCCGATTCGAGTATCAATCTACCGTTCTTGTTGCTGATTTGTAAGTGATTCCATGTCAAAAACCTATTTTGAGTTCATAAAGAGGAAACATCATTTGATGGTGTTTAATTGTGTTCTTGTGTTTCTTGATATGTCAAAATGTGTTTCTAAACTTCCTTTGATGTCGAGTATCATGTACAAACAATTGAATCTGGTTTCAATCGAGTTTTGGTGTCAAAACGCGAATTTGCAGAAGCTGTGTCGGAACAGGGACGAAGACCTGCTGTGCAGGCACTCCCTACGGGCGTAGGTAATGAACCCTACGGCCGTAGGAAGCCTTTTGTGTTTACTGCGGCCGTAGGCAGGGTTACTGCGGCCGTAGGGTGTGTTTTCGTGTGAATTACCGTCTACGGACGATGAAACAAGGATTACGAGCGTTGGTACATAACCTACGGTCGTAGTTCACCAAAGAACAACTACTACGGGTGTAGAAGAGAGTTTCTACGGCTGTAGTACATTGTTTGTTGGAAGGAACCTCTGCGGGCGTAGTGACTGGATACTACGGCCGTAGGGAGGGTTTTTCATGTGTCCTACGGCCGTAGGATATATCCTCTGCGGCCGTAGAGGGTTGTCTTGGATGGACAGCTTGTGTAACTTGTGTTCTAACCTGTATGTGTTACGTGTAAGTGATAACCAAGCCTGAACCTTATGTGTTAGGTGATTCGGACGACTCAGTGTGTTCTTGGGATTCTCGGATTCATATCTGCCTCTTGTGATATCGAGGTGAGTACCGGTTTCCCATAAGACTCAGTAAGTAGGGCTATTGTGTGCCTGTGTTGTGTGCTATGTGATATAGTGACAGTGTTATAAGTGATACCATGTGATATATATTGTGATATGTGATACGCATGCGTACTGTGGACCCTATGGGTCAAACGTGTTTATGATTTCCTGTCCGGACAGACGCAGGGGTTGAGGTCAGTCGCCGATGCGGCTGGGTCCCTTGAGTGTTATTCAGGGATTAGCGGTTCCCACGAGTGATTTTCTGGGGTAAAGGTTCTGCAGGCCGCCGTTCCTCGACAAAAACAGGGGGGTCTTGGTTTGTAACTAAGGCCTAATTGAGTCCATGTGGCTCCGCAACGTGCTCGGGGGGTTGCTTTTCGTTTCCCCTCCAGCACGGATTGGTGTTGCTGACTTCTCAGTTGGATTCGTTGAGCGGGATTTGCAACCCCGCGAGATATGATCCTGCTGACATGTCGGCACACCGCTACGTGATAACTTAGCATTGCGTGTTTTATTGTGACGTGATAGCATGCTTATTGGTGCTTATGTGATACTTGTACTCACTAGCTAGTGTAGCTAATGTTTCGTGATATTTCCCTTTTCGCAGGTTAGTGGTCAGATGGCCTGGCGAGGCGGGTTGCTGTGGGTAGTGTTATTATTGTATATATCTTTTGGGACACTAGTAGTTTATTAACTCTGATACTATATAACGATGGTCGGTGCGTAGTGGTAACACTGGCTAAATTTTGGTACTTGGCTTGATTCGTTGTTTGTGATCGCCAAGTTGATAAACAATACTTAATATGTAATCAGTGGTTTATTTCGCTGCAAACTTTTGGTGTAAATCAAGTTTTAATTTACTCTAATTTTAAGCTCGTGAAACCGGTGTTACAATTAGGTATCAGAGCCTTAGTTTGAGGGAATTGGGTACTTGCGAAAGTATTCGATCTCAAACTCGGGCTTGACCATCGTTAAGTGTTCCTAGAGGGGTAATTGGGGCGGAGTGTGAGCGTTATGTGTTTATTGCTCAATGTGAACTAACTTGTGTGTTAGTAAATTGTGATTAAGTGTAATAAACGTGTTCGCCCCTTATGTATAGAAAGTGAGTGAGTAGAATGTCTGAACGATGTGCTAACACTGAGGAAGCTCTGAAAGAGATGGAGGATGAAACCTCACATCATCGTGCTGAAACTCAGGAGGAGTCTTCTTGGCGAGACACTCAGGGCTCGAGGCAGGGAAGAGATTCTGAGGCGTATATTTTGTTGCTAGAGGAGGAGCTTCGCTCGACCAGGGAGTTGCTGAGAGAAGCTATTAAGGGCAAGCAACATGAGCAGTGTTCTTACAAGAAGTTTAAGTCTTGCGGGCCGAAGGTGTATGAGGGTAGTGATAATCCCTCAGAGACTATCCGTTGGTTACGCGAGACGGATCAAGTGTTTGAGTCCTGTGATTGTGAAGCTGAGAACCGTGTCAAGTATGCGGGTCGTATGTTAAAAGGTAAAGCTCTGGATTGGTGGGATACTGTGAAAGATACGCTGAGTAAAGAGGTGGTTGCTGCTCTGACATGGGAGCAGTTTGCAGAAAAAGTGAAAAGCAAGTACTGTACTGATTACGATCTTGAGAGGATGGAGAACGAGTTCAATGCTCTCCGTAAGGGAGACAAACCGGTGGAGGACCTTATCCATGCCTTTACTGATAAGGTAAGGTTTATACCACACCTTGTGACTGATGAAAGGGCAAAAATGCGGAAGTTTGTGAATATGCTGCCGCTAGAGGATCGAGCTCACGTGAGAGCTGCAGTTTCTTTGGATCGGGCGTTTGAGATAGCCCGACAGATTGATGGTGATCGTCGCCAGTGTAAGGGTGATCAGACTGTGGAGGGCCAGAAGAGGAAGTTTCAGCAGTATTCAAAGGCTGGTACTTCAAAAGGGAAATCTGTTGCTGGTGGAAAAGTGGATTCGAGTAAGAAACCGAGGTTTGATAATCCTTGGTGTTCCTTGTGTCGTACTTACCATTCTGGTGACTGCTCGAAGGCTACTACCAGATGTATGAGATGTGGTGAGAAGGGGCACGCAGCTACAGAGTGCTCGTTCAAAGAGAATGTTTGTTTTAAGTGTCAAAAGCCGGGGCACAGGATTACAGAGTGCCCGAAGAGACAGAGGGGTGATACTGGAGCTGGAGCTGGTGGGTCTTCTACTCAACCTAAGAAAGATGGCGCTCCTCGCGCCAAGGGTCGGGCTTTTCAGATGACAACTGAAGAAGCCAAAGCTGCTGGAGACGTGATTACTGGTACTTTTCTTGTAAATTCTGTTCCAGCATGTGTGTTATTTGATTCTGGAGCTACCCATTCTTTTATATCTGTGGCTTTTCGTGATAAACTGCAATTGCCTGTGTCTGTGTTACCTGAGCCGATTAAAGTTGAAATTGCTAGTGGTAAGATAGTTTCGGTTACGGATAGTGTTCCTTGTGTTAACCTTGAGGTGGACGGGAATAGTTTCCCTATTTCTTTTCTTCTTATGCCAATTGCGGGCTTTGATGCGGTCGTTGGTATGGATTGGCTCAGTGGTCTGAACGCGGAGATTCTGTGTTCGAAAAAGATGGTGAAGATTCCTTTACCCGATGGGTCTTGTGCTGTAGCTCGAGGGGAACGTCGAGAGTCTGATATTCCTCTTATTTCGGTGATGAAAGCTCGTAAATCGATTTCTAAAGGCTGCGAGTTTTATCTAGCTCACGTGATTGATGCAAAGCTAGAAAAGAAAGTGGTCAAAGATATTCCGGTAGTGTCAGATTATCCGGAAGTGTTTCCAGACGAATTGCCGGGTTTGCCGCCGGTAAGAGACGTAGAGTATAAAATTGATCTTGTTCCAGGGGCTACGCCTGTAGCTAAATCTCCATACCGTCTTGCTCCTTCAGAGGTGCGAGAGATGATGACTCAGTTACAGGAGTTACTTGACAAGGGCTTCATTCGTCCAAGTTCATCCCCGTGGGGAGCTCCTGTGCTGTTTGTAAAGAAGAAGGATGGAACTATGCGTATGTGTATCGATTACCGGGAGCTGAATAAGCGAACGGTAAAGAATAAATACCCTCTTCCGCGTATTGATGATTTGTTCGATCAATTGCAGGGAGCAACTTGCTTCTCTAAGATTGATCTTCGTTCTGGTTACCACCAGGTGCGGGTTAGTGAAGGTGATATTTCTAAAACTGCTTTTCGCACTCGATATGGCCACTATGAGTTTTTTGTTATGCCGTTCGGCTTAACCAACGCGCCTGCTGTGTTTATGGATATGATGAATCGGATTTGTCGTCCTTTCTTGGATAAATCCGTAATTGTGTTTATCGATGATATTCTTGTGTATTCCCGAAGTGAAGCCGAGCACGAGTTGCATTTACGGCAAGTTCTTGAAACTCTCAAGCGAGAGAAGCTTTATGCAAAGTTTTCAAAGTGCTAGTTCTGGCTTCGTGAAGTGCATTTCCTTGGTCATGTGATCTGCAGGGATGGTGTTAAAGTGGATCCGGCGAAAGTCGATGCGGTGATGAACTGGGGAGTTCCCCGAACTCCTTCTGAAGTTCGTAGTTTTCTCGGCCTAGCTGGATATTATAGGCGGTTTATCCTTGATTTTTCTAAACTTGCAGGTCCCTTGACTAAGCTTACTCGGAAAGATGTTGCTTTTGTGTGGTCGGAGGCGCAAGAACAAGCGTTTCAATCTCTGAAACGGCTATTGTGTGAGGCTCCGATTCTTTCCTTGCCCGACGGGTCTGATGACTTCGTCGTTTATTGTGATGCTTCTTATTCGGGGCTTGGTTGCGTGTTAATGCAGCGTGATAAAGTGATAGCATATGCGTCTCGACAGTTAAAGCCACATGAAGGTAACTATCCGACCCATGATCTTGAGCTAGCTGCTGTTGTGTTTGCTCTGAAGCTATGGCGGCATTATCTGTACGGTACCAAGTGTGTGGTCTGTACGGATCACAAGAGTCTGCAATACGTGTTTACACAGAAAGAGCTCAATATGAGACAGCGGCGTTGGCTCGAATTGATCAAAGATTACGACTGTGAGATCCGTTATCATCCTGGTAAAGCCAATGTGGTGGCGGATGCTCTTAGTCGCAAAAGCTCGTCAGCTGAGGCGAAGTTCATGAAGCTTGTGGTGATTCCTAATATTCTTACGAAATTAAAGGAAGCACAATCTGTTGCCTTGCGTGACGAGAATCTGGCAGCCGAAGTGATGCGAAAACAAAAAGATATGCTTACAGATGATAGCCGTGGGCTAAAGACTTTTCAGTCTCGTGTTTGGGTGCCTCTTTATGGGAGAAATCGTGAATTGATTTTGCAAGAGGCTCACCAGTCTCGACTGTCTGTACATCCGGGCAGTACCAAAATGTACCATGATCTGAAAGCTTTGTACTGGTGGCCTACTTTAAAGCGAGACATTGCTTCTTACGTGGAAAAGTGTCAAATATGTGCGCAAGTGAAGACTGAGCATCAGAAACCATACGGTAATCTTCAGCAACTCGAAATTCCTGAGTGGAAGTGGGATAATATTACGATGGATTTCGTAACAAAGTTGCCGAAAACGCTCAGAGGGCACGATGCTGTTTGGGTCATAGTTGACCGTTTGACCAAAAGTGCTCATTTTCTGGCTATCAGCGAGTCTACCTCGTTGAATAAATTAGCAGAGTTGTATATTGCTGAAGTGGTGTCGCGCCATGGAGTGTCGTGTTCTATTGTGTCAGATCGCGATCCGCGGTTTACTTCGAACTTTTGGCAGAGTTTACAGCGTGAGCTTGGCACTCGTGTTCACTTGAGCACGGCGTACCATCCTCAGACAGATGGCCAGTCAGAGAGGACTATCCAAACCCTGGAGGTGCCACTGCAGGAGCTGAGAGTTGATGCTTCAAAGCGCCTCGTTGAAGAACCTGTTGAGATTCTCGGCTCAAAGACTAAAAAGCTACGTAAGAAAGTGATCAAGCTCGTTCTTGTGAAGTGGAAATATAACCTAGGTTCGAATATGACCTGGGAAACTGAAGATGATATGCGAGCTCGATATCCCCACCTGTTCGTGAGTGATCAGATTCCGAGGACGGTATCTTCTTAAGGGGGGTAGATTTGTAACACCCTGTAAATGGGCCTAGCAGTGTAGGGTTGTACTTCGTGCTTTAGAGCTTGTACAGTGACTTTAAGTGAAATTGATTAAGTGTTTTGTGTGATTAACGTGTATCGTGTTAATTAATGTGGTTATGTGAAAAGTGTCGGTTGTGTCTAAAAGTGATGTCGTGTTATACGGTTTCGCGAAATGATTCCGTAGATATCCCCGTTAGGTAAAACGGGATGGCGTGTGTCAAGTTGTAAGTTAAAAAGGGGAACAAAATACCCGTGTTTATTTATTTGACCCCAAGGTCGGCTTCTTTGAGCTTATCCCCTGGGTCAAGCTCAAACACACACACACAAGCACTTTCATGTACGTGCAAACTCAAACACACACAAATACTTAGAGATTTTGGAGGAGATCAAGTTCAATCTGGTTGAAAAGAGTTTCTTAAAGCCGATTCGAGTATCAATCTACCGTTCTTGTTGCTGATTTGTAAGTGATTCCATGTCAAAAACCTATTTTGAGTTCATAAAGAGGAAACATCATTTGATGGTGTTTAATTGTGTTCTTGTGTTTCTTGATATGTCAAAATGTGTTTCTAAACTTCCTTTGATGTCGAGTATCATGTACAAACAATTGAATCTGGTTTCAATCGAGTTTTGGTGTCAAAACGCGAATTTGCAGAAGCTGTGTCGGAACAGGGACGAAGACCTGCTGTGCAGGCACTCCCTACGGGCGTAGGTAATGAACCCTACGGCCGTAGGAAGCCTTTTGTGTTTACTGCGGCCGTAGGCAGGGTTACTGCGGCCGTAGGGTGTGTTTTCGTGTGAATTACCGTCTACGGACGATGAAACAAGGATTACGAGCGTTGGTACATAACCTACGGTCGTAGTTCACCAAAGAACAACTACTACGGGTGTAGAAGAGAGTTTCTACGGCTGTAGTACATTGTTTGTTGGAAGGAACCTCTGCGGGCGTAGTGACTGGATACTACGGCCGTAGGGAGGGTTTTTCATGTGTCCTACGGCCGTAGGATATATCCTCTGCGGCCGTAGAGGGTTGTCTTGGATGGACAGCTTGTGTAACTTGTGTTCTAACCTGTATGTGTTACGTGTAAGTGATAACCAAGCCTGAACCTTATGTGTTAGGTGATTCGGACGACTCAGTGTGTTCTTGGGATTCTCGGATTCATATCTGCCTCTTGTGATATCGAGGTGAGTACCGGTTTCCCATAAGACTCAGTAAGTAGGGCTATTGTGTGCCTGTGTTGTGTGCTATGTGATATAGTGACAGTGTTATAAGTGATACCATGTGATATATATTGTGATATGTGATACGCATGCGTACTGTGGACCCTATGGGTCAAACGTGTTTATGATTTCCTGTCCGGACAGACGCAGGGGTTGAGGTCAGTCGCCGATGCGGCTGGGTCCCTTGAGTGTTATTCAGGGATTAGCGGTTCCCACGAGTGATTTTCTGGGGTAAAGGTTCTGCAGGCCGCCGTTCCTCGACAAAAACAGGGGGGTCTTGGTTTGTAACTAAGGCCTAATTGAGTCCATGTGGCTCCGCAACGTGCTCGGGGGGTTGCTTTTCGTTTCCCCTCCAGCACGGATTGGTGTTGCTGACTTCTCAGTTGGATTCGTTGAGCGGGATTTGCAACCCCGCGAGATATGATCCTGCTGACATGTCGGCACACCGCTACGTGATAACTTAGCATTGCGTGTTTTATTGTGACGTGATAGCATGCTTATTGGTGCTTATGTGATACTTGTACTCACTAGCTAGTGTAGCTAATGTTTCGTGATATTTCCCTTTTCGCAGGTTAGTGGTCAGATGGCCTGGCGAGGCGGGTTGCTGTGGGTAGTGTTATTATTGTATATATCTTTTGGGACACTAGTAGTTTATTAACTCTGATACTATATAACGATGGTCGGTGCGTAGTGGTAACACTGGCTAAATTTTGGTACTTGGCTTGATTCGTTGTTTGTGATCGCCAAGTTGATAAACAATACTTAATATGTAATCAGTGGTTTATTCCGCTGCAAACTTTTGGTGTAAATCAAGTTTTAATTTACTCTAATTTTAAGCTCGTGAAACCGGTGTTACAACAAGTACAAAGATGTGTTTGCCATTATTGACAAAAGGTGAGAATGCCAACTTCACCAACCATTACATGCCGCCGGATGTTATTTAAACCCTCAATTGTTCTACTCAAACCCTCAAATTCAAGAGGATTCAGAGGTAAGTTCTGGGTTGCTTAAATGCATCATGAGATTAGTGCCGAGCGTTGAAGATCAAGGTAAGATAGAGGATCAATTGTCACTTTATAGAAACGCTGAAGGTATATTCGGGATGGAAATATGCATACGACAAAGGGAATCAAAATCATCAGGTTACTTTCGTTATATACTTATATATAGTAAATTAGTAATATAAGTTTTTACATATTCTAAAATTTGTTATAAAATATATATGTTTACAGCTGAGTGGTGGGCTTCTTTTGGCAATGATGCGCCACAATTAAAAAAGTTTGCCATGAAAGTCCTTAGCCTTACGTGTAGTGCAAGTGGTTGTGAGCGAAACTGGAGTGTTTTTAGCCACGTAAGTAACTAAATTACCAATTTCATGAGTAGTTAAGTTTTTAACTATTGATTATTTTTTCAATTTGTTGCTATTGGCAGCTTCATAACAAAAGAAGAAACCGACTTGCGCAAGTTAAGCTCAATAATTTAGTATATGTGAAATATAATCGAGCATTAAATCGCCGATACAATCATCGTGATGTGATTGATCCAATCAGTTTGGATGACATTGATGAAAGCAATGAATGGTTGCTTGGTAGAATGGATGAGGATGAGAATGAGGAATATGTGTTTGATGATGATGATGATTTGACATGGAAGGATGTTGGTGTTGCTTCCGGAGCTTATGAGCGTGACCATAATACTAGACAAAAGAGTGTTGCTAGTTCAAGCTCAAGAGGAAAAGCGAAGGAAAAATCTAGACCACACCTAGTAGATGAAGATGATGATGAAGTTGTTGTGTTAGAGGAAAATGAGAGTGATACCGAAGAAGAAGACATTGGTGATTCTGAGACGGATGACGAGGAAGATAATGACTTAACGCTTGATGATGATGAATTGATGATGATGAGGATGAGTGATTCTTGATGACACTAATTATTTGATGTTTTGTTTTATGCATTTGGATGTTTGTTTAAAGTTTAAACTTAGTACTTGATTTTGCTTGTTGATGACTTTTATGATGTTACTTGATTTTGATTATGTTTGTTGAGAATGAACTCTATTGAAGGTTAATATCAAAGTAATTAGTTTATTTTGAGTGTGATTACATTACTAAATAGTATATACTTATAATTCAATTATTTTTTGGTATCATGCGCCTCGTCTTCGTGAAGCCCGCGCTTTTTTTGCGCTTCGCGCCTCGAGGCTCCAGGACCCTTTGCGCTTCAGTGCGCCTTGAGCCTTTAATAACTTTGAATCAAACACTAACCAAAATTGGACATTGTTATTATATGAAACCTACATAGATTTTATCACATAGACACATTAAATCAGGGTTTTAAAGAAAGAGAGAGAAAAGGCAAAAGACTCGTAAATTTTTGTTATATTGGACCCACCGGATAGGTTCATTACCCAAATATGTCCCCATTCAGCCCCTAATCGATTCATCACAAACCTCAAGAAGTTCATCACCTAAGATATAGATAGCGGTGTCGATGATTGTTGGATTCGGTGTTGGAAAGTGGTTAGGTGGCGAAGAGGACAACAATGAAGAAGTGAAAAAATAAAACCCCACATTAGAGTGTGCTATCGCATTTGCGAGAGAGACGAGTGACAAAGAGAGTGAGAGAGTCACTTAAAAAGGTGGCGAGAGTCTCTTTAAGTGGAGGCAAGAATTGTAGAGGGTGGCCGGAGTTTCCATGGACTTGTATTGCGTGAGAGAGATAATAATTTTGTTTTTTAAATAATTAAAAAGTATATTTAAAATGAATTAAAATAAATAAATATGATAAGGATACTTTATTCATTTCTAGTTGAGTAAGAAGCACAAGTATATCGGCTCGAAAGCAATCAACTTGTAAAAATTATAAATAAATAAATAATGTAACTAACGCTTTACGTCTGTACTATATAGGTATATCATTACCTCATTGGGTTTAAGGACACTTATTCCACTTCAATTCTAGCCCATTTGCAAGCAAAGAACAAGAAACTAAATAAAAAAACCAAAACTGGAAAAAAAATTATAAACGAATGACACCGCAAAACTATTACAACAATATAGGTCATCTTTATGCAAATCAAAGCATGACAGCTTCAACTTGCAGCATCATGGGAAACCATTATTCCTTGATTAAAACAATGCAGTTATAAGCACAAAAATGGGCACAAAAAACTGTGAAGATGTTGACATAGTGCATATTCTGTATGTTTGTGTGTATAGCTACTTTTGTTGTTGGTTAAGCAGCAAATTGCATCAAATCAATTATGCAAAGAATTAATAAAATCTGTACACTCTTCAGATATTCTTACTACTGTCTTTTAACTTGTTGAGAACAAACCAAGTAGTGTTGTTGATTCATGGTTGTTGGCATCTGGCCAGTGCCATGGGTTGTACTCTGTGGTGGTACTGCTGTTCATTATCATATCTGCTTCTATTGTATCAGGAGGCATGTTGAGATCAAGAAAGGCTCGAATTTCAGGAACCGTCTCATTAACTTTTTCAATCAGGTTCATGCTTGTTTGTTGATTCAGTTTCGCCTCTGCAATCATGTGTGATCTCTTGTGACCTCCCAAAGCTTGCCCAGATGAGAAAATCTTCAAGCAAATTGGGCATTTATGTTCTCCAAACACCACTGTTTTCTTCAAAGAACCAGCACCAAGATTCAAATTCTTAATCTTTTGATGATTATCATATGGTTCTGTGCAAGACCCATTGATTATATGCTTATGATTGAACAAGGGTTTGTCTTCAATTGTGTTTTCACCTTCAGTTTTTGAATCTGGACTTTCCTTTAACTTCCTGTGACTTGCTTTATGCCCACCAAGTGCTTGATAAGAGCAAAAGCTTTTATTACAAGTAATACACTCGAATTTTCTTTTGCTTGAATCCTCGGATTTCCCAAAACCTAACTCATTGTCATCATCTAATTGGGCATTTTGGATCATAACTTTCTCCAATCCTGCAGAAACCAATTCAGATCTTCCAACACAATCAATACCAATTTGGGTTTCAACAAGTTTCTTGATCTTGGAACCATTTTTATTTGGCTTTTTGCCCTCAACTTTAGTCAACCTCACAAAAGCAGAGGAATTGTCGTGATCAGATGATTCAATTTCATTACCCCATTTCCCCTCATCTCTGGAAAGCATCATCAAACACATAGCAATCTCCGATTCTTGATTTTGTTCAATCTCAGACATAATACTCGTTGAAGCATGATTACTACTGATTTTATTTTTACTGTTATTGGTATTATTATCATTCATGGAGATTGAAGATGAAGCTGTTGTGATGGTGGTAGTTGTAACAGTTGTAGAAGTGACTATATACCTTTTTATTCTTTTGTTTCTTGATCTCGATTTCTTGATTCGACCCAATTCTGCACCCGATTTTTCATTATCTGATTGACTAGTCCAAGAATCTTGACTTAATTTGCTGTTGTTGGTGGTGGTGTGGTGGTTGTTTAAGACTTTTTCAGAGTGACATTTCATATGTCCAAACAAGGCCTTCCAAGATTGAAAACCTTTACCACATTCCTTACAAAGCTTATCAAGAACCACCAAACAGTTACTGTTGTTCTCTACTTCACTTGAATCATTGACTTTCTGAGTCTTTTTTGGATCTTTCCTCGATTCATTATTTGACCAACCATTGTTGACTGACGAGAGCTTCATCCGCTTCTTCTTCTTCATCTTCTGATGTTGCTGAAAGTGCTGATGATGATCATCATCATGATGATTGTGATTATGACGATCCGTGGAATTCATCACGTGAGACCTCATGTGACCTCCCAGAGATCTACCAGAAGGGAAGCTTTTGTCACACAACTTACAGCTGTGTTTCACCAATTCTTGGTCAGTTTTTTGGATCAAATTCGACATGATTGGAAAAAGTATTACGAAATTCAAATAAAATTGAAGTCAAACTAATCCACGAACAGAGTAATAATGAATTGATGATGATCCGTCAAGAAACACAGAATTCAAGATCGAACTGTAATTTCAAGAAACACCCGGATCAAGAAACCAAATTAGAATCACGAATCTTCAATTTTGAAGTAAAAAACGGAGAACCCATCTCAGATTTCATTCAAGAACATAAACAAGATCTGCTATTGATGGAATAAGCTAAGAACAACAGAACAAGCAATGAAAAGCTACTATCTTTCTCTCTCTCTCTCTCTATATATATATATATAAACTTTTGAGTGATATATTCTCTCTCTAAAATATATAGAGACAGAGACTATGTTTTGGAGGTGAAGATGGAGAAACCCATGCATGGAAGCAAGGATAGATAAAAAGAGATGGTAGCACGTGTATTCAACTGAGAATCCTACGCGACTACAAGATCCAACGGTTGAGATTGCTACACAGTGATCATCCCTATGGCTATGGTAGCAAGATCCTTCCCAACTCTCCAAAGTCCAAACCAACTGCTTCTTAACTATTCTTTACTTTGTCTTGCTGCCTAAGTGAAAGCTGGCCATTATTCTTTAATACTTTCTGTATATCTCCTTCTAAACCTCAATTTTCTAAATCCAGACAAATTGTACAAACACAGTTACACAGAGTTCAAGTCTATATAGCATCATATTGTTCTTTTAGTACATTTATTTTGGCTCTATAAAAAGCTCTATTTCTTTTAGAAGCACTTTCAGTATTGGAAGTCCAAGTTATTATGTGATAGTAAGTTAATTAATTTATATTTTATTGTGGTCAAATAAATAAAATAATAATCTAGTGGAAAAGAAATTATGTAAAAAGTCAAAATGGCTTAAAATGTGTAGTTAATGATTTAAAAGGTTTTTTTGCCAAGCGTTATCATAAGTTTATTAAGGTGTTTTTTTTCTTTACAAGGTTTATGACTCAAATTCTGTCATATAATAAGTACAGATCGGGTAAGTGTATGTATTTAACATGGAAAAAATAATTTAACTAGAAACTTGGATCTATATTTCATATCTTAAATTAGTCACTTGTGGAAATTTAAGAAAAAAAAGACAGAAATATTACTACAATATTCAACCAATACAACTTATTTGGCTTCGATCTGTCATAAAATTTCACTCATTAAAATTTTAATTGCGACTTATCCGACTTTGTACTTGTAGTGGCATATTAATTACCATGTTATCTAGGTCATCCATTTAGTGTTTAACTAAAGATATTCTGCTTAATATGTATTAATCTTTACATATTCTATTATTATATGTATTTATTTTTAAATTTTAATATATTAAATGATAAGTTTTGAGAGTTTATATATATTTAAAAGTAAGTTTAAAAATTAAATACATATAAAGTTAAAAAAATTTATGTTGTAAACCCATAAAATTACGGAAAAAACATTAAATAATATTTTTACTTCTTTATTTTGAAATACATAGTTAATATATAACATTTTAACATGCGATACACTGATACAAACATTATATAAAAATTTTATGTAGTTCGCGTAATTTTAATATCTCTTAATATAAATAAAAGACTAACTTAGATAATCTTTATTAAATAATTTATATTTGTTTCTTTTGGTAAAATTAAATATCAACCATTCATTTAAATTGAAATTGAGGTTTGTTTGAACTTTTAGGAGTCAAAAGTTTTTTTATTTTAATTAAAGTTATTTAAGATAATTTAATATATGTTCTTCTTATATCATAAAATATCATATATGTCCACACTAATTTATAAATATCATATTTATCGTTCACAAACATTTCAAAATATTATATTTAACCATATTAGTAATTTAACGTTTTAATATATTTTATAATCAGTTTAAATTAATTTAATTATAACTAATAAATACTTGACATTATTGCTTCTTATAGTAACGATTAGTACTTATACAAGAAATACAATCACGTTAACTTATATCATAATATCACGTTATTGTAATTATGTTTGACTTCCCCCTCGTGTAAACGCTTCCATAACTAATAGTACGATCATGATTTATATAAGAAATACAATCACATCGCTTTATATCATAATATCACGTTGATGTGCGTAAAGCGTACCAGTTTTATATTTATAAAATCCGTTATTATTTTAGTACGACTACAACACAAATAGACAAGAGGACCTAATTGTATTATAGTATAGCAAATAAGTACGGGTGTCGAACTCTTGGGAAATGAGTATGATTTAATAAATTTATACTAATATAAATATTAAACTAAATTAAACTACTGCAATAAAATAAATAAAACAATAAAGGGGGGAATTATATTATGTAAGTGATCTATCAACCACCTAATGCCACTACAAACCCTAGAAAATCACTAAAGCATGCAAGAAAGACAAGAAAGCGAATAACTCGGAGAATTAATTATATAATGAAGATGTTCCCTCCCTAGATTCAATTCAACCCTTTTCATTGCAATTAATTCATGGCAAGATAAGCTAAAGATACTTTGAGCATTCATGCATCGATTTCTAAATTAGTTAAAACATTGATCCGGTTATAACCGTCTAATTACACCAATTAATAGCCTTTATGGTCAAAAGTGCGATTAAAAGGGATAATTAGCCAATTAATTCGATTACCAAGTAAAGACTCAACCTTTAATGTTTCATATGATCAACAAAACATCATTAACACATAAAGGGTCATTATATGTTTAATCACATGCAAAATCATCTATTTAAAATTGTTTAACACCAGGATTTGATCAATCACTATCTCTTTAATTATCTATTGGTCCTAGATAATCAAGATGCAAGCTTTATGAATTAAATGGTCTTTTAAAACACAAAACTCAGATTATAAACAACCAAAACAGATTATGAAGCATGGATGAACTAAGATTAAGTTAAACTTGAATTAAACATGAATTAAAACATCAAAGCCATGAATCAATAAACCATTACATGAGTTTCATCTCCTCTAGGGAGGAAAACAAAAGATCTAGCCAATCATAATAGTTCTAAACTTCTGGAAATCAAGAAGAAAGAAGAACATCATGAGAAAGAAAGAAAAACCGTAAAAAGCCGAACGAGTCTTCACTTTGATCTTCTCTATTGAGCTCCAATCCTCCAAGACCTTGCTCCAAGCATTCTCTACACTTTAATGGTGTTTCCAGAAGGTTTTGTGGTGGAAAAGTCGGCTGGAATAGGTTAAATCCCGAAGAGAAGTCGAATTCAATATATAGGCTGAAAACTGGGAGTTAGCGCCGGTACACAAAAGTTAGCGCTGCTACACAAAAGTTAGAGCCGCTACAACCAGACTCCGGCCAGATTTTGACTTTTTCAAATCTTTGATGCTTATCTCGATTTTTATCCATTTTCCTTCATATTTATCTTCATAATTCCGAATTTAAACCTGGAAAGTAATAAATAAAGATATTAAACATATATTAAATGTATTTTTCATATTTTTCCTTAAAAACAATTAAATATCGCCTTAAAAAATATATATATAAACCACAATATCACACGTTTCTGCTATCATGTTCGTCCTCCCCCTCGCGTTAATGCTTCCACAACTTGTGTGCATATTGACATCGCCTGTCACCATTAAATAAACTTTTATTTATTTTGTATTTTATAATTATATAATAATTTCTTAAACCAATTACACGATATTAAATATATTAGGATATTATAATTTTAACAGAGTATTTTAGTTGTAGTCTGATATGAAAATGAATTTCGTCAAGGATTCTTGAAATAAATCAAAACTTATGGGACCCAAAGGCGCATAAGGTTTGCCGTCAGAATGATAATCCAACCAATAAGGGCATGACAAGTTGGCAGTTATATATAAAAAAAAGTAAATGCATTTATTAATTAGGGGGTGACATTGGCAATGAAAGGTAGGGGCGAGTTGGTAATTTGAGCAAGGGGACCCCTCGAGTCGATCGAGCGAGCAGTTTGTAAAGTAGTTAAAGAATCCACTTCCAGATCCTACAGCCTGCAGAGTTTGAAAGCTGAAATGCTTTATAAGCAACCAACTGGATATTTGGTGGATTTACACTTTATTAGATTTCCCAATAAATATGTACTTCTTCAACTATTATTGCATATAATATTTTTATGAAAATTAATGATTTTGTACTCGTGGTTTGTTAGAAATCGCTCATTAGTTTTTTTAATTAAAAAATTACTAAGATAGTATCTTAATGACTTAATTTGATAATCTTTTTCAATCTCTGTACTTTTGTCATTAAAAGTAACGGAGCTAGTGTTAGAAAATTCAAAATGACAATTTTATCCTTTTATATCATTACAAACTCAATTTTTGTGATTTTCAAATAGTTTAGCATTTGGTAACATTTTTTGTTATAAATTACTATATATGTAATATTTATTATTATATTTTTAACCTTTTTTCAATAATTAACTATATCTATAAGTAATAATAATTAATATATTTTATTCTTACTATTACTCTGATTATTCTATTTTAATATCTTTAGTATGCATCGCCATGTCCTGTTATTGCACATCAATCGTTTAGAATTAGTGTTATATTGTAAATTACTATATATCGTGTTTAATTTTCTATTCTATCCATTTATCAATAGTCAACATTATTTTTATTTATTATTGAACTTATATAGATACCTCTTTGTTCTAAAAAAATTATAAAAATTACTTTTTTCCTCTTATATCTTTATGATGCAGTAAGTGACACGTTGATTTAGTTACTGTTAAAAAGATAAAGCAAATACATTTTATATTTTTTTATAACTTTCTTTTATAAGAAAGTTTGAATAGTATGTTGAGTTTTTTTTATCTTTGTTGTGGAAAATTATAGAGTTAGTTATATATTTAGTCTCTACGGTTTATTAAATTTAACAGTTTTGATTTATGGATCTGAGAACTTACGGATCCAGTTGCTTCCAATCCCACTTTATACGTTTTTGGTTCGTCCAAAACTTGAATTGATTAGATTGCCTTTATCCTATTAGTTTATTAATTTTCTCTTATTTATTAACTATTTTTATATTATTTATAATATTATAATCTAAAAAATAAAATAAAAGTATCATCTACCTAGCTCTATCTCTCTACTCTCCGATGAGGGACTAGATTGAGCGTGAGTCCCTTGTACTCCCCCTTTCTCATTCTTTTATAGTTTTTTTCTTTTTTTTTGTCCTAACTACTAAGCATTTATAATGTGTTGTAAAAGTCTATTCTACCACTTGAAAGGGAATTTATGCATGTTTTGCATACATAGTGGCCCTTACCATATACATAGCTGTCTGTGTGATTGCGTTCAAATTTATAACAAAAATGGCATAAACAAAACTAAGGTTGCTATAATTGTGTTTTGTAGCTATATCATCTCCTCTTGAACTACTTGAAAAACATAAAACTAATCGTATATAAGCAAATTAATTAGTGAGCACAAAAGAGATTACAGTACATAAAAGCAATTTGGGAATACAAATGCATTTCTTTGTATTATTAATATACCAACTACCTAGCATCTTATGTGTCAAAGCACTGCATTTCTATATACAGGCCCAGCATACTTGATCAAAGAACATCAAGCAAGTGATACCAAACGATCACATCATGGTCAATTTATGTAATTTACTCGAAACTAAAAAAATAACCTTTAAAGGTTAGAATAACAGGGGCACAGTTCAGCCTGATAAAATTGATCATCCAATTGCTCCTTGATTTTGGCAGGAAGTGACTGTTTTTAGTGCAAAATTTTGAAAAAATCTATTGTTATTCAAGATAGCAAGTGTCAATACTCTCAGTGGGTCTGTTGGTGTAATATAGTGCTTCATAGATTGTATTCTATTTATGAACACATGTACTTCAGCCATAAAGTACAGCCTACAAATACCATCTTTATTTTTGAGTTATCAAGGACCAGAGTACAAGTACTAATGCATAAAGTGGTAACAACCTCACATTCATTACATCCTCCAACTATTTTAGTTTTTTTTCTACATCACTCACTCTCATATCTCATCACTATAGCTATCTCCCACACCATATTTAATTTAGAACCATCATATTACTCAAATAAGTTTATGAAGTTCCAACTTAAAAACAATTGGCTATGAGTAGAGTAACCCATAATCTTATTAAACATATTACAAAGTTACTTTCTGTTCAATGTGAGACATTACTCAATACACTCAAGCCGGCCATCCATGTTATGGCGGAGTAAATAGCCCTAACCATAGCGTAAGGTCTTCAAACATGTAGAAAAACAGACCACTATGCTTACTCCGAACTACAAGTCTACATTCCCATGTTTCTTCTTTTCATTTTTTTTAGTTTTTTTTTAGTTTGAGTTATAATTGTATTAAAGTATTGATGCAAAGTTCAAGCCATATAAGCATGGCGCCAACTTTGCAACAAGCCAAGGGTACAAGTAATCGATGCTTGAAGTACAAACCATGGCTATATTTTAATTAGGCCAGCCACATTATTGTTGTAATTAAAGTCTCGCTTTCGACTTAAATGTGGCTTTTCATTAGGCCGGGTTCAAAAGTCTAGTAGCTGTCCAACTTGTTTGGTGAACCACTATGCATCACCGTATTGTTTGATCTAATGGCTAGGATCAAATACGTCAAGTCTAATAGATCAGTCATATCTCGTGATCATATGTAGATCTTCAATGTTGGACCGCACCCTTGACCTCATTCTTTATCATCCGTGAACAAAGTTTGATCCTTTACGACGGTGTGATCAGATTTTTCTATTACTAGTAAATTCATTATAACTACTATAGGTTTGAGTGTTTAATTAAATTAATTATTTATATTTTTATGATTAAAATGGTCAAAATAACTTAATACGGATGTTTTAATCAAGTATCGGTTTAGTTGGGTTAAAAAAAAAAAACACTCCTATGGACCGTCATCCTTTGTTGATCGAAAGAAGGATAAAGCAAATATCTGGAGCAAACATAATTCCAGAATTTTACGATTAACATCCCAAAATAAAGTGTTACTCTTAAAGAAAAGGAGAGAGCTAGGTATTCATGCATTTGGAAAACCATGTCATTTGTAGAGCTTAATGACGTCTAACAACAATACACTGTTAATCTGAACGCTATGACGAGTTATAAGCATCTACAACATAGTTGAATCCTACTCCATTCAAGTCAAGGATGGATGCTTAGTGCCTCCAAATCTTTAGATGCACAAAGCAAATTCTCATCCAGATATCTTTTAACGATGCATATGGGGACTACCATTACGAGTAGATGATAGTCAATTTCTAATGTTCTCTACACCAAAAAAGGCTTAGCCAGCATCTAGTTCGACTCATGTGGATGGCTTGGGAAAATTCCCATGTTAATTTTGCACAACATAAGAAATTTCAGATAAAATATGTAGCTAGAGATGATATTTCTAGATGAGGAAGAATCAGGCTACAAGGGATTACATGATGGAGCCATATCATATTGAGTATCACCAAGAAAATGAAGCAATATCAAATCCCATATGATGATTTCCATGTAACTCTACCATGTTCAATCCTGGAGATGATGAACCCAAATAATATAAAGGGCAATGCGAACAAGGAGGAAGGTCAAAGAAGACAGCCCCATGGAAGAATAACAAGTATCATTCCAAGTAACCGATATACAGAAATCATAATATCAAGGGGGCTATGGCAGTTACAGAGGAAAGAGATAATCGAATTGACATCACATGGTGCTGTGTTTTTTTTGTATGTGTGTGTAGAGTAGTAGGGGGTGTGCTAGGCAAACCACTTAGGTGCTATAGACACGGTGGAAGAGGAGATGTGGAGATTATCACTTGCGTGGTAGAGATGTAGTGGGACCATTTATTTATTTTAATTTTGATTGGTTAGGGAGGGAATATATGAGCAGGGGCGGACCCCTATTTGTTCCAGCGGTGGCACGTGTCACCGGTCAATTTTGTAAGCGTAGTGAAAATATTTGACTTTTGTGAGCCGGTGCTACCGGTCAAATTTTTGGGTGCTACTAGTGATTTTTTCATGCCACAAAAACTCAATGACAAATGAGTTTCTTTATAACAAAATGATCAATTATAATTCAATATTTTATTTATACTTTTAAAATACTCTAGTTTACTCTAATTAACCCGACCTAATTAACCGAAAACCCGAAAAAACCTCAAACAACACAGAATCTTAATTGATTTTATTTTTGCCGTCATATGTGGGTCCACCCCTGTATATGAGTCCCAAATTTTGGTGTAGTAGGGAGTAACCACTACGAGACCGAGTAATAGGTTGAGTGTGAAATAAAAAAGCTGATGTGACATATAATTTGGGGTGATAGGGTGTTACCACTCCTTGCTTTCTAAGTTATAACGTCTAAATTGAATGTAGATTTGTAGCTGGCAAGTGGCTCACTTACTGACTTCGTATACCTGTACATAAACATAACACAATGATAAATAGCAAAAGAATCACAATAGTCAAACAACATACTTCATTATGTGTATTTGTTTGTTACAAGATGTTTACAACAATTCTTTGCCAATCAACCCTCTCTTCTCCTGTTTTCATTTTTCTCCTCTGCTTTCTAATAATTTCAGGTCTGACCTGCTTATTTACAACAGATACATCCAAAAGACTTCTAACAGGATGAGTGAACCTCTGTGACCTATAAGTTTGTTTACCTCTTAAGATGAATAGCTTCTAATGCTAATCAGGGGTAAATTTGTAAATGTACAATGCAAAATTGGACATATTTTACGGTCTTCTAAAAAGAATGAGGTGGTGAAAAGCCAGATAACGCAATAATACTAGTTTGAACTTTTGTTATCCTCTGTCATTTCAAAATCCCAAGATTCAACTCCAAATACCTCTTCAATCATACTGCCTGTGGGCAAGAAATCAGTTTTAGCTCTTGAACTGGAAAAATACCCAACATCCCATACTCGAGCATCCAAGGGTTCAAAGACAAACTCATTGTTGCCCCACGACTTGTTGGCATCGATCTTGACTTTACTCGTGCATGGCGTGCCAGCTGTATCAGAAGACGTGCAGGAGTCATATTGGTCACCATCAACCACTGTTTTCTCAGAAGGTTGGGACATAGAGTCAAAACTACAACTGTTTCTGGGTTGGGAATCATTCTCAAAACAATTCCAATGCTCATGATAATCGTACTTATGAGTCTCATCTTCTTCCTCTGGTTTGTCATTCCCCTGCCACTCGTCATCATCACTGTCAGCATTCAGCGAATCACATCTGTTCTGCTCTGCCCTTCTGCGCAGCATAAAGACATTAAAGTAGTAACTGACAATCTCTTGATTTATGCGCGAAGGAAATTCTGCAGCAAGATGATCCCAGAAGTTTCTACCCAATGACACAGGGTTTGAATAAACAACATCATGAAATAACTGTTCATCCTCTTCGGTCCATTTCTCAGCAACCACCTCTCCCATATCACCAAATCCTAGCTCTGCAAAACATTTTTGTCCAATGCTTGCCTTCAGGAGTTCCCTTGCTTCTTTGATGTGTTTTTTGACGCATTCAGTAGTATCACAGTAACAATTAGCTCTTCCTCTTCCAATAGTGTCGCTGTTACATATGGTTGAACCTTCAGGCATTGGGATGACAAAAGACCCAAGGAATTTAATCTCTTTCTCGTCAGATTCAAGCCAGTCAGGAATGTCAGCTTGGTATTCGGGTCCAATTGGGACTTGTTTTACCGGAGAATGTTCTAAAAGGTAAGAATAAGCATCAGGAGTCTGCAATTGTGCCTCTAACCTGACGTCTTCTTCACTAATCGTGCTACTAGCCCATGATGAGGTGGAAAGACGGCCAGGAAGAGTAAAATGAACATCCTTTGTGGTACACACAGAATGATCAGTAATCTTGCCATTTATAAATCCATGGTCAACCCCAATAACTGATGTAAAGAAGCAGCCCTCATCTTTATCTATCATAGATACCACTAGTTAATAACACAGAAAAAGATACCAATTGGAAAATCCCTGAAAGAACTAGTAACATACATATAGAGTGTTCCTAACGACTAATCCAGCTTGAATTTTAATACATATATGAATGAGTATTGGTTGTCATGAAAACCTCACAGAGACAAAGGGCAAGAATTTCTATTGCATTATATACTCTCAAACAAATTTTGACATGACAAAGTATGAATTAAGTCAATTTCATTGTAAGCTAATATGATTTGAGAAATTACAAAGGCCTGCAAATCTACAAAGATTAACAAAACTCAATCTTTCCTCCACACACCTGACTGTAGAGGCACATCTTCTTTCGTAAACTGCAACGACGGAAGCAAGTCGCAACTATGTTCCAACTTCAGGTGCTTGGGTGAAACCTCAAAACCCTCCTCGGCCAATTGTCGTTTCTGAACCATGTTTTAACTGTAACAATGTAACATATTCAAATTTGTAAATATTAATAACTACAGGAACCAAAAAATGCCAAAATACAAGAACCACATCCATCCAGATTTCTTTGAAAAAACAGATAGAAGAAACTATGAATCTATACAGAAAAATCAATTATCATGAATCAAATAGTTTGAATAAAATGAGCTCACTAGTGACTTCAAATAACTAAACAAATGGCATTTAACAATTCCATTTATTCTTTATCTTTTTAAGCAAACAATTCCATTTATTCATGTAATACACAAGTTTCAACTTGAAACCGTGCATTAAGTTTTAAATTGGTATAAACGAAGATCATTTCGGGAAAATAAGATTGCAAATACAATCAATTTTTTGAACAGTGTCTTGGGTTAAAAGGGGAACATCAGTATTTTAAGAAGCTTAGGGGTTTAAAAGCGGTAGGGTGTAGACATAATTGACAATCTGACAAATACTGTAAGAATATTAGACCGCACGTGTAAGTCAACCCAAAATAAAAAAGATAAATCACTAAATATATTTTTCTTGATACATAAAATTTCTTCAATGCATCAAGAAATCGACGTAAAAAGCGGATTATAATTCGAAAAATACTGAAATTTGGATAAGCTAATAACTGTGCAATTGAAAAAGGTAAGGACTTTGAATATACCTTCAAGGAATTTTGTACGACGTTCAAACAACAGACGTGTTAACCCAAGAGCCCCAATTCGAAGTTACTAAAAATATCAACCGTTTATGATAAACTCCTAAATTTACACAGAAACCCTAACCCTAGATCCCCAATTTCAAAAATTTAAGAATTCGAACAAATCGTAAATATAAAACTCCTAGAATTAAATGAATTTCAAATACATAAAATAAAATCAAAAGATTAAACAACAGAGAAGACTCGATTCACAAACCCTAGATCGATCAAGAAAAACCGAAAAAAAAGTCAAGATCTGAAAAGTCAAGGCAAAAAGAATATCATCCGATAGAAACCGATCGATTTACCGAAAGAGATGATAGATCTAACAGATCTGAAGAGATGTCAACAAAAAACGAAACCCTAACATATAAACCGACTGACTCAAAAGCAGGCCTTAAAAAATAGCTTGATCGATAGATAAAGACGAGAATCGAAAGAATCCGCTATAAATCGGGGGCGATAAGAGTAAATCGAGATCGAATTTAGGAATTAGGGTTTGAATGAGAGAGATTACAAAAATTAGGGATAAGAATTGCACGAAAAGGGTAAAGATGAGGTGGTCTATTTTTTGTAAACAAGCGGCCTGAAAATAAAATCCAAATTACGAAAAAGGGTATGGCGTCAATTGTAATTACCTGAGTGGCAGTTCGATATTTCAACTCGTGCGACTTTGGGTAGGGTAGGTAAGGTGTATTAAATAGCCTACTGCGGATTAAATTATTTCATTTCATAAGTAGCCCAGCCATCTTAAAAAACGGCAATAATTAACTTATTGTTTTTTTCGCTTTTTTATGACGTAGGGGTTTTTTTAATTGGTTTTATCAGAAAATTGATCGATATAATTGGTGATGACTTAATTAAATTTTGATCGGTTATTTAGATATACACGAATATTATTATCAGATTATGGTTTAAAGTTGGATTTTAAGTTTTCATTTTGAGATCCGACTGAATACCCGAATAAATAAAGGGATTGCATTTTAATTTTTATGATATATATATATATATATATATATATATATATATATATATATGTGTGTGTGTGTGTGTGTGTGTGTGTGTGTGTACGAGTTAATTGTCCAAATGGTCCTTTAACTTAAGGGTTTCTGTCATTTTGGTCCATTAACTTTAAAAGTGGTACGAATCGTTCTTAAACTGCCATTTTCATGCCGTTTTGGTCCTTATTAACGTTAGCCGTTATCAATGTCTGTTAATTCAGGGGTATTCTAGTCTTTTTACCAATTTTTTAATATTTAATTATCTTTTAATAATATTTTTCCTTTTAATAAAATTTTTATTTTTCTTTTTCATTTTCTTATTAACACATCAGATATTCTATTTTTTTCTTTTTCTTATTAAACTATTAAAGACACATATACTCTCTCTCTCTCTCTCTCTAGAACTGTTTCTATCTCTCACCACTCTCTTCTCGAATGAACTCCTCCACTGCCACCTCTTTCCTCCACCGCCACCGCCACCGCCACCGCTTTCCTCCACCACTGCAACCTGCCGCCGCCACCACAAAAGAAGCCGCCGCCATAAAAGAAACCACCACCGTCATCTGACGTCGCCACCGTAACCACCACCGCCTCTTTCCTCCTCCCTCTCTCTCTCTATCTCGCACTCCAAGTAAACCCTAGCCACCACCATACAAAATCTAGTTAGATCCATTGTTTTTTAGGGTTTTTGTTTGAAATCTTTTCGGTTTTGGTCAGATTCGATCAAGAAAACCCTATATTCCGATCAAGAAAACCCTATTTCTTCAATTTGGGATCTGCTCTGTTTGCTGGGTGTATCTCATGGTCGGCGGTGGTGGATAACCCTAGATTTGTACCCCAAATTGTGTATGAAAACCCTGGATCTATACCAAGCTGTCAATTTTGAAGAGGTTGATCTAATATCTCTGGTTTTAGAATCGTGCAAGGTATCAAGTTTCTATTTTAGTGTATGTGTGTGCGTGTGATAACAGCAGGAAACAGAGCAGAAAGAGAATGAGAGGAAAGAAATTACGGGTGGTGGTGTTCTTGAAAATTAGAAAACCTTAAAAGTGAAAGTGGGTGGTGGTGGTGGTGGTGGCGGGTGGTGGTGGTGGTGGCATCCGGTTGACGGTATGAGAGAGAGAAAGAAAGAGATGACTTTGACTTTGATAGAGATGACCTGGAATGACTTTGACTCTTAATTATTAAATAATTTATAAAATTAATAAATATAAAAAGTAAAACAATAAAATATAAATACAAGGGATAAAATGGTCATTTTACTTATTTTAACGGAGAAAGTTAACGGCTAACGTTAATAAAGACCAAAACGGCATGAAAATGACAGTTTAAGGACGATTTGTACCACTTTTAAAGTTAAAGGACCAAAATGGCAGAAACCCTTAAGTTAAAGGACCATTTGGACAATTAACTCGTGTGTGTATATATTATCATATAATTGTCTTAAAATAATTTATTTTATTTGAGTTTATTTATGAATTATTAAATATGATAGCAATTTCTTAAAAGTTTTTGTCGGTAAACAAAAGTAAAGTATTGAACTATTTATGTTTTTTGATAATTATAGTGATATAATGTTTTTGCCAGATTACTTAATTATTTGTACCTAATATACTTATTTGAATTTGGTGATCTTGTGGTCAAGTGCCAAATATGTGTGACTAATAGTAAATTTTGTATGTGTTTTTTGGCAAATATCTTACTTAATTTTACGGGACCCAAACCAATTAACTCGATGATTATTCGGTTGGATTGGTTTGGTTTAGTATACTTCGGGTTTGGATTATGGTCAGGTAATTTTTGTTCTTAAAATCTAATTAAAACGAAAAGATTAGATTCATAAAACCAATAACCGACCATCATTTCCCCCTCGACTTTGTTCATCGCATTTTCTTGTGAGATTTGACTTGTGTTTGACTTATCATCATTAGGTATGTATTCCCCTAACTTTTTAGCATCAATATGATACAAATTCCAGACTTATTGGTTCAAATTTCTTAGGGTTTTCTCGGTCATGAAGACCAGAACGTATACAATTGACCACAATGTGCAATAGTTTGTTGAAAATGCTTGTTGGTTTGAAGATTGTTGGAACCTAGAGGGGGGTGAATAGGTTCTTTAACTTAGTTTACCAATTTTTACAAAAATAAAAATTGTAAGTTGTGTTAAAAAGATTTTTCTTGAAGTTTATAACTCAACAAAAATATATACTTGAAATAAAGAGAGTAAGGGTAGAGAGATATCACCAATTAGTAGACAAGAGATTTATAGTGGTTCATGCAAGTGTTAACAAACTTGCACTACATTCACTCTTTGGCCTCACCCACCAAGAGTTTGCTCCACTACTTCTCTCTTTGAAGGTAGAGATAAACATTTTACACTTCTCTTTTTCACTTGCAAGAATTAACACTTCAAACTTGCAAGTAAGGTAAAGATAACCTTGCTTCACTCTAATTCTATAGGCTAGAGTTGATCCTCACTTCACTCTAATTTGAAAGGCTAGAGTTGATCCTTACTTCTCTCTAATTCTAAAGGCTAGAGATGATCCTTACTTCACTCTAATTTGAAAGGCTAGAGTTGATCCTTACACTATTACAAAATATATGAATGATGTTGTAATGTTTGAACTTTGATGAATTTCACTCTTACTTTGATCTTGATCTTGAAGGATTGAATAATATCAAAGTATATGAAAGAGCTTCTATATGGAAGAGATTTTACTTGTATTTGTCATGCATCTATATGGAAGAGCTTCATTATTTAAATCACAACACCAAGTAATATGGGCACAGGTAATATGTAATTTTAACGCCACATAGTTCAACTTTGTAACTCAATTAAAAAGTATTTGACTTGAGTATGAATTGAGCTTTGAAAGACATTTAAGCATTTGATAAGTATTTCTATGTCTTTTGTTAATGCTTTTGCTACCCTTGATTTATTTTTATAGCAAACCAAGTTTATGTAAAACACTAGATACAATAAACACATTTAAACATGTCAAGTAGTTTCACATAAGTTCTCATGGCACTTCCAACACATAGATGTCAACATATAAAGCCTTGAGAAGTGAAAGAGAAACTTATCTTGATTGTGTTTCTCTAGTGATGTTCAAAAGCATTATTCTTGATAATTTATCATCCAAGTCTTTCATCCACACAATATTTCAAGTTGCATCATGAATAATATTCAACATCCAATGCAAGCTACAACTCAAACATATTTCATATATGTGGTACCCATCTTTTCATGGGTCCAGGATTGTTAGCATCAAACACACCTATTTTAATCCACCTTTGTGTTATCTTGCAACCTTTATGATACCAAGTATTCATGTAGGTAATAGGTTTATGATAACATCTTGATCTTTGAATCACCTTTGATCTAGATCTCTTAAAACCAAGCTCATGCCTTGAAGTTGTAGCATAAACATTTCTCATTTGTTCATTTCTTGCACCATTAGGCATACAAGTGGGAGAACTATAGACAATATTGCATTTTTCAAGTTTTTGAAAATTCCAGTGTGCCGACGGTCGATTCACGGTATCGACCGTGGATCGACCGTGAAGCTCCTGGATTTTTTCTTTTGCTCTTTCTTCCATACACATGCTTGGTTCTAATAGGTTTGTTGATATGTTATTTGTTTCAATTAAAAACCCAAGACTTCCCTTGTCACTTGATGGTTGTTGAACTCTAACGTTCTCTTCTTTGAAATCAACACAAGTAGAGCAACCTTGTGACATAAAATTGGATTCTCTCAACTCAATAATTTTCTTAATCAATATTTCATTAATAGATTTGAGATTGAGATTATCACTTTCAATATTTTTCAAATCATTGGTCTTGGTAGTGAGTTTTGAATTAATATCAAGTAACATATCATATTTATCTTTTAGCTCATCATAAAGATTATGTGAGCTATCTTTACTACTAGAAGATATCTCATTTTCTTCAAATGCTATGAAGCAAGCAAGTTCTCTTGATCTCTCTTTTTCTTCATTTCTTCTTGCCTCAAGCTTTTCAAAGTTACCTATATCTTTCCATAATCTCTTGGCACAAGTGAAAGAACATATATATATTCATATTTACTTTTCTTAAGAGATTTATGAATAAATATCAATATTTGTTTATTTAGTGACTCTCTTTCAAGCTCATTTCCATCAAAATCACTTTCAATGAAATCACCCATATCATAATTTATTGATCTCAAGAAAGTCACCATGTAGGTTTTCCAACCTAAAAGTATATAATCAATAAACATGGGTAAATTGTCCATATAAACCCCCAAACTTAGGTTATCTTTAAAATCCATGGATCTAACTCAATATTTTTGTAACAAAATTGTTTTCTTGAAAATTTACAAAGCAAGTTGTATCACAAAACAATTTTTACAAAAATTTTAGAGCAACTTTCTCTGATACCAATTGTTGGAACCTAGGGGGGGTGAATAGGTTCTTTAACTTAGTTTACCAATTTTTACAAAAATAAAAATTGTAAGTTGTGTTAAAAAGATTTTTCTTGAAGTTTATAACTCAACAAAAATATATACTTGAAATAAAGAGAGTAAGGGTAGGGAGATATCACCAATTAGTAGACAAGAGATTTATAGTGGTTCATGCAAGTGTTAACAAACTTGCATTACATCCACTTCTTGGCCTCACCCACCAAGAGTTTGCTCCACTACTTCTCTCTTTGAAGGTAGAGATAAACATTTTACACTTCTCTTTTTTACTTGCAAGAATTAACACTTCAAACTTGCAAGTAAGGTAAAGATAACCTTGCTTCACTCTAATTCTATAGGCTAGAGTTGATCCTCACTTCACTCTAATTTGAAAGGCTATAGTTGATCATTACTTCTCTCTAATTCTAAAGGCTAGAGATGATCCTTACTTCACTCTAATTTGAAAGGCTAGAGTTGATCCTTACACTATTACAAAATATATGAATGATGTTGTAATGTTTGAACTTTGATGACTTTCACTCTTGCTTTGATCTTGATCTTGAAGGATTGAATAATATCAAAGTATATGAGCTTACAAGATCTTGTATGTATTCTCCATATTTCAGATTGCAAGAGCTTAGTGAAATCACAAGACTTGAGTTGGTTTAAATAAGGAAAATGTGAAAGTTCAAAAAGTGTCCAGATGGTCCCAACGGTCGACCTTGGCTTCGACCGTCGGCTTGCTGGAACTTTTTGAGTCTTTCAAATATAGACGTTGGCCTTTTACCAAAACCACACACAACCCATTTTTACCATTAAAATGCACTGAAAAGAAGTCCTAGAAAAGTTGGGTTGGTGTCATACTTCTTTTGTTTGAATTTAAACACCAATATGGAAGTTTAGAAGCCAATGTATAAAGTATGTTGGATGCTTGCTTCTTTGGGAGATTCCATTTTCTAAATATGGTGTTGTTTTATTTCAATGCTAGATTATGTTTGGTATTTGGCAAACTAAGAAGTCTTATACTTTTTAAACCAAGCTTGTGATTTTTTATAAAAAGTTTGTTAATTTTTATAGAAGTTTTTATAAAAACTTAAACTTGTTTAATTGTAAGCTCATATATTTCAACCTCTTGTTTGTAGATATCTTCGTCATCAACTTTGAAGATGTCATCTTCACTTGTTGAGTACGCGTTCGGTTGACTTCAAGAAGAATAAGTTGTGGGCTGTGCAGTGACGGACGATTCACGGTCGACCGTGATATCGATCGTGAAGGTTGAGTGTTTGCTTTTATCTTGTTTTCTTATTTTCTTGTTGATTTGAGGTCTTCAATTATTTGTTCTTCACTTGATCATTAATTTTAGGTTTGTTGATCTTTAAAGAATGTAGCATATGAACATATGAATAAATTTGATAAGCAATAATATTACTTGTTCATATTTTTATCATCATCAAAATAAGGAGTGCATTTCTTAATGTGTGACCATGTATGCACTAACAAAGATGATTTTCGACCCTAAACCTACCCATCTCATTAGTTTTTCGTAGGCATTTCTAGAATTTTGATACCTCTGTCGAATCGAGTGGATTTAAGTTCTTGAACACATAACTTGTTTCTCGGTAAAATTGATGTTTAGTTTATGTTTAGAGACCTTTTTCAACTTTTCGTTGCTGTGTTCTCTAGACTTAATTTTATAATACTTCATGAGTATATGCACATGGTCCTTGCGGCCATTGTTCATTGCTATTTCTAGGGCTTTATATGATATATGAATTGGATTTGTAGAAATCACCATCTGTTCTTGCCTCATAACTCTGAATCGCATGATGTCATCGTGCTTAGGAGTTCTTTGTTGTAGTTCTACTAGAATTAGATTTGCTTGTTTTTTCCACTCTGTGATAATCATGCAATGTTTTGACACCATATGCGATACCTAGTTCGCACAGGGAATTGTTGAAGGACTACTTGAGAACTGGCGGGAGCTAATAAACATAAATGGAAAGGAAGAAGAAGCAGGTAACTTGGGGAAATATAAAGCAGAAGACATAGTGTTAATAACCCTGGTAAAGACAACAAATGGCACTCATTTGACGCCTGTCCATAAAAAGGACCATTTAAGTAGGAAATATGCAACCATACGGACATGTAGTGTAATCTTTTTTATTTTAAAGGACAAAACAAATAACATTTGATCAAACACATGGATCATTTCAGTAATTCACTCTCTTATTAAATCCTTGTGAAATCGCGTCATGTCATTTACAACAGAGTTTATTACTTTGCCAAGGAGTTTGATACGTATTTACTGGCTTTGTAAGGCAAGCTACAAGAGGCTTAGAGTGACAATGTTAAACTTAAAATTTATAAACAACAGCAGCATTTATATAAGCTTTAAAGAAACTAGAGGACCATTTGATAAAAGCTCATAGATCGACACCCTCATCAAGGCCTTTAGAACTGATCATCACGTTTGAATCTATTTGCTTGTCAAATTTCTTTTTCCTTCGGTCTTCAAACTCCTGAAATCCTTCCATCTGCGAGTAATTGCTATTCTTTTAGTAATGTTTTTTCTTTGGTCTGTGTTTTGTCATGCATGAGGTGAGAAGAAATGAAGACGGCGGGGTGTGGGTTGTTTTTCTTGAAGGATGGTTAGAGCTCTAAGATGGGTTCCGTAAGGTTTTTACTTTATGGCTAAAACTGAATGTGTAGGAATCAGGAAACGTAAGGTTGAACTTTACCTGTTGGAATTGGTCCATAGATATGGGATTTCCATGCAGTGAGATATTCTGTAGAGTCTTGCATTCTTTTAATAAACTTGGAGGAATCTGTAGAAGAAAAGATGCATAACTTTTTTATTTTCCTTTTCCTAATTAAAAATTGATAATTTGGGAAGAAAGCCACCTGTTTCAGATTGTTATGATCTAAGCACAGTGACTTCAGATGAACAAGACTGCAAATTGAAGTAGGAAGTTCTTCAATGGAGTTTTCTGAGCCAAAAATAAAAATAAAAAGATAATGAAACCAAGATAGTAAACTGAGACCGGACCTTATAACTTGTACTCTGTCCACCTGAATTTTGGCATAAAGGAATAAAAGATGAAGCAAAAGCAAAAAAAAAAAAAAAAAAAAAAAAACAAAAGGAAGAATACCATTTGCTTGTAGCTCCTCCAACAAAGAGCAGCTCCCTATAGATTCTGGAAGAGACTTTAGTTTATTATGTGACACGTTTACTAGCAACAACTGCATTTCAGAAGCTGAATTGGATTTTACAGCAATAAGATGTCATACAAGTAAAACTAAAATGAAATTTGAAAACATCCGAAGTGAGATGTCAAATGGACAAGACAAGAGAAGTTCGTGATACTAACATGCTGGATGCATCGATCAGGTAAACAACAAAAAACTTCACTAAATTTCATTACCTAAATAAAATTAATGGAGTTTAATATTAAAATAGATAATGGGTTAGTGAGATTAGGCAATTACTTACACTGCGCAAGTTTCCTAGAGATTCTGGCAGGCTAGTTAACAGGTTGCCAGATACAGATAACCGCTCAAGTCTCGCCAATTGGCCCACTGAACAATGAAAGCATTATAAAATAACACAAAACGTATTAGAACTTCATACTATCAGCAAAAAAGATAGTCTTGTTAAATCTTTAAACCAAGGAATAGAAACATAAATATCTACGTGCATAAGTTGGCAAATGAACTTCATAATATCAACAAAAAGAAAGAAACGATCTTGCCAAATCTTTTGAATAACACACGCATGCGCAGTAGTAAATAGATTCTGGTCGTTTTTAGCTCTTATTTAGAAAATGGGATGCCCTCAAGGGGGAGATCCCCTCCATAAAAATTTTTGGATGTGTTGCTGACTTTAGTGTCAATCAACTTTTATGGTGTTAGGCCTTTGAGCTGTCTAGAGTCTTATATGGGTTTTAAATCTTAACTTTACCGCTCGAGTCACAAGTTTGATTGGGACCACAGTAGGTTACACCATTAACATACATATTAATTATGTATGTGCAAATCGATCTATTTGTATATTTGCGTGTACGTAAAAATGAAATGATTGATTTATAGAATTATTTTGCCTTATAATATGCTACTTAAAGAAGAAGAAAAATACCTTCATCAGGCATGGTAGTAAGCCTATTCCCATCAAGTATGATCAATTTCAAAGACTGAAGTTTCCCAATACTCATTGGAAGACGCTCAATTACATTATTTGCTAAAATCTGAAAGAAGGTGTCACCATGTCAGACATTAAAATAATGTGTCACAAAATACTTTTCACAAATCTCAAATTATAAACTAGAAAGTACAGATATGAAATGTTTTAAGGATATATAGATACAATGATCAAAATGTTTAGTTTATACCAGCCTCTGAATATTATTTAGTTTGCTGATCTCCTCTGGAACATCAACTGCAGAAGCCACAAGACAGAAATAATGGGTGCAGGTTAGATTTTACGACATCTCTCAACTGCGATTAATTCTTTTTTCTTATTTAAATTTTCGCACTTTTATTGCCGGAGGTCTTTTCTAGGAAGCAATCTCTCTGTTTACGGATAGAGGAATGATTGTCTACTTTTTACCTCCCCCATACCCCGCTAGTGCGGGATTGGGTATTGTTATTGTTGTTGTGTCTCAACTGCGATTAATTAAGAAAAACTGGAGTAATAAAAGAAATTTTACGAAAATTTCAGTGTCATCTACTGTAGAAGTTAGAACTTTTATATATTTAAAGCTTGCAGATAGGTCCTTGCAAAAAGAGCCCCCACTCAAAGATAAATATTAGAGTAAATTAAAAGTTTCGTCCCTGCGGTTTACTAAAAATTAATTTTTTTCACAAAGAAGCTATACAAAACTAATGCTGTTTTTTTCTATTTACAGAAATACTATAACTGGCACCTTGAAAGCCGGTGTTAATGTTAAAACCGGCCCCTCAACAGCCGGTTTTTAGCAAAGTCATGTCACACTCTACAAAGCAGTCACGAGTAAAAGGTAAAGCCGGCACCTTAGAGGCCGGGTTTAAACCTCAAAAACCGTAAACCTAAATTTAATTCGTGATAAACCCCATCCTTTATCCCATTTCAATAATTATTTACTAAATGACCAGTATGTCGAGAAGTATGGATGTTGTTTGTAGACATCAACATTTCTGGAGAATCCCTGCAGATAATCAGACATCTTACTATCCAAATTACTATAGTTAGTGTTTTCAAATTTGTATAATTATAAGGTTATTGTTTTTATTGACACTTTAGTTTTTTTATCAACAGGGGAGTTTGAAGATGTGTACATGTTAAAAATTATTCACGGTGGTCATTTTGTTACTACACCGGCTCGTGTACACACAGGTCAAAGTTCAGTGAACACATGTTCTTTGCCTCGTGAATGCTCGTGAACGCTTTGCAGAGTGTAACATGACCTTGCTATAAAACAGGCTGCTGAGGGGCCGGTTTTACCATTAACACCAGCTTCCAAGGTGCCGGTTATAGCATTTCTATAAACAAAAAAAAACATTAGTTATGTTAACTTTTTAGTAAAATAGCTTATTTGTGAAAAAAAATCACTTTTGTCTCTCTCTCTCTACTCTTGCCTCTCCATCTCTCTCTCTCTCTATGTGCCACCACCGCCACCATCAGAATCACACCACCGAACAAACATCTCAATCACTCCACCGCCACCATCGAAAGCCACTTGCAACAACCTCTTTCTCTCTCTAACCATCCTCCTCTCCTCTTTCTACCCTTGAGTCACAACCACCACCATCGCTCTCGAAATCACACCAACGCCCTTTGGATTCACAGCCACCACTATTTCTGCCGTGTGCAACAACCTTTTTCTCTAACGATCCTCCCACTCTCATTCCGCCCTTGCCCTTCTCTACCAACAACCGCCGCAGCCGTTGGATTTACAGCCACCACCATCGGCCTCGAAATCACATTGCTGCCATTGGATTTACAACCACCACCATCGTCGCCGCCCTTGGATTCACAACCATCACCATCGCCCTTGGATTTATAAGCTCAATGAAGTAAGCTAGCTCCAATAATTGGGGTTTGATAGCAAGGTTTTTCTTCAAAGCGTTTCATTAAGGTTTAATTTGTTTAAATGTAAGGTTTTTTATTTGTTCAAATCGATTGCTTAAAGCTTACTTATTAGATTCTAGAATTCTATTCCATGATACGGTTTTTTAAGCAAGAAATCTTAAGGTTGTTGGTTTTGAGTGTTTGAGTGATAATAGGGTTTTTGATTTTGTTGTGTATATGTGAATTTTGGGTTTATCATCTCCAATTTTATTTCATTTCATCATCTCACTGTTTTGTTTTAATGTATGTTTGATGATTAAGTTTGTTGTTTATCATCTCAAATTAAATTCGGTTGTTGTCAATAATTATCTTAGTTTAAGATAATCCTCTTAAGATTTGGATTTAATTTCATTTTGTTTAAGAAAAAGAATTAGTTTATAATTTTGTTATATTACATTAATAATTAATAATTAAGTACATATATTGTTTGGTAACAAGGATATTGGTGAAAATTACAAAAATACCCTCTTGCGCATGAGGGGTCCTTACTAGAAAAGTTAACGCCAGTTAGCATAAATAGGAATGGCAATGGGGCGGGTTCGGGGCGGGTTCGGGGCGGGGCAGGCGATCCCCGTCCCCGAACCCGATAAGGAAATTATGCCCCGTCCCCGCCCGGTTCCCCGTCGGGGAGCTTATCGGGGTGCCCCATTGGGGTTACAGCTTGCCCCGATCCCCGCCCCGATCCCCGTTTTTGCCCCGAAATTTAAAAAAAAATACATTTTAAATAATATAAAAATAAATATAAATACAAAATGCTTACATGCCAAGGGTAAAGAACTAAAGTGATTTATAAAAACCCTAATTTGCACCCTCTACATACACTAATACACATTAAATAATATAAATATATATATAAATATAAATATAATATATAAAATTATAAGTATAATATATAATCGGGGCGGATCGGGGCGGGGCAAGACATCCCCAGTCACTGCCCCGATACCCGAAAAAATCCCCGTTAATGCCCCGTTCCCCGCCCCGATCCCCGATAATGCCTGCCCCGCCCCGCCCCGTTTAGTTCGGGTTTCGGATTTCCCCATCGGGTTCGGGTGTTTTTGCCGGACCAACTATGTAAAGAAATGTAAACCACAGTGACCGCCAATGTGATTCTAAAAAACAAAGGACGAAAAGTGAAATTTAAAGCAAACCAAAGGACGGGATTTGTAATTTACTCTAAATATTATGACAAGGTTGTTTCATCAACACATTCCTTTTCTTCTATATATATATATATATATTTCTCTTTCTTAAATTTAATTTCTCAAGTCCAACAAAAATACTTTTGGACGTCCATGTATATCCCTTTATTAACAAGTACATATAAGACACAAACTGGTAGTTTTAATATATTTTAAGAAATGTTATGAAAGTAAAGATCCGAAGCATATATGTTATTTCCTTGTCCAATGAAGTGAAATTAAGTGGTAAACCCTTCAGCACCAGAAATATCATCTACTTACTCCAAAGAAAAATGGGAAACAAAATGCTTCAGATAGAATGCATGCAATTGAGCAATCAAACAATATCCAAAAAAGAAATCATCACCTAATTTGTTGTGTGTTAGATCAAGCGTACGTACAGATTTGTCCAGCTCTAGAACTTCATCTGGAAAGGACTATTTCAAGAATCACACCAAATCAACTGGTTAGACATTATAAGCCATGGTTTAATTCCATGAATCCATGCTCAAAATTAAATTCAGTAAACCTCCAATCAGGAGAGATAAGCAAACTGCAATCAGAATAAAGAGATATGCTAGAACAATCCTATATTTCAAACAAAGAAGCTGCAAACAGATGACAACTTTGGTAACTCAAACATGTGACAATACTATATTGTTCAAGCAAATAATTCCACTCAACTGCAAAAAAAGCGCAAAAGCTTATCCACTTCATAGTATATTAGATTTTATCAGAGTACTATGGCAATTTTCAGGTACAACCGTACAAGGCTTTCGGCTACAAACTTGTCTCATTAGTAGCAAAACATTTAGGTCCCATTTAGTTCGTGAAATTTCCTAGAATCGGAATCTGAATTCCGTTCTGTGTACCAAAACCGCCTTCACCGTCCTCCCTAAGCACCACCTCCACCTGCTAGCCCAAACACCGCCTCCATCCTCTGATTCCTCTCCCTTGGTGCCGTCTGTGTTCTCCCTCATCTCTCATGGTGTAATGGGTGTGAACAGTTTCTTCAATTTAGCCCTTCGATGTAGGGCTTCAAAATTTTAAAGTTCATCTCATATGTGTACCAGTTGCAACTGGTTCTTCAATTGAAGCGATTTAGGACTTAAATTCAAAGTGGTGGTTTTTTTACAGTTTAAAGTTCATCACCATCTGGTTCTTTGCAGAATTTTCAAAGTTGCAGCTGATTCTTTATATAGATTAAAATCCATTTAATATTATTTTAAAATTGAAAAAAAAGCAATTTTGTCATTTTATTACACTTACACTCTAATTCCCTTCTTTGTGAAATAACTCTGATGAGAAGAAAAAAGAGGCCTTGACAGATTCAAATTCTTTTAAAACATTCAACGAACCAAAAACATTCAACGAACCAAACGCCCCTTAATGTTCAATGTAGTTGCCAATTTTTTAATCTTTAAAGTTTAACCACCTAATAACCTTTAGTACCTGTCAAAATCTAGAAAAACAGGTGTTGCTATTACTAGAAAAAGTATCGTATGTCACTCGTATATGGTATTGGTCATATATGAGTAGTGTTTCCTCACAACTCACAAGATAGGCTTTAATGGCACATATGCACATTAAGCATATAATTTTAAAGAGGGGTGTTAAACAACATAGAACTAGTTGGTGGAAACAAAAGATGTGATATCTGCCTGTTTTACCTAAAAAATGAAACTATTTCATAAAGAGAACAAATTGACTCCAAAAGTAGCATAGGAAAAGGTATAGACGCTTCATTGTGGAAGAAAGAAGCACGAACAGGCTATTATAGAGAAGGGATGCTATAAAATCTCACCTGGTTGTAGCTTGTAAAGGTGTAGAGACTCGAGACTAGAGAGCATAAAATAAACATAAATTAAGCCAAATTTTAGCATTGATTGAGTAAACTAGGTAACACGTTAATCCAAAGTTAGAGTTTTAGAGAAATATGTTGAAAACTAAAGCTTCAAATTAAGCTGGAGCAAAACATTTTATAGATTTACGGCATTGTTTCCAGCAGAACCTGTGAGCAACTAGTAATTAAGAACAATAACCATTTGTTTGTCATGTCATCTATTTATGTTTGAGCTCCAATTTTACCCTATTTCTGATTTCATTTTGTTTCATTTCTGGCCTACCAACTAGCCTGATGGACTTGCATAGAAAACCTATACTCCATCTGAATAGAAAAGTTTAAGAATTCTCTTTTATGTACCATATTAGTTTCTTTTATTGAACTTCCCACTAAACTTCCCTGTTGCATATTAATTGATTTTGGCCTGCACGATTCTCATGTTACTGGATTTTAGAACCTTGAGACTATACTTGTACAACTTTCACTAAACTGTGGTAAGAACCCTTTCTCTTTCTTCTTTTCCTTTCACTTGCCCACCTCAAAATTTAAAGAACTTTAAGCCCAATTTATATATATTAATGTAACAGCACAAAAGGGGGTTTTAGGAATTGCTTATTTAAACGGTGTATCAGCTTATAGAATTTTTATACTATGAGTACTGCATACGTAATGGTAAAATAAGCAGCTTGGCCGCTTGGGCCTTGGGGGTTGCTTATTCAAACCGCTAAATTCATTGTTTTTACTTTCCATCTTGAATCCTTAAAAACAAGAAAACCCTCAAACACTCCAGAGATTGCTTTCCCTTAAATTAGCTGATTCTGCTAGCTACGATCATAAGCAATTTTGACAGGCACTTCCAAAACCCCTAAACTAACTATTTATTGACTGAACAGCGTGTTATTTGGAATTTGGATTATTGCTTTTAAATTACAAAATTCCATATAATCGCATAATAACAATACATTCCTACACGACTTCACAAATTTTTATTCAAACGAAAGTTTCAATTAAGGATCGTTTGCAGAATCCATATACGACGAAGTCAAAATCTGTAGAGAGAGATAGAGTACATGCCTTCAATTTACCGTCGCGTAACGCTACAATGCCAGTGGCGCGCCATCTAGACAGACGACTGGATTTGGAATCCGCACTTTTGCTAGCAAAACATCCCATTCTCCGCCGTCTGAGTGGTCGCGACGGAGATGGCTTGAAATTTGCTCACCCTGCGAAACTTTAATCGCCGATGATTGAGTGGTATGAAGAGGAAGACGGCTATCGCAATGATCACGAAATGGCGAAGACTTTTTAGATCGGGTCGGGTTTTTGGGAGTTTTGATGAGAAAAATCATTTGTAAATGAGGCCGGGTTAGCAAAATTAGGTGCGGCGCAGCCTAGCGATACATGTGTTATCGAGTAATGTCTTATCTTAAAAGGTTTAAAGTTTTGAAAAAAATTTATTTATATTTTTAGAAACTTACTTAATTACGTATGTATTCTTATAAATTTTAAAATTACATACATATTCTTATAAAACCAATAAACTCACAAATATACCAAAACACTAAATTTAATAATAGTTTATTAATTTAAATTCTAAAAAACAAAAATAAATATTATCTTAAATTGATTTCTTAATATTAAAGTGTAATTGATTTATTAAATCACAAAAGTACCCCTCAGTGTACATGTCGATTGAACTGTGGACATTCAACAAAATCACGAACAAAGGGGATGTTTGGGTAAGCTTATTTTTTTAGCTTAAGCTTATGAGCTTATGAGAATAATAGTTTATGAGCTTATAAACTTATTAGATAAAAAAATGTTTGTATTAGCTTATTAGCTTATGGCTTAATTATATCTGTAAAATGACTAAAAAGGGGTACGCAAATGACACATGTATGGAGAAGATGGCAAAATTAAGGGTAAAAATGTAATATCATAAAAATAAGCCCATGTTATGGAAAAAAAGCTAGTATCAAGAAACTTATTAAAAATGGCTTATTTACCTAAAAAATAAGCTTATAGCTTAAGCCAATAAGCTTAACCAAACACTTTTTTTTTCATAAACCCTTAAAAATAAGCTGATAAGCCTAGAAAATAAGCTAAAACAAACACCCCCGAAGTCTTCTCCCAAATCAAACACCCCATCGAACTACAGAACAGGGCGATCAACGTCGACTCAAACAACTCGAGTGAACGGCCTTGAAGATGCGATTGAATTCGAGTACCCATCAATCGATTGAACAAATGATGCTTGATTTGGAGTAGATTTCGTCGAGTTCAAGTTCGATGCCGATGGGTGAACAAAGGTTGATTGCCGATTGAACCCTAAATGATTACTCAGATGCCGATGGTGAACAAAGGATGCTTGATTCGACACTTGTATATGCTTAATCTCAGGTTCAATATACGAGTTTATGTTACTTCTCGGTTTATGCTTGTTCGAGAACCAGCGATTGATTGAACCCTAAAATACAAATCAGTTGCGAGATGTTTCAATTGAGTACCCTCCGTTCGACATTTCTTCAAATTGATGTCTTTATTAAATTTAGATCTTTCGCTCATATATTTATACACTGCAAGTAATCGCGTTTATGAAATTGTCAAGTAATTTAACCTGTTGATAAGAAATCTTCCAACTACTCTACTGGACCTTCCCTTGTTTTTATCCCTACTAGCAAGTCATTTTCTGTTGCAATTGTGTTTATGTAAATTGATAGAGATGTTTTACTTGTGTTTATATATATGGGTATTGGGTCTGTTGCAGACTGTTTCTTCAAGTCATTTTCTTCAAATCTTAGTTTTGAATTGGTGATTAAATCTAATGGAAATGGGTATTGGGTCTGTTCCATAATGTTTTTCCAAGTATATTGCAGCATGTTTTTCCAAGTTTAAATTTAGAATTGGTGATCTGGTATGGGGAAGGAGATCTCGATACAGATTAGGGGAGTGAATTCAAATGGGTATTTTTGTAATTTTAGTAAGAAATCAATTTAAGATAATGTTTATTTTTGTTTTTTAGATTTTAAATTGATAAATTATCATTAAATTAAGGGTTTGAGTATATTTGTGAGTTTATAGGTTTTGTAAGGATATGTATGTATTTCTAAAGTTTTCAATGATATCTACGTAATTAAGTAAGTTTCTAAGGATATAAACGAAATTATCTCTAAAGTTTTCGGTGTGAACAATAATGTAGATTAGGAATAGGTTTAGTCATTGTGTATGTTTGTTGTTTAAAAAAAAGTAATACATAAACTTTTAATATTAATGTTAAAAGGGTAAATCTTCCTTCCTACATATATGGTATCTTCTCGAGTTTTTAATAAAGGGAATGGAAAGAGTGGGAATGAGAGGAAGAAAATGGAAGGATGAAAAAGTTTCCTTTCCCAATCATTCCAAAAGTGAGAGGATAGTTTTTACACACAAAATAGGTGTAATTACCCCTCTCAATCCCTCCCAAACCCTCCTTCCCTTCTTAAAGAAAACTCCATAACACAATTTTTCCTCTCCTTCCTTAGCAATCATTTCCCTCCTCTCATCAAAATAACTCGAGAATATGAGAACGAGATGGAGAAAACTTTGTTCAAAAAAAATAAAAATAAAAAGAGATGGAGAAAACTTAAGAAGCTCTACCTTTGCCTCGTATTTGTCGCTCCTCACCACCGTCATCCCATACTCCGCCATCCCATACCCTGCCACTGACCTACCACCTCCTCCCAAGTCATATGAGGTCAACTTTTAATTTATTCTTATTTATACAGTTTTGCACGCAACTATGAAATCAAAATCAGTCGATGCCCTAAATGTAACAATCCGTCCCACATGGAAAGATAAAGGAATTAGAGACATCTTATAAGTTTAAAGTTATGGGTTGCTAATAACTTTCACCATGGTTTTAAGTTGATTTTGAAGTTATTTGTCTAGACCATGGCTTTGAACTGTTGGGTTTCAAGTGGTATCAGAGCTATTGTCACTCGAGTTGTGGTGAGTGTGGAACTCATGCGTCTCATGGGATATGAATTCTGGGTATTTCGGTCAAACGAGTGCACCTTGATGGTGTTTAAGAGTGAGGGTTTGTAACAACCCGTCCCACATGGAAATATGAAGAAAAGTTGAGACACCTTATAACTTCAAAGTTATGGGTTACTAATAATTTCCACCATGGTTTTAAGTTGATTTGAAAGTTATTGGTCTAGACCATGACTTTGAACGGTAAGGTGTTACACTAAACGATGAAACCACACCTGCAGCACCGAAGCCAATGACTCTAACGTTGGCCACACAAACACAAATTTCGATCAATGTCAATGTATCCCTAACAATTGAACCAAATACAATGTAAGTGAGTTTTTGTTGTTGCAATCGTCGATCATCCATGGGTGTAAGTGGGATCAGGTTGTTTGCAATCGTTTCATCTGTTGTTTGCAAAGCAAATTCAAAAAGAGTGTCCATGGCTATTCGTGCCTCCGTTCTATGCCTTTGTTTTTAAAAACAATTATGAAAATAAGCAAATTATGAATAAAAAATCAAAAATAAGCAAAAATAAATGAAATTGCAAAAATGTATCAAATTTTCGCTAATAAAAGTTTAAATTTTCGCTAATACCTTCTAAATTTCACTAACCAACCGGGCCCGCATAACGAACCAATCAGAAACAGCCACGTATATTTTTTCAAAAAAATTTCGCTAATAAAAGGTGGAATTTTCTCTAATGAGAGTCAAATTTCGCTAATGGCTCTGGTAGCGACAAGTGGCGTAATTTGATTTTTTTTAAATCTATTCAAGTCATGTCACATCATTAAAAAACGTGTTTGTATTGTCTTGTTATTGGAAAATGGCTTTATTAGGAAATGGAGAAGAGTATTAAATTGTATTTATTAGATAGGTACATATTAATATATAATAGATAGATTTGTAAAAAAGTGGGATAAAAAAGTTGAAATATTCTCTCTCAAGGACCACAAATTCAGGCCAAATACTCCAGCTACATTCCGGCGACCGAGAAATTCCGGCGAAAGGCAACGAACGGCGGCGTCCAGCCACCACATTCGGCCACCACCTCCGGCGAGCAATATTTGCAGCAAAAACGGAGAAAAATCCGGCAAAACACAATGTATTCCGGCGACCAATATTTTTGACGGAAAAAAAGGCCGGCGACCAGCCACCACCTTCGGCGACCACCTCCGGCGAACAAATATTCCGGCGACCAATTTATTTTACGGAAAAGAAGGCCGGCGACCAGCCACTACCTCCAGCGAACAAGTATTCCGGCGAAAAATAATTTCCGGCGAGATTATCTTTGTAGACAAAAAGAATGGTAAACTTTCTAATTTATAAATTAATTTGTAACATCATGTATATTATGAGTTTTATATGTATGTGCTACATTGTGTAACATTTATTAATATGTATTTTGTTGACATGAAGTTTAGTGATTTTTTTATGTATGTTTAACATGTTTTTAGTTGATGTGTATTTAGTGATATAATGTATAATATATTTATAAAATTTTATTGTAACATTTTATAAAGTTTAGTGTTTATTTAGTATATTTAACACGTATTATTGTGTTTTTTTACATGTATTTTTAAAATATATTATTATGATTAAGTGATTGTATAATTTTATTAATTGTAAGATCACATGAAATTTAATGTTTGTTTATTGTTTGAAATAAAAATAACATTGTTACCTATTTTTTTAATTTAAATTGTGAATTACATAAAAAATATATATTTTGTATATGACAAATTTATATATTTAATAGATAAATGTAATTATAAAAAAATAAGAAGTCTTAATAAAATATATAAAGATAATAGAAAGATTGACATAATTATAAAATTATAAAATTATAAAATATATTCAATTTTTGTAATAAATAATGCATTACGATAAATTATATACTCGAAAGAGTAAATATAATAGATTTATATAATATATATATACTAATATAAATGGTACTGTTCATTCCCTTCCTAGTAAGTGTTATAATATTATATAATACTAACATATAAATAATCAATATTTTGAACAAAATAAATATTTTTAATTAAAATAACTTTAAATAATACTATTTAATTAAAAAGCCAATTAATATTTTGAACAAAAATCGACTTGAGGGTACACGATTTTTGTTAAAACTATAAAAGTATATTTTAACGTGATTAAAAAAATAATATATTTAAAAATTCATGCACTAAGTTATTATAAATATATTTAGACATGATACCAAAATTTAAATATTAATAAAATTTTAAAGTTTATAAAAATGTATGTAGACGTGAAATAGTTATAAACGTTTCAAATTATTTAGATAATACACATGTTAATCTAATATTAACTAAGGGTTTTGAAATTTTAGTCATATATCAAAGACATGTAATAAAAATCATATAAACTCATTATTTTGTAGGAAATCTACAAAGCAAACCTAACTTGTCGGAACAATTTAAGTGTGTGTGGAGAAATCAAACAACGCCTAAGCGAAAGGCTTGAAAGTTTAAATTTATTCCGTCAGACTTGTTTCGAGCTGTTTCTCAATGTTAAGGGGCCCAAGAACGATCCTATTGTCATACACGCTCTGTTGTGTAGACAGATTGTAAACGAGAGAAACGATATGGAAACATTAATTTTCAATGTGGGTGGGCATCACATTACTTTTGGGCGGCGAGAGTTTTGTCTTTTGACAGGACTTCGATTCGGGGTCGTAAACTTTATGGAGCATACCCCCGATACACCATTTATGAGGCGTGTTTTCCCGGAAATGATTTTTAGCTCGTTATATGTGCACCACGTGCGTGCTTTGTGGGAGAATGCGAATGAGTTTAGGAACCTATGGGACGATGACAAGGCGCGGGTAGCTTTACTAGTGTTGTTATACCTCGGTGTCTTGGGGTACCACAACGACGTTTTCGTCCATATTGGTGTTATACATCTGTTGGAGGACTGGAACGCGTGGAACGCCTTCCCATGGGGGTCGATGATATGGTCATACACGTATGGGCAGGTTTATAACGCTATAGATGAGAGGCGAGTCGTGTTTCATGCTGCGGGAAGCGTTCCCCGCTACACTCTTTATGGGTTTGTATAGGTCCTAAAGGTATAATAATAAGTTGATAAATGATTTAATATATATATATATATATATATATCGTTTTGTTTTCTAAAATAGCTTGTTTCTATATACGTAGACTTGGGTTTACGAGACGTTCCCCGCTATAAGAAGGCTTATCTCATTTGAGAGGTCGATACCGAGAGGCCTAGCCGTGGGTAAGCTGGTTCCTCGATTGGATATTCGTGGGGTGAAGGCGTTGTTCGCCAACTGTGCAAACGTAAGTGGTTGTAGTAGTTTTGTATAAACGTGTTACACTTTTATACGCACTGACTTATTTTATTTTTAATATCGATAGCTGATTAATGCTCCGGTGCAAATGATTCCCACCGAAATTGAGTTGTCTCAATATTGGTGGATTGCTAGCGTACCTTTTTTTTAAGGTGGTGACGGCGTTGCGGTGGAACAACCACCGCAAGAACAGAGAGTGCCGACACCGCCACATCATGAATTCTCCCCGCATCGTTCTCCCCCCAATGCGGGGTCCCTCCATCATGGTAGCGGGGACAATGTTTTGCAGATAATGAAGAACATTGTTAACCATATAGCAGCTGTGGAGGAGCATATGCACAATATGGAAGAACATGTCATGAAGGAATTGGCATCGTGTCGAAGAGACTCCGGTGCTAATATAGAGAAAATTGAAGCAATGTACACAATGTTCGCTGCACAGAAGACGGACCTAAAAGGGATGCTCAACAACCTACACAACCTGATTTGTCACAGTTTGAGCCTGATTATTCGAGATTTGCATTTTATCGTTAACTGTAACCTGCTTGTGTGATATATAATGTACATGAACCTACGACAACACTTGTCGATTAGAAATTTTTATTATTAATTACATAATAGATTTTTCAGTTATTGTTTGCGATATATTTTATATTTAGTTACTTAAAAAATATATATTAAAATAGTTTTTAAATTATTAACAAATCCTAAGTGTAATAGTTTTTTTAAAAATCTTATTTTTTACATGATTATTTAAAAGTTTTAAATTTCTTAATAGTTAATTTTATAAATTTTATTTTTATATTTCTAATTTAAAGAAAAATTATATCTAGTAACTTTAAAAATATATAAAATTAATTTTAAAAATTTTAAAAACTCTAAGTGTAGTAGTTTTACAAATCTTATTTTATATATATATGATTATTTACATAATCTCAAATATTTGATAGTTATTTTACAATTTTATTTATTTCTACTTTTTTCATTTTTTAAAATTTGTAATATTTTTAAAATTTGTAATATTTATTTTATTTAAATAATTGTAAATACTTATTTAGGTAAATAATTAAAAAAATCACTCTGCACGAACTACAAGGCAACAAGTCATTGGGACCCACCATTAGCGAAATTCATAACTTTTATTAGCGAACTTTGACTTTTATTAGGGTAATTTGACTTTTTATAAGCATTGGGGGATGTGAGCCGTCAGCGAAAATTATACCTTTTATTAGTGAAAATTACACCTTTTATTAGCGAAATTTTTATATTTAAAAAAAAAAATAACACATGTCTTTTTTTTAGTGGTTAGCGAAAATCTGGCCATTATCGAAATCTATAAGCGAAAAATTGACATATTTTTGCAATTTCGTATTTCTTTGCTTATTTTAGAAAATTGTATGTTATTTTTGCTTATTAATACCATGGTTGTCTGTGTGATGTATCTCCCATGTACGCATTGACGCATTGCTTTATTATATTTGTCTTCTTCATGTGTGTCTATGATCACCTCTTAATTATGCAATCATCCAGGGGGTTTTGTGATTAAATAATGCAATCTACCATGTTTTGATGATTGTACATGTCTGGTTCAGTAAATCGTGTTCATTTCAATTCTTTAGTTTGTAACTGAAGTGAGTTAATCATTTCGAAAAAATCAAGCAAGATTCTTTTGATTTAAACCTATCAATTGTTTCCCTTGTTTACGATAGTATTGACTTTTGTTAATCATTTAATTTTTCCATCTTCTAAGAATCTTTTGTTAATCAATTTAAACCTATCTTGAGTTTTCTCTATCCCACCTCGTATCATATTTCGTCAAAAACTCGATGTTTCGCCGATGATCTGGCACACCAAAATAACACAATAGCAAATTAACTAACCTCATTATGTGTGTGTGAAAAATCATATATACGACTATATGAGACGTGTAAATTTTGCGTTATATTTATTATGTTTCTTAGGTATCATGAATATCCTCTTTGATTACCTTACACTTCTATGACAATTTCAGCTTAGCGACTGTAGACATGGAATTCATATTGGGGATCCACGAAGCACGCCCTTTAGCCATCGATTACGTGATTTACCCTTTCCATGTTAAACATGTGACTAATCTACGGGGACCCTATAATTGGTTAGCAAATTTCTTTTAGAAAGCAATGCTTTATTAGAACGCCAAAAATATTAAGGAAAAAGGTAATTCAAGTCGAGAACCCCGAAACAAAAACTACATCAAGATAGATACTCCATGATATCAATATAAAACGAGTTAGTGAGAGCCTCGCGATGCGGCGACAAACAATTTAAGCATATCATGTTTATTTAATATTATGTATTATTTTTGTATTACGATTTTGATAATACGTTTTTCAGATAAATGTCTTATGACAGTAAAATTATATCAAAATGATGATAAAAGTAATGTTCATAATTGATATTCATATGTACACCAAACCTTGTAAATTATAATCAAACCTTCATCTCGGCAACTTGCAAATATATCACGCTACAATTCGATCAATGCAAAAAAAAAATTGAACATTGCGTCTAACGCATTTTACTCGCTTAAGTTATAAATAAGTATAATGTTTGGTGTAAATTTAATTAAATATTTGTAACCGACTTATTTTTATAAATATTAATGTAACATGATAATTATTGAACGGAATGTTTTTTACTATTAGATTGCTGAAAATATATGACAAATCAACCGGAAGTGCCATTGGAAGTGATCGTAAGGAAGGAGTATGGTATATATATCGTATTATAATATAAATTATGTTAAGATATACATAAAAATAAGACGGTTACAAATATATAATTACATTTACCCTGAACATTGTATTTTAAAAAAGAAAACAAATAACAAATAAAATTAATTATTATATTTATAATAATAATTTCCAATATGAAGTATTCAATTGTGGTCGATTGAATGAAAGAGAAGAAAAGGGCATCTGTAGACGTCTAGAAGACGAGTCGTCAAAAAAAAGAAAAAGAAAAAAAAAGCAAATACTTACCTCAAAAGTCAAGGCTCGAACTCAGCATCTTCTGCCATGCTTGTTGCTTCACTTGCCAACCAGCCAAAGTGTAAACCATTAATAATGCTCAACTAAAAAGAATATATCCTCTTGTATAAAAGTTACTGTTCATTATTCTTAGCAATTGTTAGTATATAGAATGTTATTAGGGCCGTATGATTAGGGTCCAATTTGACCCAAAGTGAAAATAAGCGCTACAAAACAAAATTATCTTTCGAAATAATCGAATCCAACTTCTCATCTGATGTGTGTGACATTGGATTTCTACAGCCCCACACTGGCGATATAAGGGTCGAGCAAACTCCATTGAAGACTTTGCAAAGTGGGCAACCAACAAAGGGCAAAGAAGCCAAAGCAGGAGTTTGAAAGCTAAAATTCAATGGAGAGGTTCTACCAATCAAAGAATTTGAAGCAAAGATACATGTTTGGATGATCAAAATCGAAGAAAAAACTCTTAAATAGTAATTAAAGCCAGGATTTATGAACATGCATAATCGCATACATGTGAATTCAAAACAGTACATCAAACAAGAACTTGAAAAAATCCAGCAAAATTTACACACACAATCAAACCTAAGGCCATGCATGGCTTGGCATACCCTCTCTTACCCAAATATTACATATGAGCGTTATATCACTTTTGTCTCCCCATTCTTTCTTTATCCAAATACCTAGTATAGTTTAACCCAAACTAACCCAATTTTTTCTCACTTTTTTATTGATCAGATGGTCTACATTCATTTTATTCATTACCAAATCATGAATCGCGATGGGTGAATTGCGACCGTGAGATCTAATAGATTAATATCTGGTTAATGGCCAAGACTCGTTCTCTCATTTTCATATAAGTATCAATTTTCACAATTTACTCTCTCTCTCTCTCTCTCTCTCTCTCTCACACACACACACACACACACACACACACATATATATATATATATATATATATATATATATATATATATATATAGGGGAGGGTTCATTTGAGAACAATTGTTAGTGCGAGAACCGCGATAACCAATCTCAACCATTCATTTAGTAAGTGGAATTCATGGATGGAGAGCGTGGAGAGATAGAGTGTGGCAAGGTGCATGTGAGGAATTCATGGGTGAGCAATCAAATTGAAGGAAGGGGAATTTGACGGTCAAGATTGGTTCTCGCGGTTCTCACACTAACAATTATTTTCAAATGAACTTTTTCCTATATATATATATATATATATATATAGAGAGAGAGAGAGAGAGAGAGAGAGAGAGAGAGGAGAAGAAGAAGAAGAAAGAGACGAGAGAGAAGAGAAGGATCGGGTGTGTGAGCCAAAAGGCTACCCGTCGGAGGAAGGGGCGTACGGGTGTTTCCGGCCTCACGGCCTCACCCGAAGAACCCATTCAACTTCGGTTGACCGGTATGCCTGAAAACGAAAATTCAAAATTGTGAAATGAAAACCTATAAGTGAAAACAAAAGTAAATAAAAAGAAAAGAAATAAAATCGTTTTTAATTGTAACTTAACCGAGCCGATTAACTTAAACCAAGGTGATAAATACTTACAATAAATTTATCATTAACTTTAGAAAATTTTATTTTCTTCTACTTTATACTTCATCTTTCTATCTATTCAACAATTAATTTGAGTAGATAAAATATTTTTCTCATCGCATTACTTGATTTTAATACTTATATTAATCATAGTAACATAAATAAAATATTTAATAGGATAATATAAAATCAGTCTCCAACTTAAATCAATTTATTACTCAAAATAATTAAATAGTGTCGTACTTTTTATTTATCAATGGGTATTAGTGTGTCGTACTAACCCATCCCCAATTCTACTTCTACAACAATGAATCACGGTTTTTTATCCTTTATATATATTTTTTATATTATACACTAATTGATACGTATTTCGGTTTCTTTTATAACATCAAAATAAATACTTCTATAATTAATATGCAACAACCCTATATATTTATGTAAAATAACCATGCATGGATACACCACCGCGAGGAATAAAAAAACACTGAAACAAGGATGGGTTTTTAAAAAAGCTTAACACCCGTGACTCTGAGTGACGAATTATAGCCACTGCTAATTTAGACTACTGATTCCAACCTCGTTTTTTGCAATTAATTAAGAGTTCCAAGTCTACTGGCCGGTAATTAGTAACACAGTACAGGTTAAATCTATCTTAAAATTAGAAGAAAACATGAAAAAATGATGAATTTCATATGTTGTAACGTAACAATTGTTTTTACGGAACTTAATTACGTTAGCGGCCACTCAAAAGTTTTTTTTTTCCGTAAACATGGCGACTTTCATACTGGTTTTCTCAGAAAAATCCAACTCTCTTGAGCCGTTACAAATGAAACTAGCTAGCCCTTGTACAATGGCACTGAAAATCATGCATATGTGCTCTTTATTTATCAATTTTATTAATTACATACAAGCTAGGCATGCAGGCAGATGCTCATATATATTAACACATCGTATCAATATCATCCTCTACTAGCTAGCTTAATTTACCAGTTGGCGGGTTTAGCTAGCTAGCTAGATTTTGCTGTTTAATTAGTTTCTTGATTGAAGAATTCATGATGGCTTCAAGTTCCAACTGGAGTTGGGAGCAAAACAAGCTGTTCGAGAACGCATTGGTTGCAAAAAACAGAGATCCTGATCGGTTTCAAAAGATCGCAAAAATCACAGGGAAGACTGTAGAGGAGGTGAAAGTTCACTACCAAAACCTGATTGACGATGTGAATGCTATAGACGCCGGAAAAATTCCGCTACCAAACTACTACCAAAATGGTGAAGTCAAAGCGCGCCTTCAGCATGATCAGAAAAAGAAATGAACTAATTAATTTGGATCTCTCTCTCTCTCTCTCTCTCTCTCTCTCTCTCTCTATATATATATATATATATATATATATATATATATATATATATATATATATATATATATATATATATATATATACGCAAATGAGGACAATGACGAGGGAGAGTATGTGGATGAAGAAGAGGAAGATGATTATCTTGAAGATGAGGATAACGATATGTAGTATGCCATATTTCTAATTTTATCAAAAACTTTGTGTGAAGTACAAACGGATTAAGTATGTGTGTTATCTTTAATCTTGAGAACATGTACGATGATTTATAAATATATATGTATGCTTCGTCTTCAACTATAATTTGTAGGTTTTTGTTTTATACAGCTGCAGATAATATTGACAATTTTAAATATTATATTGTAAAAAAACCTTTTGCGACGGCATTGTCGTTGCAAAAACAAAAAACTGCATGTTAGGGTTCCTTTAGCGACGACAATGTCGTCGCAAATCTTTTTAAAAAAATTAAATTTTACCCCTTTAGCGACGACACTGTCGTCGCAAAAACATCAATAATTTCTTTTTGATTTTTTTTCTGCAATATTATCTGCGACGACCTTTTGCAACGACAATTCCTGGCACCATCCGTCGTCGCAGTTGACGAAAATTGTCGTCGCAAAAAGGTTTCAGCCACGGTAGTTCGGCGACGACTTATTTGCGACGACATGTCGTCGCAGAAAGGTTACAGCGACAACATATTGGCTTTTAGCGACGACAATCGTCGTCGCAAAAGGTCATTTTTCTTGTAGTGTATTTAAATAAAGCTAGCTCTTAATTCCCGGCCCGCTCCCTTAATTTCATCCTCTGATCGATCTCTTGTATTTTCCGCCGAACAAGGAAATATATATGTTTCTGTTTGGTGCTTCTTTTTTTGCATTTCTATAAACAAGAAGTTATTATAAGTGCAGTCTCTATTGAAACCCGCATGTTGACTCAACAAAAATACCATATATACCATATAAGAAAATACGAATGTCATGTTTAAGCACAATATAAGAGAATTTTAACCCAGATATAATATACAAAAATGATAAATCAAGCCACTCTAGTAGTTATAAGTAGAATCTTTGTGAATAACATTCTCTAATGGCCGCTAGAAGGGTGGCAATATTTTTGGATATGGTTTTGAAAAGGCACCCATTAATGTGAATTTTGGAGTTTGTATATTAATTTGGTGATGATAAAAATCAACTACATATATGATCACACAGGACAATCCAAAATTATTTATCTGTATACATGTGTGTCTGTTAGAATATATGCTAAATTTTACGGGTTTAATTGTTATTAGGTTTTAGTTTACTGAAATATAATTAACTATTCCCAATTTAATAGTGTGTAATAAACTAAAGTTTCTTTGCAAAAATATATTAGATTTCCCGAAAAGTTGCTATAACTGATGTAACACAACCTTCTTTTGAAGGTTACCCGGCTATCTTGTTTTTTTTTTGTTTTATTATTATTATTATTAATATTACATATAAGTTATATAATTTTTATTATTATTATACCATAATTTCATTCTATTTTTTTTTTTTGAAGATCTGCAGGCTATTCTCGTAAAAACCTTCTCACCATCGACTGCTTCTTTTTCAAACACCGCCGCCGCCGCCACCTCCTCCATCACTACAAGGAAAAAGGGCATTAGGCGCAACATATGTCGCCCGTAATACCCCATAAAGTCGCCCCTAAAAAAAGCTTTAATCGAACGAGAGCACAGGCGCGACATTAGGCGAGCAGAGGCAACGGAGGCACATGGTTGTCTTCGTTCGAACGAGAGCACTGGTAGCGTAAAAAAAGGAGGTTAATGAGACGGCTGCACGCTTAGCTAGGGGTTTTAAGTCATGGTACAAGCCCTTTAGGGGCGACCACGAAAAAAAGAAGAGGGAAAAATTACGGGAATTTTGCTAATTGGCAATATGAATGACATTAATAGGGGCGATAAGCAATATGTGCGCGATATTACGGGTGTCGCTCCTATTGTCAGTATCTCTTGTAGTGCATGTACAACCACCACCATCATCTTCTTCTTTACCTACGAAGTACGCCGCCACCACGTACTTCTTCATCCACCACCACCACATACACAAACCACCAACTTCTTCTTCAACCACCGCCGCTGCCTTCATCTCTTTCATCTACAACCACCAAAATGCTAAAACAAAACCCTAAAAACAGATCAATGGAAACATGACTAAAACATGCATATCAATGAAAAACCATAGTCTACAACAAACATTGCCGCTGCCAAATCCTTGAAATGGACCGATAAAACTAAAAGAAACCGTACAAACAAATCTGAAACAAAAACCCATTATTATACATCGGGTCATGGACATCAATCGATGTGCAATAGTCCAACTGTTGACAAAACCCATTTGACAAGATCTTAGATTTCGCCTCGAAAAATGAAAATCCATTATAAGCAGAGAATGTTTAGGCATCTCAGTGGTGATAATCACCCATCGATTAAGCAAAAGACAAGGGGACTAATACCCCTTAAGAATTGACTCTAACAGGGTGAACGAGATATGGTGTTGCCCAAAAAACGGAAGGGTTTGAGATGTCTCCGGTGAGGGTGTGTGGGTGGTGGTGGTGGTGGTGATGATGGTAGTCTAAGAGACAGAGAAAAATTGAGATCTTCATAATCTTGAAGATTTGATGAATCCGGAAACTTTTGAGATCTACTTAAGTAGTAGTAGTAGTAGTAATAATAATAATAATAATAATATATTAAAAAAAACCAAGATGACCGGGTAATCTTCAATAGAAGGTCATGTTACATTAATTGCAACTTTTTGTTAGTTTATTGTATTTTTGCAAAATAACTTTAGTTTGTTACATACAATATTAAATTAGGGATAATTTATTATATTTCGCTTCACTTAACCCTTGTTATTAATTAATGTATAGTCTCGGAGTTATGTGTTAGTTTGGAAGTTAAGTTTCTTTGGAAAAAATCCAGGTTTTGAGTGGTGTGTGTCTAAATGAAAACATTCTAGAAATGATTTGTAGTTATACAACATAATTCGATGATGTTAAAGATTCAAAGACTGATAGATTGTTTTGATTTTATGAGTAATTAATTGTACGTGTTACCGTCTTACATGAAAAGATTAGGGATGATGGTTTGGATGTCTCAAAGATTGATTATATTTTTTACAGTTGATTTTGCATCAGATTTTGAATGAAATGCCGAGGTTTTTGAGATACCATATTAAATCTTTTTTTATAAAGACATCTTCTAAGTATATGTTTATTTAATAAAATCTTAATACCTTGTTAATGAGTAGTTAGTTAATGTTCTTGGTCAGACCAAGCCAATTGGCGATTTTTGTCAAGTTTTTTATAATTTTTGGAGCAAGAAGCGGAACACCAATAATAATAACTTTAGGGGAACAATGACGAATCAATAGAGACGATTTAATAGCGAAAACTAGCGTCTCTTAAAGAAGTATGAGCGACCTTTTTGATAAGTCTTTAGAGACAACTTTTAACACGCTTAATTAATACCCTTCTCCTTTTTTTCTTTGTAGTGACGTAATATTAATAACAAAACGCACTTTCTGTTGAATATGAAATTACTAGCTACTATTGGTTTCATGCATTTGCTTAAGAAAGACCAGCTGGGAGATCGAGACATGCGCCAACTTACCTAATTTGCATCATGCCATCATATATATAGCTAGGCTCGATCATGTACATACGCCGGCACATGATCACGCGATCGAAGTCCTTTTTTATGCATATATGGTTAAATAGCTGATCATACAATATTGCTAAATTAACAACATACTATATATAAGTATACTTAATTATACTAGAAAAATAAAAAATGTGTTGAAAGTCTTCTAGCTCCATTTCATCATTTATTAAATAATTATAACAACAATTCCATGATTCAATGGAAATTCAGAGGAGCTAATTAAGTTAGAAAACAAGAAGGGGACAATAATTAAGCTATGGCTAGGTCAAAAAGAAGCTTTAATCGACCAGCAGCTTTATTAATTGTAGTACTTCTCTTAATTTCATTCCATCTTCAAGAACTTCAACCTGCTTCACATGTACATGCAAAACCATACATACATATATATAAGATATAACATTAATTCTTTCTTTAGAGCTAGCTAGCTAGCTCACATGATGTTCATGTGTGTGTATTGCTGTAAAACACGATTAATGCACTCCAGCTGGTCATGCATTTGTACGTACGTCTCATGAAACTTAGAAACTTGGGTATAAATGAAATTAATAAAGTTAAAAATTTTATTACGCACGTACGTACCTTTGGTGAAGCTGGAAGGAGGATACATGGTATGGTTGATCCGCCGGCCAGTGGTTTTGTAGTTAGGAAGGGGGACGTTACCAGACTCGATTAGCTCTAAATCTTGAACCAACAACTGATACTGTCTTATCACTTCCTCAACTGTCTTCCCGGTCGCCTTTGCAATGTTTTGCCACCGATCAGGGGTTTCTTTGTCGTATTTAGCCAGGGCATTCTCAAACACCTTCGTTTGGCTCCACGAACAAGAACTCGACCCCATTAATTAATTATATATTTTGATCTTTAATTAATTAATTATTTCTGTAATTAATTAATTAAAAGATCGATTAGCTAGGAAGAGTACGTACGTACTGTATAAGGAAATATATTGGAACTAATTTCTGATATATGTCATAAGCACCATGTATTGGCATCCCTATTTATAGGAGACCCACGCACGCATATATGCAAGAAACATAAAAGAGAGAGGAAAGAATTACATTAAATTAATTATTATTAAGTTTCTTTCTTTTACACCAACGTCATTAATTAATATGTTTATAGTGGACACGATCGATCAACAACTTTACGTTAATATTCCCTTTGATATATCGAGTTTACGTCAGTAAACAAGCAGATGAAATTTAGAGAGAAATGTAATTCTGTTCATTTTATAGATCTCTTCGGACATCTATCATATTCTTATCATCTTATGCTAGAAAAAGTCCAAATTAGTTCAATATTGAACTCAGCGGAAAGAGTCCAAACTGGTTGAATTGAATCATATGTATACTAAACAGTACAACGTTAAAAGTTCATTTTATAACATTATTCATTAGTACGTTGAACATTTAATATATATTTAATTAAAGGGTTTAGTTTATAAAAGTGTATCAAATTATACACCTTTTGCTATTGTATGTATTGAACTTTCAAACTTACCATTTGATGTATCCAAGTTTCAAAAAGTTACTAAATAATATATTTAACCTGCTATAGAAGGTTTTATGCTGATGTGGGCTTCACTTCGCACGGCTAAAACTCATCATGTTCATCCACTCAAATCTTGAACAAACTCGAAATTAATCAAACGACTGAGTTTTAAACATTTCCGATGACTTCCTAACACATATCTTGACATAGAACAACACCAAAACAAAGACTAACACCTAAAACTCCAGGATTAAACCTTATGAATCCCTTTCTTGACTTAAAACTCACATAAACTTGAAAAAGATATACCTCCTGCTACTGAATCTCTATCTGATCGAATTCCATGTATTAATCCTCACTTGGATTGGAAATCAGCAAGCTAAAGGACCAAAGTGTGTGTAACGTATGTGTGTTTTGGTTCTTGAGGTTTTGACTATTAATGAGTCAAAGAAGACTCATATAATCTATAGCTTTCAAATAATTACACTTCAGCCCTTGTACTTCTTTAACTTTTCTGAAATGGCAAAACTAACCCCTTAACTTTAAAAACATGAGATACACATAGCACACAAAGGCAACTTGCTAAACATACAAAACACTAAACACGCTTATTGAAATAAACTCACATCTAGGACTTACGAACTTTGGGATGTTACATAAACAATCCACCATATCTTGCCTTGAAAGCTCCAATGCACAAAAGAAGTAAAAGTGAAGATTGATACATGCAAATATCCAATATATCTTGCATGTATCACCTAGTAATTCACCACCTTTTACTTTAAATTCAATTAATTGAACATATCTTCATTGGGCACTTAAAAAGTGTTTTCTACACATATTTACATGCTAAAAATGGATTCGAGTGTGTTTTAAAACAAAATGCAATGTTCTTATTTTGTACCTTAAATTGTCCAGACGTCTGACGGATGATACCACGGTCGACCGTGGATCGACCGTGGGACATCCGGACAAAATCAACTTTTGTCTTGCTTTGTCTATTCAAACAACATCAAGTCTTCATTTCAAACTATCTCTTGCAATCTGAAAAACACAGAAAATATTTAAAGTCTTGTAAGCTCATAGTTCTTGATATTAATCCAATCTTTTCAAGATCAAGACTCAAGCAAGAGAGAAAGCTTCAAAGTTCATACACTACCATACTTTCATATTCATCTTGTAATAGTGTGAGGATCATCTTTAGCCTATAAAATTAGAGAGAAGTGAGGATCAACTCTAGCCTTCTAAATTAGAGTGAAGTGAGGATTATCTTGTTCTTTGTTTGCAAGAGTGAAATGTAATTCTTGTATGCTAAATCAAGAGAAGTTGTAAAACGTTTATCTCTACCTTGAAAGAGAGAAGATAGTGGAGCAAGTCTTGGTGGGTGAAGCCAAGGAGTGGATGTAGAGCAAGGTTGTTAACCCTTGCTTGAACCACTATAAATATTTGTGTTCAAGTTTCTACATTGGTGACATCCTTCTTACTCTAACTATTTAAATTCTTGCAAACATTGTTTAAAAACTTCAAAAAGTAGACATATAACCTATTCACCCCCTCTAGGTTCTAACAGATAGATTTAATGAGATTCATATATACCATTTTAGTAAACAAACCTTTTATAATAAGAAAATATTTAGACAAAATATCAGGTTCATGTCAATTAACTTAATTAATACAAAATATTTTAACAACTAAACGTTTCATTATAAATATTCTATCACATAATAAATAGTTAAACTTAATTATTAGAAAATGTTTATCAGTAGACTAATGAATTTTAATAACATGTAACCTAAATTCATAAACATCTATGGAATTTAAATATATACCTCAATAATATATTAAAAAGGACATGCTGAGAAAAACTATTTAATGTTGCCGCATTGTGACGGGTACTATGCTAGTATATATATATGACTATATAGCAAAGTGTGTGTGTACTATGCTAGTATATATATATATATATATATATATATATATATATATATATATATATATATATATATATATATATATATATATATATATATATATATATATATATATATATGTGTGTGTGTGTGTGTGTGTGTGTGTGTGTGCGCGTGTGTGTATATCTATACCCAAGACTATATAGCAAAGTGGGAAACGCATCAAAGTCAGTGAGCGAGATGGGAAGCTGGTTAAACAACACATGGCAATGGAACGTCGGGAAAAGGCGTTGTATGGTGGGAAGGGTGGCAGCAGAATACGACGCACTAATCAGCAAACTGAACCTGATTCCTATCACAAGGGACAAGCAGGACGTTTGGGATTGGTACGGCAGCAACGATGGATCCTTTTCAGTGAAGAATATACGCAAGTTCCTGGAAGACAAGTGGGATTCTCAACCGCAAATAAGAACCAAAACCTTATGGCCGAAGCTTGCACAAAAAAAAGTGTTGACATTTGCATAGGGTAGAAAATGACAGAATACCTGTAAGGACCAAACTGTCGGATAGGGGCGTGGATGTACCAACTGTCCTATGTCCAAGATGTTCGTAACAGGTGGAAACGACAAATCACGCTATCTTCACATGCAAAGAGGTGACTAAAGTTTGGATATTCCTTCACTCATGGTGGGGGGTGCCTTTCAAACCGGTGGAAGCATTTTCAAACGTAAATGAGGCTGCAAAAAGCTGTCTTCCAAAAGGGAGCAGGGAATATTGGGTTGTAGTTACGAGAATTACAGCTTACTGCATATGGAAAGAAAGGAACGACCTCGTCTTTAATTCGTCTAACTCAAACAGGGATATATCATTGGATGTGTAGCTGATGGGTTTTCAATGGATAAAGGCACGATAAAAAATTAGAGATAGGCCTGAGTTGGGATCGTTGGTTAACGATGCCAAGCATAATTCGATCGGGTTAAATTGTGTTGTCAGGAGATCCTGTAAACTGAAGTGGTAACGTTGTAGGTCGATAGTTGTTAAAATAATAAATGTAACTCTATAAGTCACATTTCAACAGCTGTGATCGTATCTAGGTCACTACTTGTGGCGTAGAACCTGAATCGTGTAACATTTTAAACTAATGAATACAAATTGCCTTTCAAAATATATATATATATATATATATATATATATATATATATATATATATATATATATATATATATATATATATATATATATATATATATATATATATATATATATATATATATAATTGAGGGTTCATTTGAGAAAATAAAGATTGTAAACTTGAAAGGCAGTTTGCTATTTGCCAATATGACATTTTAAGAAATATTGTAGTATAAAACAAGTAGTAGTGAACCTAAAAATTTCATGTCTGACTATGTATTAAGCTACAAGCGTCACACGAAAGTAGTTATTAATGCTTAAATAATTCATCAGAAAACATCAGCGTAGCACAACCTTCGGGTACGTTTTATTAATTAGTATAATAACTAAAGGAGTCCAGATGATTGTATGACTACACTGTAATTAATATATGAAGGAGAATATTAACGTGACACCGTGATGAAGACCTCCCTTAAAGTTCAATTATTAATTGGTAAAAACATAGATCAGAAGTTTAAAGAAAGTTTCATATATATATATATATATATATATATATATATATATATATATATATATAGAACTGATAATATTAAAGTCGTTAAGGTCACTATTTTAAACACCTAGCTACCTAGCTAGTGATACTACGATTATATATGATCAAGTGGATATATGATATATATACATTTATTATCCATGCATCTCTTTGTGTAAGAATCCATATATATATATATATATATATATATATATATATATATATATATATATATATATATATATATATAGGGTAAGGTTAAACAAAGAACCTCCCTTAAACAAAGAACCTAAAGAACCTCCCTGGTGATGACATGTGACACATAGTTTAGGGGCAAAAAAGGAAATTAAAAAAAAATAGAAAAATCGGCGCCTACAGCATCAAGCAAAAATCCCCCAACAAACTTAAAAAAAACCCCCAATTACTTTAAATGATCATAACTCGTTCGTTTTTAACAATTTTAACAAAAAAATTATACCATTAGATTCAGTTTTTCGTCCTCTTTCAAACAAGACCGGACTTGATATATTTCTGAACCTTTTTTTTTTTCAAATGCAAAGTTTGCATTTTGAGCTGGGTTCATTCAAACTCAAAATGCAAAATCCGTAGTTTGCATTTTGAGCTGGGTTCATTCAAGCCAAAATGCAAAATTCTTAGATGCTTGATTCATTCAAGCCTAAATGCAAAATGCAAAATCTGTAATTTGCATTTTGAGCTGGGTGCATTCAAACTTAAATGCAAAATGCAAAATCTGTACAGAACATGCAGAATGCAAAATATGTACAGAACATGCAGAATGAAGAATCCAGAATGCAAAATGCAAAAAACATGCAGAATGAAGAATGCAGAATGCAAAAAACATGCAGAATGAAAGAATGCAAAATGCAAAACACATGCAGAATGCATAAATGCAAAAAACATGAAGAATGCAAAATGCAAAAAACATGCAAAATGAAGAATGAAGAAAGCAAAAAACATGCAGAATGCAAAAAAAATGCAGAATGCAGAATGCAAAAAACATGTAAAATGCAGAACGTAAATCCGTATAAACATGCAAAATGCAAAAAACGAAAAACGCAAAATTTATAATCTGAGACGAACCATTTGCGACGACTGCAATGTCATTAGCGACGACTTTGCTTATCCGCGACGACAGATTTAACTTCATCGTCGCTAATTTCTGATCTTAGACGAACTTTTTGCGACGACATTCAGCTCATTAGCGACGACATTCAGCTCATTAGCGACGAGCTGTCAAAATGCAAAAAAAAAGGGTGTTTTCCTGTACAGCGCCAAAATGCAAAAAAAAAAAAAAAAATTTTCAAATTTTTTTTAGAAAAGTATAGGAAGAGTGATCTTGTTTGAAAGAGGATTAAAAAACTAAAAGAATGGTATAATTATTTTGATTAAATTCACAAAACTTAAAAATTATGGCAATTTAAAGTTTTTGGTGGTTTTTTTTTTAAATCGTGGGTGTTGGGGGGGATAATTACATTTTTGCCCTATTTTTCCTAAATTAATACATAATAATTACAGTTTTGACATTGATCAATCTCATCCATTGATATTCATGATCTAAAGAACCAGATTGGTTCTTTAGGTTCTTTGTTTAAGAAGGGGTTCTTTATTGATCCAATTTATATATATATATACCCGTTCTGTCTGATCAGCATCTAAAGCTTTTAGAGGCAATTTTGTCTTAATATTCCTTCTGTCCCTCCTTCAAAATTGGAGTACATTCGTATACTTTTACGGCCTTCCATTTAATTTCTAGGGGTGTACGTACGTACTGTTGTATTATAAGCTTACAACGGATCGATACATACAATACTTCAATTCGGTGGTACGTTATCTCAACACTGCCACTAAATGTACTTTAATACGTACTTCAATCCAGCCATATAAAAACAACTGTCATGGCCGGATTTAAAAGGGGAAGACAAATTAAAGGTACCATATATACAATATTAACCATTTGGCTGGAGTATTTGACTATGTATAAACATGATCAATATTATTACTACTAAATTCGTTCTTCCAAGTTTCATACCAACATTTTCATCTAAAATCAATTGTAGATATCTCATTACACACATATGTGCCATTCATCATCGGATATCAGGGATCTGTACGTTTGATCAAGTGTTTTATGTTTGCTAATTCTAGTATCACTTGATATATACTATCAAGTTTCTAATAATTAGCCAATTAGTATCATTTGATTCTTGGTAACAAGAAAAGTTTTGATATTTTAATTCTATTAATGGTGATAATAATGATTGACATGCAAGTTATTTCGTATTATGTAGTTTGATCAGTTAAAAATTGTGTATCTAATTATTCAAACCAAACGACAGTTTTGGTTTTATTTGTTGGAATAATCTTGATTATTTGGGTTTCTTTTAGTAGTATTTGAGTAATTATTTATTTATTTATTTAGTGATTGGTAGTTTATTATTTACGTAGTTTTTTCCTGCTTTTTTAGTCAATGAGTTAAAAAAAGTGGAGAAGTCATGGGGTGAATGGGTCATGGCTTTGACCGGATATTAGGGAGTAGTTGAGAGAGATTGGTAGTAAGCATGCAACGTGGGTGAAGTGCAGATTATTTTTTAATTGGCTATAAAGGCCACCTAGTTCTTTGAATGAAAGTAATAAAAGGAGTAATATTTTGCTTTCTTCTTACGTAGCATATTTACTGTGCTTTCTTTCTTCTTTAATATACATAAAATACACAAACACTTTTAAGTGGCCTGATAACCAACACTTGGTATCAGAGCCAAAGGGCTCATTTTGCGAGGGAGGTTCTTTGTGAACCAAGCATGTGAAGGAGATAAATGAAGTACATAAAAGTTTCTGTGTGAAACAGATAAGAAGAAGATCTGTGTGATCAAGGAGAAGATCTGTGTGAGTCGAGTTCGTGTGAAGAAGACGGTTGAGAGCTGCAAGTTTTTCTGTGTGAAACCAAGAAGAAAGTGATATGTGTGATCGAGAGAAGCAACCTGTGTGGTGAAGATATTGCGTGAGAAAAAAAAAGAGAAGGAGAAGACACGATGTCGAGTTCCGATGGAGCAGGCCCGGTTGTAACCGCGAGTAACCAAGGTAGTAGCATACCATTGCAATGTCCAAAGTTAACATCGACAAACTATACGAGTTGGTCGATTATGGTGGAGTCGATCCTACAAGCATACGGTTTGTGGGAAGCCATTGATCCGGTAACGGGAGGAGCGGTCCCAACGAAGACGAATTTAATGGCAAGAGCATTTGTGTTTCAAACCTTGCCCGAAGATGTGTTACTTTAAGTGGCTAAGTATAAGAAAGCAAAAGACGTGTGGGAAGCGCTTCGTGTGCGGTTTTTGGGAGCCAATAGAGTTCAAAAGGCAAGGCTTCAAACTCTTAGAACCGAGCTAGAGATGTTGAAGATGGATGAGAAGGAGTCGATTGATGAATTTTCGGGCAAACTTAGTGGGATTGCTACAAAATTTAAGAGCCTCGGGTCAAGTATGGAAGACGAGATTTTGGTAAGAAAATTACTTAATTCGGTTCCTAAAAAAGTTTTTACAAATTGTAGCTTCTATTAAACAATACTCGGAGATAGAGACTATGTCACTCGAGGAAGCCGTGAGAAGGTTGAAGACATATGAAGATAGGATCAAAGTTCTTGATGTGGAGGATGATTTTCAAAACAAGTTGTTGCTTTCAAAGGAGGATTGGGAGGAGAGAAGTAAACATGGTGAATTCGATCATGATCAATTTGGACGAGGACGAGGTCATGGTCAAGGAAGGGGTCGCGGTTTTGGTAGAGGTCGAGGTGGCCGGTTTCAACCAAATGAAGACCGAAGGGAACAAGGCACTTATCGGGATAAAAGATATATCGAGTGTTATAATTGTCAAGAATATGGCCACTATGCGTACGAGTGTCATAAGCAAGAACCGAATGAAGAAGTGGCTAATTTGACTCGAGATGATGATGAGCCGGCATTGCTTTGATGAAGAAACGAATCAAGATTATGGGGGTGATTGTTGGAATAATCTTGATTATTTGGGTTTCTTTTAGTAGTATTTGAGTAGTTATTTATTTATTTATTTAGTGATTGGTAGTTTATTATTTACGTAGTTGTTTCCTGCTTTTTTAGTCAATGAGTTAAAAAAAGTGGAGAAGTCATGGGGTGAATGGGTCATGGCTTTGACCGGATATTAGGGAGTAGTTGAGAGAGATTGGTAGTAAGCATGCAACGTGGGTGAGGTGCAGATTATTTTTTAATTGGCTATAAAGGCCACCTAGTTCTTTGAATGAAAGTAATGAAAGGAGTAGTATTTAATGAAAGGAGTAGTATTTTGCTTTCTTCTTACGTAGCATATTTACTGTGTTTTCTTTCTTCTTTAATATACATTAAATACACAAACACTTTTGAGTGGCCTGATAACCAACACTAATAGATATTAAACCAAACCGACCAAATCATAAATATTGGTTTATACTAAAGAAAGCTAGGTATATATATAGAACCAAACATCATTTTTTAAGAGTCACATAAATTTGGTCGATCGTGATGGATTCTTAATTTGATCTATCAACAATTGAGTTAAATATTAAAGGAAGCTAGCTAGCTAGGTATATAGAACCAAATATATAAGTGTTTTTATACTCGTTTACAAAATCTTCTTATTTATTTTTCTACGTTAAAATTAAGAAACGAGATTAAAAAAAAGAAATAGATTTATTATCTACTGAGTACTAGTACTATACGTAGAGAATTAAGAGTTAATTACAAATATGGTCCCTGTGGTTTGTACTGAATTTCACATTTAGTCCTTTAAACTCGAAAATTACAGTGATAGTCCTTATGGTTAACGTTTTGTTTCAGTTTTAGTCCTTTAGACTAAATGGTGTTAAAGTTGACCGTTAGTCAAAGGGTAAAATGGTCATTTACCTTATTATCCTTGTTACCAACCATAATTTACCTATTAACATAATTTCCAAACAACCTTTTCCCTAATTCTTGTTACCAAACACCAACTTTCACCCTCCATATATCATCCTTCTCTCTCTCCTCTCTCATCTCTAATCTCTCATCCTCTTCTCTCTAATCTTTAAACAAGAACCCAAGAACAGCCTCCACCATTAGACTTCCGGCCACCACCACCGCCACCTAGGGCGGCCGGTCACCACTGCCGCTAAACCACCTTCGCCGCTCTCATCTCTCTTCCTCTCTCTCTCTCACTTCGATCAGCCGGCCACCGCCACCGCCACACTCGATGTCGCCATCACCATCGCCAACCACCACCGACAAATCAACGCCACGCACACAACAAGTCGCCGTCGTTCCAGATCTAAACCGCCACACACTCCAGATGCGAAAGACGGAACTGATTGTTCGTCCATTTTTTCGATCCTATGGTTGTAACAGCTTGCCTCAAGAACCCCACTTCTAGATGCGAAAGACGGCGATTAGGGTTTCTTGAAATCGATATCGTCGCCAACCTTCCAGATCTGAAAGATGGCTATTAATATTTGTAGATCTGTTCTTCATCTTCTTCAAAATAAATTGGTTTTTTGTATGCACCTTATGAATATTTTGAAGATGGATTAAGAACATATGAAGATCTTAAAGAACATATGAAAATACAATTAATACTTGAAGAACATAGGCTGCTAATACTTGAAGATCTTGTATGCACCATCGATTTTGTGTTTATCTTCAATCACTAAAGAACATAGGCTTTAATACTTGAAAAACATAGTCTGTTAATTGCTATTCAAAACTTATAATTAAAGGAGTTAATTTGGTTTTAAAGAATAAATATAATATTAATTTTTTATTTTATTTTACAAAGTAATACGTTTTGTATAATTAAATATAATTAGATAAATAAGAATAAAATATTAATTAACTTTATTAATAACTAATTAATTATTAGTTAATCTTAATAAAAATTTAGTTAATAATTAATTGATAAAGAGAAAGAAAGAGAATAGAGGATGTTTGGTTACAAGGATAAGTTGGAAAATGACTAATATACCCTTTGACTAACGGTCAAAGATAATTGGAGTTAGGCTAAAGGACTAAAAGTAAAACAAAACGTTAACTATAAGGACTATCAGTGTAATTTTCGAGTTTAAATGACTAAATATGAAATTCAGCGCAAACCACATGCACCATCTTTGTAATTAACTCTAGAATTAATGAAATAGCATGAAATAGAGCTTTTGAATAAATAAACTCTTCAATATATCATTATAGTTAACAAAGACATTAAAATCACTACCAGAATCAATGAGGTCTGCAAAAAGCATTGATTCTTTATAGATACTTATTTGATAACAGATAAATAAATAATTAGTGGCCGGGTAGTGATGTTTGGCATCCAATTATGGAATACGAATATTTACACAACTAATCTTTCTTTTATCCATACGAAAATATCCTTAAATATATCTAATTGACACTCACACCCTGTACCACAAACTTTTACAAAATCAGATAAATGTTACTGTATATATTATAGCCAAGGCTCGTGTTTGGTTTTCACTACAGTTTGACCAGAAGTAGCCGGAAACATCATTGTTTTAGTAACAAAGGAGATATGCTATTTTGATGAATGCTTTAAGTGAAAAGAATCAAGAGTTAAAGAAAGTAATATTAAAAGGTATACAAGATAGTATGTGAAGTGAAGCTGATATCTAGCGGAGATTGGGCATATTAATTAAAAACTTCTAACAGTTATATATGAACATTGATAAAAGAAAAACCTACATGTATATGAGTACTAGATTTTAGTTTCATATTTCACATGTCTTTTAACATACGTGTTTTTTATGTTTGAAAAGGTTGTCTAAACACTACGTACATATTCGATCAGTTGTTAAATACATTCTTCACCTCACACTAACTCACTATTTCTTACTTCTATTAATGAAAGGTGTATAGCGTTGTTGGTAAAAGCTAGTGGGAGTTATCTAGGATCAAAGATGATTCTAATAGATAAAAGAACCTCAAATGTTTATATTATTTATACGTGGATCGTGTAAATTGCACAAGGGCCGGAAAGGATGAATAATCTTCTCTCACTGGACCTAAAAAAATGTGAAAATTAACCATTAATTGTTAGAGGTCTTATTTGGTTTGATCGAACGACTTGGTCACTCTCATGCTCAAGTTAGAGCTTATTATTATGTTTAGGTTTAGGAAAAGCTTATGAGTTAAAGAAAGTTGAATGTGTACTTTGAGCTTGAGTCGTGATCCCTTTAACAGGCTACAAATGCTTCTAGAAGTCAAGAGCATCCTCCTAAATGCTATGGATCCGAGAGGATCAAGCCTGGTGTGTAGAGGGTTGATACCTATACAAAAGTATCAGAATGGAAGAGTATATTCATTTTATGCTAGATATGCGAAGAGTCATGAAATCTTGTCTTTTGACATTCTCTCATGTTTTGTCAAAATGTGGTTGACCGGATCATACTCATCACTAAGTGATGCGCGCACAATTTGTACTTGGAAGGACCTAGCAGTGTGTAGGTTGATAGAATAGATCGATGTAAGACGTCTTATGCTAGGTCTGTTCCCCTGTGACCGTGACTTGTAACAATAAGAGGTAAGTTGTAGGGATGACAACTAGCAAAATTGCCATATATATAGGATGACTTCATACATGATAAACAATTTTAAATAAATCCTTATATGACATGATGACTTAGCCATGTTGGCTTGCAAGGGATGTCATGGGCTCATGAGCCCCGACTCACAAACAATATTAGATCAATGTCCGTCTATATATAGATATTCTATTATTCTTTGTAACTCTAATTCAAAAGGTTGTAAGAAAACGCATGTACTATTCTATGATATATCTAATAAAAGCCTCCTAGTTCATAGTGAATATTGTAGCACCATTACAATGATCATCTGAACCATATATGTAAATATTTATCTTTAGTGAATGTAGCACCATTACAATGATCATCTGAACCATCTATGTAAATATTTATCTTCCAAGTGTTTTCCTACATCTAATATATCATGGTTAATTATATGCAACACTCATTGAACTCGATACCTCTGTTGCATGAATCATGATTTGAGAAGAACCTAACTACAAGACATTCTAAACCAGTGCATATCGACCCTAACTATATATATAGTACTATAGGTCATTCTCAAAAAAATCTCAAAATTTTTGAAAAAGAAATTATTTATATATATTCCTTGTGGCCCTCCTTGCAAGTTGGAATCACATATTTTAGTTTTATAAAGAGCATTTATATATTCATAACACTTATATTACGTGATATTACGTGCTCGCATCTTGAATATGTAACAAGCAAATGTAATATATATTGTCACATAATGCTAGAATTTTTTTTAATGACCTATTTATAGCTTATAACTTTATATCAAATTAAGTTTAATCAATTTGATGTTTTTCATTGGATGAATTAAAGATTTGATGCAGATTCACTTCTTTAAATATGAATTGATCTACACCATCAACAGTTAGAACCAATTACCTCCAACATAAGAATAGACAGCAATACAAAAATTCGTAATCTTTGAGAAAAAGTATGACTCCTTTAATTATTTATATATTGGTATATTTAATGTACAAATAGACCACTACCTTTTTTCCACTTCTAGTGTCTTAATTAACTAAATCACTTCTAGACTAAAGCGCTATATATGTGCCCCTAGATCCAAAACCTAATGACTTGAAAGATTTTGTCACTAAGTGGTCGGCTAGTAACTAAGACATTTTTAGTGACGCTTTCCCTCTGTCTCAAGCCAATTTTTCTGGGTATGTTACTATGTTCTATATCTTTCTATTTGTTAGATCAAAATAATTGTTAAGATTAGCGAAGAAGTTAAGGAAGAAGATTTAGTGAATTATAAATATTATTAGTTTGTTGGTGAGAAAGATTATGTGTCCCTAGATCCAATATTATTCATATAGAGATGGTGTACTATTGTATTTTGCTTAATTTGTAAGTGTATGTAAAATAATAGAAATCCCATAGGTATTACGGATTAAAATGATAACTATTAGGTATTACGGATTAAAATGATAACTATTTATAGAATACAATGATACATATAAAAGTCTAATGAGCTATAGTCTATCTATATAATTGGGCCGGACAATCATATACTAATTAATTAAACCACAATACACACACACGGTTAATTAGAAGTTCTCTTAACTGTGTTGATTATGTGTTTGTGCTTTAGATTTGTAAGCGTGTGTTCCACATTGGTTTTTTTATCTATGAATAAATATGTAGGAAGTTAGCTTGTATTATACTTCAATTAGTATCAATTCCTGAATCTTTATACTTATTAGATCAAGATAAGTATCAAAATTAGTAGAGAAGATAAGAAAAAAGAATTTCCCTGGTTATATCTAATAAATAGAAAAAAGAAGTAGAGGAATTAATAGGTTTCATATATCATCTTTATATGAGTAAGAGTAAATATAATATTTCTTGAATATATTCTTCAAAAAGAAAGAAACCATTGCAAACAGGTATTCTTATCATATAATTATATAGCCAGTGGTTTAATAGGAAAAATTAAAAATAGATGGCACCCACCCACAAGGAACATATTTCCAAGTTTGGCTTTTAATTTTAAGATCCAAATTTGCCTCTCTTGGGAGGAAGCAGATGCTATATGGATAGGAACAAAACATAGAATCTTCTACCTTTGATGAAAAAAATGATTCAAATATATATGCCACCCAATTAATCCTATTAACCATATCATTTATTCCTCATTTGTGACAGATAACATATCATAATACAAAATTTATGTTTTGAAATGAAAATCAACTTTCCATCACACATAAATTGGCTCTATAGGTTGTTTTGGATATCAATTTAAGTTTAAACATGTTTGATCAGAGACCCACTTTACCATTATACCAATCAATATTAAAATTTATAGAATGACTTTGATGTCTCTTTTTATGTTATTTCGCAGATTCGAAAGAATTCAAATGATTTCGATTTTATGCAACCCACCTATAAAATGGACTTTTTATTACTTAGGTTGTGTTTATTATGGTGGAATGAGAAAGGGAAAATAAACCATTATTCCATTCCCTTGATAGAAAATGTTTGTTAGTCATGTAAAAACAGAATTGGTCATAATGTATGGAATATTAGAATGTGATTCCCTTTGTTTGAAGGATTGTCATTTCTAGAATGGATCTTTTTTCCTCTTTTCTTTGGAGAATGGAATGAATTGTTACAATTTAATTTTTTTTCCATATATGTTTATATAAAAACTATTTTATTCTATTCCTTTTTCTATTTCTCTCTGTCAAACATCATATTATAATTATTCATCTTATTCCGACAAAGCAACCAAACATGTTAATAAACGGTAATGACTCATTCGATTACCTCCTTCCTTCTATTCTTTTATCCAATCCATTTCTTTATCGTTCTTTACTGTCTAACCAAACATACCCTTAAGGGAATGTAAACATTCCAACAAACGAGACTTAATTCAAAAACAAATTTATCAACACAATACAGCACAAAAGTTTTCAGTTCTATTCCAGTATTTTTGAATTCTTCAAAACAAACGGGAAGTAAAATTCTGCATATATTAAATCCTGCATATATTATTTTGATAATATAAATTAATTTCAATTAACGCAGTCGAAAAAGAAAATGTTAAATGGCTGCTATAAGAGCCCAATGCAGGTGATTACTTCTGTACTTCATGAGCCCTTCATCTACTGGCCAATTGAAGAGCTACGGGGTTAAATATAACCCAAGCCCGAATTTCAAGCCCAATGTTAGTATGTGTTGCTATACTTGCTAACTTAGTAACTTGATATTACTAAATTTTTTTAGTTTTTTTTTTGCTAGATGATATTATGTTCGTAGTTTTTCTCTTTATAACTGCAATACGCACTGCAAACCACAATTAATATGTGGAAATTGTTTGAATTTTTTTCCTTTATGTCAAAATGATTACATGGTGTTGGTGTTAACATACTTACACTAACTAAAACCATGAAGTAAATCAACAGCCTTCTGAAAATAAAAAGTATGCTCGCTAACTATTGTGAATTAATCCTTCTATATTTCTCGTTGGTAGTGTTCGCTACTTGTATTACACTTTTTTTATTTTTTTTATTTTGTATTCTAGCATCTTGCTAAGCATTTTGCGCTATCAACCTTATCTAACATTATGAAAAAAAAGAGGTTGTATTTTTTTTTTCTCTTGATCATTTGTTGTTTCGGGGACTTTTAGGTTCAGGGGATAGTAGCAGCTCCGATGGAGTGCTCTAATAAAAACTCTTATGAGAAACGAGGCATGGATGGAGACGGATTTCTATTTTAAGGTGGGAGACGGGGATGTTAAATTAAACCTCGCCACACACCTGTTTCGTTGCCATTTTTGAGCTTTTGGTTTGTTGTTGTAGGTTGAGTTAAAAGAATTAAAAACTGTATGACCCGAGGTATGAAGTATCAAACAACAAACGAAACAATCAACACACAATTCTAATGATATTGGATGCATGAACTATTACGTAAGTGAGAATCAATATATGGCCAAAAAAACACTGTATAGATCAAATGAAAGCTTCAGTTAAATTAGAATTTACAATCTTGTATTTACATCCTTAGATATTTACATAAAGAACCTCAAACTATTATTAATCATATTAACACTAAACTTTAATAGAATAACATGAGTACAACTAAAAGATCTAAAGAAAACTTCAGAGAAAGAAGAAAAAGAGAAATTTCCTTGGTGTATGATTGGTGATGATTGAGGAACAAAAGTTTGTTTGTATTTTTCGCGTTTTCCCATTTATAACCAATGAGAATATTTAACGTAAGCAGGGTAGACTGAATAGCCGCCAATATACAAAGTGATGGTCAACGAGAATGGGTCAACATGATATATGTCCAGGCTATACATACCCAATACCCCACATCTGTCAATTCAAGTTTCTACTATTTGTTTACACGGTGGAATTCAATCAATCAATTAGTGCTTTCCTTTTCTTGGTCGACATAAATACCTAATTTACTATTTGTGACATGATATATTTTTGAGTTAATTGCACCGATGGTCCTTTAACTATCTAAAAGTTGCGACTTTAGTCCTTTTTTTCAAAAAGTTGCATGGATAGTCCTTTAACTGCCCAAAAGTTGCACAGATGGTCCTTTCAAACGATTTCCGTTAGTGAGATCCGTTAAGTCAAGGGCATTTAAGTCTTTTTACCATTTTTTAACATTTTAGTTAATTTAAAATAGTATTTTAATCTTTTAATTAAAAAATAATTAATTACACATTCTTTATCTCACTTTCTTTCCGCACACACACACGCTCTCTCTCCCTTCTCTGTCTCTCTTCCTTCCCAAACCCATTCTTCACCATCACCGCCTCTAACCTCCGCCCATCTCCGCCAACCTCCGCCATCACCACCTCGAAAAACCCTAGATCTGCGCACCACCACGACACACCACCTTGAAACCACCACCATATACAACCACCGCCTACCAGTTTACCACCACCGTACCAAAAAACCACCACAGTGAAATGGCCACAACCACCGCCGGAAAAACTCGAAAATCCACCATCACCGAAAAAACTCTCGCCGGAAACCACCATCACGGGACACCACCTCCGCCGCTGCCAATGAACTCCAAACCCCCCCCCCACACACACACTCACATATCTAAGCTCTCTCTCTCTCTCTCTCTCTCTCTCTCTCTCTCTTCATGCAACCGCCCACCTCCTCCACACTGCCATCATCACCGCCCACCTCCACTCTGCCATCACCACCGCCCACCTCCGCCGCTGCCAATGAAAACCCTAATATCATCGATTGAGGACCAGAAAACTCGAATGAGAAAACCCTAATATCATCTCCGTTTACCAATGGCAGAAATGAGAAAACCCTAATACCACCACCACCACTCCCGCCCCACCAAAAACTCGAAAAACAAAAAACCCTCACCGGAAAATAACATCCACGTTTGCACACACACACACCGACGGTGGCTGTTTTCAGAAAGAACAGAGGTGAGAGTACGGTGTTGGTGGGTGCGGCGGTGTTGGTGGTTTTCAGTAGTATGAGACACAGCTAGAGATAGAGATGAGAGATTGAGAGTTGATGGTGGAATGGTTTCTTCAAGGGGTGAGAGAGAGAGAGAGTGGTTTCAAGGGGTGAGAGAGAGTGTGTGTGTGTGTGTGTGCAGGTGTGTGTAGGTCTAGAGGTATAATTAAAAATATATTTATTTGGAAAATAAATTAAAAATAGGGATAAGGGGTATAATGGTCAATTTACAAAAACTAACAGATCTCACTAACGGAAATCGTTTGAAAGGACCATCTGTGCAACTTTTGGTCAGTTAAAGGACTATCCATGCAACTTTTTGAAAAAAAGGACTAAAGTCGCAACTTTTGGATAGTTAAAGGACCATCGGTGCAATTAACTCTATATTTTTTTACTTTGTATTTTTTTTATTCTTTTGCTCAAAGAATTAAGTATGTGTCAAAAACAATAAAAAGGTTAAAATAGAAAATAAGTGAACTCCAAATTATAGTAAGTAGAATAATGAAGTTAAAAGATAGAAGGATATATTATTTTTCTTGCTATTTTCATGGCATACGACTATACATTTAGAGGTAATGAAGTCCATGGATAGGTTGGAATCCAAGGACTTTTAAAATATCTAAAAAATAATATCTATTTATTATTTATTTTATTTTATATTTTTCATTTATCATAAGATAATATGTAGAATCTACTAATCAGGGTCGTCTCAAATATTTTCAGAATTACGGAAAAAATTAAATAAAGGCTCTTAAAATACACTAATATAAAAATAAGGTTATTTTGATATTTTTTGTTTAACCATAAATTACGTCTGTGTAATCTTGTTAAAGTTTGCAATTTAAAAATATAAATATATAATCATTATAATTGATTATCTAGTTAACCGAAAATATAAACTGAATAATCCGTATAGATGAACCGATTTTTTGATTTAGGTTCATGAAACATACTTATGTCTTGATTAACCGAATGTGTATGTAGCCATTCATGACAAACCCTAGATCACATAAATACATATTACTATTGGTCTACTCATATAACGTGAATCAACATTGTATGCACACCACTGCTTTAAATCGATGAACACCATTGAAATTATTGCATATGGAATTATGTTTCTTGGGAAACCGTTTAGTTCATTTCCTTTGTTATGTGCCATTTAGAAGTTATATTACCTGCACAAGCTAACAAACTTCCAACTACTAGTCTATAAAAGATATTAGCTCTCACTTGTATTAGTTAATCTTGAAATGGTAAAACCTCCAAGTTCCTATTCTCTAATTCTCTTCTATTAGTTCATATGAATAAAACCCATTTGCATTCTATCTTCAATCTCTTTTATAATTCTTAGAGATTCTGGATAAATTACTTCTAATTCTTCGATTACTCTTAATCCTAGAATTAAGATCATAACAATTGGTATCAGAGCATTCGATTCTGACCATTTTTTTAGCAAGATTCGATCATGGCTAATGCAAGAACAACAATCATGGCAGAAACCTTCAAACAAGACATAATGTCCATTGTCACTTCTTCATTAACATCCATTGTTACTTCTGCAATTCAAGAATCAATGAAAGATCTCAAGATGAAGTTAGATGAAATAAAAAACAAGGTCAAAGTAATATCAAATCAGCAACAGTTCATGATAGACAAGATGCAAAATCTGTCAAGGAAAAGATCAGGTAATGGCCTAATAGCTTCCTCTCCTTTCCATACATCAATAGTTGGTGATGATTTCCAGAAAATCATATTTCACACACACCATTCTTGTTCCCCAAATTTCTCCTTTCTTGATGAATTTAAGTTGAAAAATGCTACTGAAGTAGTAATGGAAGAGCCAAAAGTGAAGTTTCAAGAAAACACAAAGGTAAAGGATGCACACCAGGTGTTTGATGAAATGTCTTATGGTAATTTTGACATTCAAACAGCAAATGAAACTTGTGTAGTGAACAAAAAAGACAATGGTGATGATGTGGTTAGATCTTACATCCAAATGGATATCAAAACTAACATGAAAGGTGAGTTTGCTGATTTGAAAGATTCCAAGACTAGTCAAAGCATTGAAGCAAATCTGGGTGCCAAAAATATTCAACTCAAGAATTTGAAATCAACAAGAATCAAAAGAGTTAAGAGGAATGAGTTTGTCGAATTTGAGCCAGCTGTTTTTGTTCATCCACTTCACCAATCAAAACCCATAATGAATCTTTTGATCAAGATAGGATCCAAGAGAGATATGTTTGGATTCTTGAGGACAAGAATATATCGAAGGGGGATGGATTGTTATGTGCCATTTAGAAGTTATATTACCTGCACAAGCTAACAAACTTCCAACTACTATTCTATAAAAGAGATTAGCTCTCACTTGTATTAGTTAGTCTTGAAATGGTAAAACCTCCATGTTCCTATTCTCTAATTCTCTTCTATTAGTTCATATGAATAAAACCCATTTGCATTCTATCTTCAATCTATTTTCTAATTCTTAGAGATTCTGGATAAATTGCTTCTAATTCTCCGATTACTCTTAATCCTAGAATTAAGATCATAACATCCTTTTGAATTATGTTCCTCTAAATCAGTAAGGGCTATGTTGGTTTGTAAATTGATTAGGTTTTTATTATCAATTTTGGTGTGTTTTTTAGATTGATTTTATTTTTTGGTTTATGTGGATTTTTGAAATCGATTAGGGTTTTTGCACATATGGGATGGGGCGAAGAGGGTGGTGATTGGTGCCATATTTAATGTTGAGGGTGCTACTAATGTAGGCGATCAATTTGTAAGAGTGAGATAGTTTTCTTCTTTTTTTTATTTAATGATAGTGTGAATTCACCAAAATACCACCATGTTATTTCTTTGATGTTTCACCAAAATACTGTATTTACTACCCTCTATCTAAGCTTCTAAGTTTTACCGATGATGCTACTTCTCTGATGTTTCACCTCCCCCTTTCCCTCCCTCTCTCTACTCGTTTGGTGAGTTTAAATTATAAAAGATTGTTACGAAAAGTCTAAAACATTGTGTATTTATCCCTTATGTTTGAATCTACCGTTCATAAATTAAACATCCGTTTTTCTTAATGACGAAAAGAAGGAAGGTTAGAAAGACAGATTTAACATGACCATCATCCCTTCCCAAGATAATTAAAATATATTAAATTGATAAATGTCCGTTGTTTTTAATCACATTAATACACTCTATGATGATGAGACAGAAGGAGGAAGAAGGAGATTTGATCAACTTCCTCCCTATATTGTCTAAATTTGTAAGATGTGAATTATTTATCGGTTTTATATAAGAAGAAGGAGATTCGATCAACTTTCTCATTTTACCTCTTCCATATCCCGACATAAAGAAATTGGCTATTGTTGTTGTTATGTATATAATAATAAAATTATACCGTTAGTTACATCTATCCTTGAGATTGTGGGTCTAGAATTTATTGTCACCTTGTGGTCACATAAATCTAAAATCACACGTTCACTGTTTTCACATGTGATATGATATGTATGACCTAGTCATCCTGTGTGTTTACGTGTTGCGTTTGATTTTATTTGGTGGTAGATATAGATATAAAGGATAATATTGTCACATTTCAATACGATAAAAATAAATCAGCTTTTAATATATTTGATGGTAGACTTGAATTTTTGAGTTTAAGTCGGCTGAAGAAACTACTTGCCTACTTGGGGAAGGGGGAGGGGTGGCCTAATTTATGTCTATAGACACATATTAATTTCTATAATTTTTTATATTATTAATTTTCGTATATTATAATTAGTTAAAGGAGTGTGTAGTGACTTTGATTCGATATGGCTTGATAATAATGTGATCTGGTCTCTTTTCATCGTGATCCTAGCCAGTAACTAATTAATGTAATTCTAATCATGTCGAATTTTTTCCATTAGATTTACAACAGTTGAACCCTCCTCCATTCTTCAAACGCTTAGGCTCCGTTTGTTTCACCGTAATACGAATGGATGAAAATGATTTTAATTTTATCCATGTTAGTTATTGAATAACATTCCTCTACCTAAGGGAATATAAATACTTTAAAGAATTTGATTCATTTCCAAATAATGTTACCAAACACAATATACAACGGAATTTGATTTTAATTTTATTACATTTTATTCACATTACAGTTAAGCAAACGGGACCTTAGTTTGTAAAATGTAATACCAATAAAATAATCAACGTTTCCCGCATTATAAACATTATTCAGTCTCAAATTTTGCACAATGTAATAAGTGCAGCATTCTGGCCGAAGTGAATGTATTAAAGAAGTTTTAAACTTCAAAAGATGTGTGAGAGAGTCGAGGATACATCCATCTATTATAACATGTTACATGCATTAAAGAGGTTTTACTTAATAAGTTATATATACGGGGCATATTAAACTTTTCAAACATGAGTGATTTTATATATGGTTGCTAAAATATGTGCTATTGTTTTAAATCAATAGCAAATCTGTTGCTAAATTTCCATAGCAGATCCTTTACAAATAATCCGGTAGCAACTTCATTGTTAAATTTTGATCGCAAATTTGTTGCTAAATTTTCACTGCAAATCTATTGCTAATATTTCGTATCAAATCCATTGCTAATTGTCACACCTTTAGCAACATCGATTTTTCGTTGCAAGACATGGAAATCCATCACAAATTCCGTCTCTAATTAGCGACAAAACATTTTTATCCCAAAGCAATGAGTCTATGACTAACTTTGAATTAGCGATGAATTAGAGACGGAATCAAACTTCGCAACAACTGTTTACTTTCTTGTAGCGCATGTGATCTTTAATGTCTTTCAACTTGCGTATCAAGTTGTTGCGTGTTACAACGTTATCAAGGAAGAAGGTGGTTGATGTATTACAGTATTATGATTGTTTAATATTTTTTATTTTGTAATTATTAGAATACTGTTTATGTTATTGTTTTTAGAAAATATATTTTTAAATTTAATTTCTAAAAACATATTTTTAAATTGTGTTTTCTAATTTAATATTGGGTTTATTTATTAAATCAATTACTTAAATGAGCAAAATACCGAAACATTTCACGAGATTGAGCAAAAAAAAATCAAATTACGAAAATAAGCATCAGTTTCGCCCCCAAACACCTCAGTTTCGCCCCTAGCTTCGCCCTCCAATCATACCCCGACACGTGTCCTCAGTTTCGCCCCCCTATGCCCAGTTTCGCCCCTCGTCAGTCAGTTTCGCCCCTCTTGACATCGATTAACGTGAAATTTTGTCGTTTTTTGTGCTGGTCTCGTGGTTCGTGCCCAGTTTCGCCCCTAAATAGCTAGTTTCGCCCCCCACTGGTCTCGGTTTTCGTGCTAGGGGCGAAACTGCTTCGGTTTTCGTGTCACCCAACTTTTTGATGTCTAGTCTTGTCGATGTCTTGTCGTCATATCTCGTGCTTTGTGCCAAGTTTGATTTATAAGGGAGAAGCCGGCGAAGCCATGGCCGAAATTGAGATTCAAGGGAGAAGCAAGCAAATTCCGGCGAGTTCATATATTCCGGCGAGTTCATATATTCCGGCGAGTTATTTCCACAAACATCATTCCAGCGAGATTATTCCGGCGACTTCATCCGGCGGTTTTCTCCATTTTTTCCGGCGGTTTTCTCCATCTTATATTTCCGGCGAGTTCATCCGGCGGTTTTCTCCATTTTTTCCGGCGGTTTTCTCCATCTTATATTTCCGGCGAGTTCATCCGGCGGTTTTCTCCATCTTATATTTCCGGCGACTTCATCCGGCGGTTTTCTCCATTTTTTCCGGCGGTTTTCTCCATCTTATATTTCAACCATGTTAAACGAGGTAATTTTTTTTTTACATATTATGAATTTTTTGAATGTTGATATATTATTAGTTTAATGTTGTTTTATATTATTAGCTTATTTCATATACTTAGTACGTAAATGTTGATATATATTGTTAATAAAAGTTGATATATGTTAATAAGCTTAAAAACATGTTTTTACATTTTGTATCCACAACCATGTTAAACGAGTTAATTTTTTTGTACATATTATGAATTTTTTGAATGTTGATATGTTATTAGTTTAATGTTGTTTCATATTATTAGCTTATTTCATATACTTAGTACATAAATGTTGATATATATTGTTAATAAAAGTTGATCTATGTTAATAAGCTTAAAGTGAAAAAAAATTCGTATTTGGTTACTAATGGTTGATGGATTAAAATTTACATCTCAAAAAATAGAAAATAAATAAATAATAATAAAAGTTTTAAAATAAAAAATAAATAAAAAAATATACAACCTATTAATGAATAGGCATTGAAAGAAGACAAATTTGGAAATAGAAAGTAATATATAAATAAAAAGCCTAACATATGAAGTAATACGGAGAATAAGATACACGGGTAAGGCGCATTATAGTTTTCCCCGTTATGAACAATATTCTCGGGTTATTTTAAGGGATGTCAAATGTGTATATATATATATTCTCGGGTTATTTTAATGGTTGTTTATGGAACAATTACAACTAATGGTTGCTTTTGAAAGAACGGTTTATATTATGAACGTTACAAATGTAAACATTAATTTATTAGATAAAAAAAATAAATTTGAGAGTTTGAAAAAAAATTATACAAAAAAATAATTGTATAACCAAAAAATATATTTGAGAGTTTGAAAAAAAAATTGTATTATATTATAAAATAGGGGCGAAAATTTATTTATATATTTTTGCGAGTTATTTGTGAATTAAGTAAGCTATAATGTATATAAAAAATGTCATAAAATAGAATAATTTTGAATAGTTGAATTTCATGCTTATTTTTTTATTTGTAGGAAATTTATCACGCGAGTCTTACTTGTCGTAACCGGATGAGAATAGGTCAGGAAGAAATTAAACCCCGTCTTGAGTTAAGACAAGAAAGTCTTAACTTATTTAACGAAACTTGTTTTGCGCCATTCTTAAATATTAAGGCGGGGCAAAATGATCCGTTGCTGATACACTATTTGTTGTGTGCCCAAGTTCATTTGGGTAAAAATGAGTATGAGACTCTACAATTTAACGTAGCGGGGAATCCAGTAAGTTTTGGCCGGAGGGAATTCTGTTTGTTGACAGGATTTAGGTTCGGGCCATACACGTTAGACGACCGTGCTCCCGACACGCCATTTATGAGGCGTGTCTTTAACGAGCAGATACCCTCCCGGCTGCGTGTTGCCCACATATGTCGTATTTGGGATTCAGAGAGTAATTTTAATAATCTGGGGGATGATGACGTTGTTCGAGTAGCCTTGTTGTACATGTTGTACAAAGGTTTTTTAGGGGCTAAGACAGAGTGGTTCGTCGCTACTGGTGTGATTCATCTTCTTGAGGACATCCCGCGGTCATGGAATAGATTTGCATGGGGGTCGTATTTATGGACGTACACGTATGATAAACTATACGACGCCATAAATGAGCGAAGAATCCAGATTGCTGCGGTTCGTACTGCAGAAAATGTGGTCCCAAAATACACTATTTACGGGCCGATTTGGATTCTTAAGGTAAGATAATATTTTTGTACCTTTTCTAACGTTACTATATGATGAACTTAGTTTCATTTTCTAATACAATTTTTTTTACACTTAGTGTTGGATTTTCGTGACATTCCCGGGCGTTACTAGGGTGATATCCAATGATGGATCGATTCCAAGATGCGGAGCGATTGGAAAATACCCTGGTAGGTTGTACTCGAATGAGTTGATGAATATATTCGCCAAATGCTCTGAGGTTAGTGTTTATACTTTTTCTGTCTCCTTGTATTTTATACACGCTTATTAATTATTTAATCAATAACATTTAACTGTGACAATCCAAAGCCCGCTTATGCACCGATCTACTTGACTCCCACGGATCGTGAGCAGAGACAGCCTTGGTGGGTTGCAAGTCTGCCATTCTTTGAAGGCGGTGATGGCGTCGAGATCCCCGGGCATGAAGAGGAGAGAGCACCGACACCGCAGTTCCATATGAATACTCCTGAGCGTTCCCCACCAAATGAGGGAATCCCGGTTTATGGAAGTGATGGTTTGAATATCGATTCGTTTAATAAGCTATTAGCCCGTATTGAAGAGCAAGACCAAAAACTTAGCTTAATGCAAACAATTTGGTGTAACACAAAGGAAGAACTAGATGTGCTAAAAGAGAAGTACAAGTATGAATGCGCAAAGCGGGAGGAGCTAGCTAAGATGGTCGAGAGTATCAAAGCTCAATATACGGTATGTTCATATAATATGTATATTTGAACAAAGTTTGTTTTGAAATATATTGGTAATTTGCGTGTATTTTTAACTATTTCAGAGGCAGTATGAGGATATCATTGCGGGCACCCACCCGATGATGCCTACCGCCAATGAAAATATGGTAACGATGCTTATTAAATAAATTAAGTTAAAGTATGTATCAAAAGCTTGTTGGTGTTAAAACTTTTTGAAACGCTATGTATTCACAGTCACATTCAGGACATTTAGATGGGGCTGATACAAACCAGCAGCAGGAGGAGCCGATGGTATGACTTTTTATAGTGAATTTGAGTATGACTAGTTAAGTAAAAAATTTATTGATTTGTTTTGGAACGGATCATGCCACATCAGACGGCTCCGACACGTTTTGTCGGAGAATGCTCTACATCGGGCAATCTACCCATTGCCCAAAGGCGACAACAGCGACAGAGTAGACCGGCTGCGGCCCTACGTTCCCCGTACACACAGGAGCGGGGACGTGGCCAACGACGAAGGGCAACATCTGTGGAAGATGTTATGAAATGGTACAGGTCGCTACCAGAGAATTTTTGCGCGAGTAGTCAGCTGTACTCTACCGTAAGCTGTAGTAGGAATTTCTGGGCGCGTCTTCTGGGTGTTGATGAAGGTTCGTCCGGGTGGTTGTCCTCTGAAGTAAGTTCTTAAAGTTATAAACCTGATCTATATATTTTTATAGTTATTTTGTAATTTAATTGTTTCAATAATATATTATTAATCATTTGCAGCATATAGAATTGTGGGTCGCCCACCTAATGCGGGTACGGACGACTGACGCAAAATATACAATAATGCCCCCCACGTTTATGGAGCAAATGTTACATGGTAGGACACCCAGACGTGGTGTACAGGCTTACGACATGTGGCCGGATCTAGCGGACGTTGAATATGTATGAATATTCTACACGAGTGGTACTTGTGGTTAATAATACATTTACGAAAGACTTTGCTTAACTTTGTTATTTTCAGGTGATGCTACCTGTGAATTATAATGAATATCATTGGGTGTTGTTCGTCTTAGACCTCTCCCGTTGGCAGTTGATTTATTACGACAGGTATGTATAATTCAAACTCAAGTTTTAACTCTTATGGTTTTAGTGATTCTTTTAAAGATAATGTCATATTTAACTTCTATTTCTTATTATACAGCATGATACAGGTGGCGTTTCCCCGAGGGTGGTGCGACGATGTTGCTACAATTCTTAATGCTTATTATTATCAAAAGCTAGAGGAACACAACTGGTATGACAAACACCCAAGTCGAACAGCACAGGGTCGTGTTTTATGGTGGGGGCCATTTAGGAGAACACCACAACAGCAAAACAGCTCGGACTGCGGGGTGTTTGTGTGTTGGTTCCTTGAGTTGTTAACACATGGAGCAGACCTCTCACATGAAGAATTCCACCATTCTCCTCAAGTATCCGTTAAGAGTCATCGTGAGAAGATGACTACTATGTTTTTTGATAGTATTGCTCAGTGAATTGTTATTGAACATGTCAATTTTAAATTATAGTGCATTCCACAACTTTATTTAACATCAAATAGAGCATACCAACAACAAGAGATCATCCTGACTAACATAAGTCTAGATGGAAATTACAACCAAATACACCTCCTAACCCAAAAGGAAACGAGTATATAGAGTAGGGATAGTAGTTGTTTCGTAGATTGTCGCAACTCTTGTGTTCCCTAAATCGTTTATTAGGTTTTCCGCTTCTTTAGAAGTTGTGACCCTTCTCATGTTGTGCATGTCTTGGTTACGTGGTACATAGTAGTAGTACCTTATCAGACGGGGGGCGTAATTCTCGTAACCTAACTCGCATAAAATACAATTTAGAGTACGTACTGGTCTCGCAATTAACTCATACTTTGGAACATTGTCAACATAGTTCACAGTAATTGGCACGCTGTTAGTTACGGTTTCAGGTAGTGTACCCACAAACCGTCCTCCCTGAATTATCTTAAGTGTATAAAGATCATCAAACTCAACTGTTATAAATCAAGAATCATTTAGAAATTGGTCTAGGAAAAAGAATAAGAGTAGAAATATATGAAAACACTTACTGTAGTAGTTTTCATCGAAATTTCTTTGATCTTCAGAACGAATTGTCCAGAAATGTTGATGTCCACAACGTCTAGCCATAGTGGGAACTTTAACAAATAAAAATTAAAGTTTTTGACTAGTGATTGTAGGTCACATAGAAAACCATGTAGTTATATATATGCTAGTGGGAACAGTGTCTCGCCCGTAAAAGATGACTTGTCGCTATCAAATATGACAACTCCCTGTCATCTTCATTTTTTTCCAGAAATACAGTCATACTGGTAAGATTGTTTCGCCCCTAAAAGATGACTTGTCGCTGTCAAAGTTTATGAAAAATATGGCTATTCGCTGTCATCCTTATCTTTTATTAAAATACAGACGCACTAGTAATTCAACCACATAAAATTGAGCCTTAATAATATAATTTTGTTAAAAAAGGTAAACAGTCTATTCAACCGTATTATTACATAATTAGGCTACACGCATCTTATACAAATGTTTTGCCATGCCATGTTTGAATTTGTTGGCTGCCTCGTCCAAGTCCTCGTTTGGATCATTAACCATGGGTTTGTTACGAATTAGCTGGTATATAAACTTACATACAAACACAGCAGAATTCCCAGAACGGCGACTTTGCTGACACACTTTTGCAAAAGACCAGCGTTTGATGTGTATACTCGGCCTCCTGGTTAACCAAAAGTAGTTTATTCTACGTAAAAAGGTAAGGAACGTATTTGTAATGTTAATAATACGGATTTCCATGTCTTCGTCGTTGGTGTTCATGTTATCACTGTTATAGATCACTACTTTGCCACCGTCATTAAGGTTAACTGAGTACAGGAACCAGTGATCATCTCTCAAACGAATAGGCATGAGTACCACGTCTGTATCTGTAAAAGATGGATGTAGGGGTGTACTCCCATCATACTTGCGCATCTCGTCGAGATCTCCTAGCCCTAATTGATTATGAAAACTTGCAGGCAGTATCGAAAACCTTGTCGATGGTGTTGCACTACCTCTTTCCATACGTTTCACGAGACTCATCATCCATGTAGTCCAAACGTTCAAGTGCTGTTAAATAAAAGAAAGACATTATTATATTATTTAACAATGATTATCAATTTATAAAGTTGGCAATGCTTACTGCTTCCCACAAATTAGAATTAGGTTCTTTTCCTAGAAGGACTCCCCAAAAATGTCTCGTACACCTCAAATCATCTAAGCACTTTATGACACAAAATGCTCTGTAGATATCCTCCGTTACTCCAACGTCGCCATTCAAGTAGTACTCTTCCACAGTAGCTGCCTTGGAATTCTCATTCCATGGGTAGACATCTTCAGCCAAATTAACCGGGGGTAGCTGGACTTCTTCGTCAATCTCATGTGCTTCTTCACTAGGCTGTTCTTCAGGGGTGTGCATCATTTTATTCAACTGTTGGTATTCTTTTGTTAGGCAATCAAACTTGTACTTCATTTCGTTAAGAATGAACCAGGTGTTGTTACTACTACTACCTTGTGACTCTCCTGTCCATGGATGACCGTGTTCATCTAGATTTACCGGATCAAGAATTACACTTTCATCCATTTCTTGCTGGTGTTGTCCTTTTAATGTACAATATTCGTCGTACAAGGCTTGATATTCTAGTTGAATATCAAGCATTCTTTTTTTCAAACAATCCATTATTTTTTAGTAATTTCAGATTGGAACGTTTTTTTTCAATGCTACAACTCCTACATAAGGATGTATATATACAGACGTTACACAGTGTTTCGCCCCTAAAAGATGAGTAGTCGCTGTCAACTGCATTTTCTTTCAGAAAAGGCAGACGTTACACAGTGTTTCGCCCCTAAAAGATGAGTAGTCACTGTCAACTGCATTTTCTTTCAGAAAAATCAGACGTTACACAGTGTTTCGCCCCTAAAAGATGAGTAGTCACTGTCAACTGCATTTTCTTTCAGAAAAATCAGACGTTACACAGTGTTTCGCCCCTAAAAGATGACTAGTCGCTGTCAACTGCATTTTCTTTCAGAAAAGGCAGACGTTACACAGTGTTTCGCCCCTAAAAGATGAGTAGTCGCTGTCAACTGCATTTTCTTTCAGAAAAGGCAGACGTTACACAGTGTTTCGCCCCTAAAAGATGAGTAGTCGCTGTCAACTGCATTTTCTTTCAGAAAAATCAGACGTTACACAGTGTTTCACCCCTAAAAGATGACTAGTCGCTGTCAACAGCATTTTCTTTCTGAAAAATCAGACGTTACACAGTGTTTCGCCCCTAAAAGATGACTAGTCGCTGTCAACTGCATTTTCTTTCAGAAAAATCAGACGGTACACAGTGTTTCGCCCCTAAAAGATGACTAGTCGCTGTCAACAGCATTTTCTTTCAGAAAAATCAGACGGTACACAGTGTGTCGCCCCTAAAAGATGAGTAGTCACATTCACACATTTATTCACCCCTAAACCGTAAGTCTTTCTCTTATATAAATACTATTAGACAAGTTTCTATTTTCATAAGTCTTTCAAAGTAAATCTGTTTAAGAACATCATTTTACTTTCTTTCAATCATGAGTACTTCCGTTCCTACAATTAAATTTTCATACCGAACTGGCGGTGAGTGGCAATTGGTTGATGGTGTTCACAACTATATCTCAACCAACCTAATTAGACGTGTGGCAAAGGTTCCTACGGTGGTAACGTTTACGGAGCTGTTTCAATTCATGTGTAGAAAGTGTGGCTCGGGTAACAACATCATGCTCTCATACGAAGACCCACAATACGAGTCTCCGTTATATATATGTGACGATGATGATGTAAGTGTTTTCGTGGAGTACGTACAAAGCCGCTCTTCCGATAAGTCTGTAACGTTGTTTACAGTACACATTCCGTCTGATGATGGCTCTAAACCAACTAACGCCTATGAAAAACAGTTTGAATATGATACATGTCCTCCCAATTCTCAAAATCAGCACCTAAATACGGGTTCGTTTTTCAATGTCCCCGTAGACTATGCTAGAAACCAATACTTTTCCGAACAACAAACCATACCTACGCAACCATCAGTATTACAACCTGAAATTATCGGCAGTTCAGAAAGACCTCCTTCCAATAACCCTAACAATAACCCATTCGCCGAACCAGCTTGTGATCTCGGAGATTCAGAAGATGGGGATGACAAGGATGAACAACAAAAACAACCGAGCGAATCAGCATACATGACCTTTCATGGCATGCCAGCCCCCCTTCCCGAACCCACGATGGTAGTGTCGTCTACATCGTCTTCAAGCCAGAATTCATCATCATGCATTTATGAAGGACAGCTTTTTGATAGTAAGGACGAACTAAAGGTTCAGCTAGGCATGAAATGCCTTCAGGAGTGCTTCGAGTACAGAGTCAGCACTTCTAACAAAAAAAGGTTCGAGGCTAAGTGCACATCAAAAGACTGTGCCTGGGAACTCAAGGCCAAAAACATTGCCGGCGTGGATAACCCGTCTTTCATGGTACTTACGCTCAAAGACCAACACACCTGCTCAAGAACGCAAATGTATCCTACAATGCGCAACGCGGGTAAGAAGGTGATGGCGAATATCTTAAAAGGCCAACTACAAGACCCAAGTCGTGTTTATCGGGGGGGTGATATAGTAAGAGACGTTAATGAACGTTATAAATGTAACATATCTTACTCCCAGGCTTGGAGAGGGAAAGCGTATGCACTTGAACAACTACACGGCACGCATGCTGATTCTTTCGCCGACCTTCCTGGTTACTGTCATTATCTTAAGCTGGCAAACCCCGGTACTGTCACTGAAATACTTACGGATGACTGTTCTCGGTTTGAAATGTTGTTTGTTGCTCTTGGGCCATCGTTACGAAGCTTCTCATACACCCTTCGCCCATTAATTATAGTAGACGCGGCGCACCTGAAAGGAACATACCTGGGCACCAACTTCCTGGCGGTTGCAATGGACGGTAACAACCAGATCCTTCCATTAGCGTATGGGATAGGCAAAACCGAGAGTGGTCAATCTTGGAGGTGGTTTCTTGAGAAACTACATGCATGCATCCCGCACAAGACCTATACATTTGTTTCAGACCGAGCTGCCTCTATTGAGCTAGCCGTACGAGACGTATTTCCAGAATCCTACCATGTATTGTGCTGTCGTCATCTGCAGATGAATTTGAACCTGAAGGCTAACAAACACAAAAAAATTGCCTTCTTGTTCTGGAAGGCATGCAAATCCAACACGGAATATCAGTTCCATTACTGGTACGGCAAGATTCAACGGGCGGCGCCACGAGTGTATGAGTATCTGGAAGAGGTGGAAAAAAGCAAATGGACAAGAGCCGGCTTCTCGGGTCATCGATACAACATCATGACCTCTAACAGCGCAGAGTCCATCAACTCGCTTTCCCGTCACGCGCGTAAACTTCCGGTGGTCATGCTTATTGATTTCTTCCGTGCAAGTGTTCAAAAGTGGTTCTTCAAACGCCGTAAGGAAGCAGGTAAACAACTCTCCAACAGCAACTGCACCAACTATTAAAATATTTATTAATTGTATGAGTTTTTTTAAACAGAAAAACTCCAGCACAGGGTTACGCCGTGGGCAGAGAAGAAAATACTTCATAGGATGTCAAAGTGCTCGACGTGGCAGGTACAGGGCATTACACAATACCGGTTTGGGGTTGAGGATCATAAACAAAACGTTAACATAGTTGATACTGAAGAAATGACATGCGATTGTCGTAAATGGCAACTTTCCGGGTTGCCATGTGGCCACGCAATTGCAGTTTCCAGATTCCTAAGGCTTACCGATTCAAGTCAGTGGGCGTTGAATTGGTTCACTAGTGAAACATACCTTGCGACGTATAGCGGTTTTATAAACCCCGTGCCCAAAAATATGTGGGACTTACCTTCAGATCTCATAAACCTACATCCTCCACTGCTCAATAAAAGGCAGGCTGGGAGACCAAAACTTGTTAGAAGGATACCGTCAAGGGGTGAGCAGGTACCGCCTGCACGCTGCACTAGATGCGGTGACAGTGAACACAACCGAGACAATTGCAGAATGCCGTTTTCTTCACAACAGTCAACTAACCAGACAACTAATGCCTCAACCTCAAATGCTGCGGAACCGACCCAGCCGGATTTATCACAATTTGAGCCAGATCTTTCTTTGTATGATACGTATTACACTGTTCGACATGATTTAAATCAATAATTAATGTAATACTACTTTCAGGTTAATAATGTTTTGCTTATACACGTTCAACATTGACAATTAAATTTAACTTTTCAGACAAATAAATATCAATAAAGACAATAAAAAAATATAGGAGTAGGATTAAATAACATATGAGTATGATACAATATATAATAATATTATTAGAGTAAACTAAGAGAGAGATGTAGATTAATTAAAATTTAAAATTTTTTATGATGGAAATGTAATATAGAATTAATATTAAATTTTATAAAATTATATAAAAACCTACTTACGGGCGAAACCTATGGTTTTAAGTAAATAAAAGGGGATAAATAAATAAAAACCTATGGTTTTTAGTAAATAAAATGGGATAAAATTAAAAATTATAATAGTACAGATAACTGAGGCTTAATAGGTAAAAAGTAAAGGCTAGGGGCGAAACTGGACATGCGGGGCCCACCATAGGGGCGAAACTGAGAAGTGAAGGGGCGAAACTGGGCTGTGGGGCCCACCAGGGGCGAAACTGAGGGCCATAGGGGCGAAACTGGGTGTAGGGGGCGAAACTGATGCCACGTGGCGCGTTGTTATTGGCGGGCGAACCAAGGGGCGAAACTGGGGCTTATGGGGGCGAAACTGATGCTTATTTTCGTAATTTGACTTTTTCTTGCTTAGTTTCGTATACGTTATGTGTATTGTGCTCATTTACGCGAAGACCTCTTATTTATTTGGATCTTTGTTAATAAAAACTTTAATATCTTTATGTGTGATGGAGGGTGACGGTTGCATACGTGGCATTATCGTTGGGGTGATAGTTAATATAATAGAAAAAAGATGAAATTAACGGTGCACCACACGCTATTCCAAAGTAAGCAAATTTGATTTAAAATATCTAGTTTAATAATTATTATATAACATATCAGTTTACAAAGTGAAAATGATTATATGAGGTTTTATATTCTCTTATAGACTATTTTTATTTGTTTTTTTATTTATAAGATTAAGAGTTAAAATAATGAAGGAGGTAAAAAGAAGAAAATTGATATATTTTCATACTAATTCCTCTTGCTTTATTCTACTAATTTTCATAAGTTAACATGTATAACCCATTAATTCTTTTCTCTCATATTATTATTGAATTTTACACTTGTCTTACTCTATAAGTAAAGTAAAAGAATAAGTAAAAAGATTTTGTAGAAAATATAAAAACTCTATGTACCATTTCTTCTAATGTTAAATGACATTTATCGAGAGTTTCATTAAATTAAGTGCTAGTGATTTTTTTTAAAGACAATATATTATATAAAATCTAGCAAGATGTTAGTCAATACAATAAACAAACAACAAAATTTTAACATAAACACATACACCGCTAAATCTAATAATATCCAACACAAACAGAGGAATCCGGTCAACCATCTAAAACACGTAAACCACAAAGGACAGTCAACTGATGGACTGAACCTATCCGACCTAGAACTTAACATTGAAAACGAACTGCCCAAACAAACTAACTAACAAAGGTCACAACATCCAACCAGGTTGTGGCAATACGATATTTCAGAGCAGATTTAATGGAACACCCGAAACAGTTGGAAACCACGAAACGCGAACCAACCTCGAAGAACATCACACAAACCATAACCACTCGAATGACGAATCTTTTGACAAAAAACTCAACCTACGGTTGGAAGCTTACAGCCACAACCTTGAAACACCAACATTCGAACCACACCAAACTGGGAATCAAACGAAACCATGAATCTCAAACTATAGAACCGAACTGAGAAACTTGACAATTGGTGAACTCTCCAAACGAACAACAACCTCAAACGGGAACCACAATCGGCGGCCGAAAACGACAATGACATGCGGTAGTAGTATCAAACAACCACGAACGGGAAACTATTGAAACAACGAACTGGAAAACTCAAACCTTTTGAAACTGAAATTGACAGGCAAGATGTAAAACTAGAACCTTTGAACAATAAACGAATTAGAAAACTCGACCCTTTTGAAACTGAACATAAACGAACCACAAACTAAATAGCGGGAACACGAACCATACCAAGAAAACTCGAAAGAACAACGACACATCAACTGGAATCTCGAACCTCGAATGGTTTTAAACAACAACAACCATGACTGCTGTAACGCCACCCTTAACGAGCTTAAAATTAGAGTTAATTTAAACTTTTTAAACATCGATTATCAAAAGTGTTGCAGCGGAATTAAACACCCTTTACACAAAAACTACAAGATTGACTCGGCTAACTAATTACAACAAAAAGGTTAGCTAAGTTCAAAGCTACAAGCGTTACCAACTAGTTCCGACCACCGGATCCATACATATAACAACGTGTTCCCCAAAAGGTATATACAAAAAAAGCTACCATCGGTACCCGCCTCACCAGGCCTCTAGCATCAACCTGCGAAAAAGGTAAATCTTGCACCGTTAGCTACAACTAGCTAGTGAGCACCAATTACACATAAGCAACAATAAGCAGGCTATCATGTATCAGAACAGCACACAGGGCTATCCTATCATATTGTGACGTGACAAACGTGTCAGCAGTAGTCGTATGTTGCAGGGGAGCTAACCCCGCTCAACAACCCAAAAGCAGTCCACATAGTACGCCAATTATCTATCATGTTGGTTCCCATCTATCAAGGAACCTTACTCTTTAGAGGAACGGCGGCCTGCAGGACCATTACCCAAGCGTATACTACTTGAGTACCGTTAGTGCCCGGGTACTAACTCCCGTCTACCCGAGAACCCAGCCAAGTATTGACACCCGTCTACCCGACTGACCTCCGTGTTCTCCAATTCAGTGTCCGGACAAAACTTCATAAACAACTAGTTTATCCAATAAGGATCCAGTTCATGCGCGCATATAATCACAACAATATCTTTCATATCAACAATAATAATACTAAGCATGCTTGTACAACTTTATCATAACATACCTCCATTTCAACGTATCAATACACCAGTCATGTGTCAACATATACTACAGATAACTTGCCTACTGAGACTCATGGGAAACCGGTACTCACCTCGAAACTACAAGAGGCAGATATGTAATCGGGAGTCCCAAGAGCACACAGAATCGTCTGAGTCACCTAACACCAATAAACATAGATAAACACCCCCTTAGTACACACTACAACAGACAACACTAACAACAGTCTCAACAAAAGATCAACATGGCTTCTGACAGCCTCCTACGGCCGCAGGAACATGTTCCTACGCCCGCAGGACAACATTCCAACATGTACTACGGCCGTAGTATATATGTACTACGCCCGTAGGAGTTCTTGCCAAAGAATCATGACCTACGGCCGTAGTAACTATATACTACGCCCGTAGTAGGCATCCTTTGGGTAACTACGGCCGTAGGTTATATACCCACGCCCGTAGTCTTGTTTCCATCACCCGTGGGTGGTAATCCTCTTAATTACGACACTACGGCCGTAGCAACCATTTCCTACGACCGCAGGAACACAAACAACACCCTACGGCCGTAGCAATATAATACTACGCCCGTAGGAACAACATTTACAGCGTGTTCTTGCTCTGTTCGAACACAGCTACGGTTTTTACCCATTTTGGACTCAAAATCGACTTGAATCCGTATTCAAGTGTTTATACAATATTTCTAACATATATACTAACTTACTAACATGATTTGTACACAAGAACAACATCAAAACACTTCTAAATCTTCACTTTGACACCACACCCATATGAACATCAAGACTAGGTTTAAGCTTCAAAATCACTTACAAGATGATGAATACAAGCTTCAAGGACTGATCTAGAATTGAATCCAGCTTCTAAACTTGATCTAACTTGGTTCTCTTCTTAAAATCAACAAGGATTCATGTGTGTATGTGTTTAGTACGTGAAGAGAATGTTAACAGGGGATAAGGAAGACCCATATAGGCCGACTTAACAAACTAATACCCCACATGGGTATTTTGTTCTCCTATTCAACTTAAAACACCACTTAGGGTTATCCGTTTCAACTAACGAAGATATTTTTGGAACCATTATCCAAAACCGTTCAACTATTTGTCAACATGGTCAACTTATGACACTTTTCATAATACTACATTTTTATCCACATTTAACACCAGTTAACACCATTTAACACCAATTAGCACCAATTCATGTTTAAAACACCAATTAACATTTAAGACACCATTTAGCAACATTTATACTACAGTTAGCAACAAAACACCAATTAAAGTCAACGTACAACTGTTAAAGCTACATGTACTACAGTTTACAACTAGGCCCCATTTTGGGGTGTTACAACTGCGACCAAGATCTCGAACCAAAACGAACTGTAACCAAGATCTGGAAACTGAACCCTCAAGCCACGATCTGAAACTGAAACCAAGATCTGAAATGTGAACTTTGAACATGTGAAAAATGAACTGTAACTCGAACCAACCACAATCTGAAACTAAAACAAGATCAGAAACTTGAACTAGGATCTGAAACTCGAACAAATTACGATCTGAAACTTGTGGACACTCTCGATCGAAACCGAACAAAGGATATAAGTAGGATAATAAGTAGGAGGATATATTACCTATCATGTAGAAAAAGGATATATGCTCTTACTATTTCTTCATAACTCAACGTTATATTCACTACAAGATTTAGAGGTGAGCAGGAAAAAACCGAAACCGAAAAAAAACTGAAAAAAACGAACCAATATAGCAACCAACGGTTTTGGTTCTTAAATTTTCAAAAACCGACTTTTTGGGTTCGATTTTGGTTTCTATAGTTTCAAAATCCGAAAAAAACAAACTAAACCGTTCCAAAGGTAATATTGTATATACATGTTCAAAAATCAAACACCCTATGACTTTCCTTTTTGCACAGCCGCCCCCATTTACATTATGGTTCCACCAAATAAGCCTCACACTTAATCAGATCTCATTCACCGTTGTAGCTTCGTTTGGTCGTCAGACTACTCGATTGACTTCACGTACATCACTCCGTTTAGAGTCGATGAGTTCACTTCTTAATTTTCTCAATTTCCAGCTAAGTATAGAAATTCATTTCTATTTTTTATCTTAATTAATTACGTGGTACACATCTTGATGTTATTAATGTTGCTTCAACCCTTTGTATAACTTCAAATCTTGATGGTTAAAAAGGAATAACTGTAAAACTGAACAAAAAACCGAAAACCAAACCACTCAAAAACCGAATAGTTTTGGTTTTCCAGAAACCTAAATTTCCGGTTTGGTTTTGGTTTTATGCCAAAACCGAACTATGCTCACCCCTAACAAGATTACAGGTGAAATATACTAATTTTATTTCCTCACATTCTCCATTGATTTGTGACACTTGTGTTAATATTTGTAAATAGGATGATAAGTAATAGGATATATCTTCTCATTTAATAAAATAATATATCTTTCTACTGTTTTTTTCTATTTCATTCATACTATCACAAAATGACATGTAGAATACATGTTTCTCTTTTCTCACATCCTTTATTGATTTTAATATTTGTGTTGTTTTTATGAGTACGAAAATATGTAAAGAGAAATAGTAGGAGAATATATCCCCTCTAATTTAAAAAAAAATGATAACCATATTTTACAGCCATCCTAAAGCTGCTATAACATTAACATTGATAATAATCCTATAATTAATTAAGAAAAGGGTGGGAGTGAGGTTGATATATAAAATGACAGGTATGTCCTTATGTTACGGTGGAAAGTGGAAATTAACATGCATGGAGAATAATAATAACAATACAAACCGACAGCTTATGACTGTAAGTATGTATGAATCATTGACTCTTTCCTCCCTTGAAGACTGACCATAAACACCACTTGCCTTCCCTCATTGCCTAATTGCCTTTCCACACATGTGACATTCGACTATTTGACAATTGACATTTCCCTTTTGGGTTTTTTTTTTTCGTTCACAAAATAAGAAAGCAAATATCTAATTTCAGTTTTTACTAAACTGCCCCTAATAGCTAACTTGTGCTTTCCTTTTCTAACTTTTAATTTATAAAGTTATATACGGTCCTATTAATTGTTTCTATTTATTCGATTAAAATACGTGTTAGAATTAATAAATTAAATGATATCATCGTAGATGGTTAATAGATTTCATTTGTTATCATTTAGTAGATATAAAAATTTAGTATAGAAAAATATAAATTTTATTATATTTAATTCGGCAATCATGTTGTTTATGATTTGCCAGAGTTTCCTTTTCGCAACTAGCACAAATACCTTTGATGTTTAATCTAGTATACTAATTGAAGTTTTAGAGTGTGACGCATTACACAAAACTATTCTATATGTTATCTACTTATTTAACGCTCAATCATTTAGTTGTTATCCACTAGTACGTGCAAATACTAAAACACCCTTGTAAGTTGTAATAGTTAATCATGACCTTAAACCGCTTTTTTTAGTCATTTTTCACTTATATTAAATACACAAATAATGAACCCAAATATATTTATAATAACAAATAAATTAAATAGAGCATTTAATAAGTAAATATCTTATAACATTTTTTGAATTTTAATCAAGATGCGTTTGTGATTTAATAAATTAACCTCTCATTCTTGAACATAAGAACATTTGAATACAAAGAAGATGAATCTCTGGGTTTATTGATCCCCGAACATAAAATCAAATGGGAAGATTAACTTGAGAATAATAATAATAATTATTATTATTATTATGACAAGGTAAGTTGTCGTTAACAATGAATCTGGGCTTATTGATTCGGACCCTTTTTCTTGAACATAAAGAAGAAGATGAATATGGGTTTATTAAATCTTCAATAATAATTTATAATTACCATTAATCGATTACTAATCACCAATAAGGCAATAACCAATAATAGGTCTCATTTACATAATAACACTTTTTAGTAACTTAGATACATTAAAAAACAATTTTGATGGATGGATATACACAATAATATTTTAGAGAAGTGGACCCTTTCGTACTCAAGCGGAAAAAAGATTAAATTGGCACTGCAATAGCAAAAGAAATTTATCTTTCAAAAGCTATGAAAGAGGAACAGGTTTAACAAGTGAAGTGCACTAGTAGAGAATAAAAGATTTTGGAAAGAGGAATAGGTTGAATATGTGCAAGTGTTTGAAAGTATTATTATAGGAAAGAACGGGTAAATAGAGAGGTCTTTCCTATTCAGGTTATCTGGGGAGGAAGAGTCTTTGACTCAGATATACATGGCCTAACTGGGATATCTCCGTGACCGTTTATTTACCCTTTCCTTGCCACCCCCAAGATGTTTACCTAGTGAGGTTTGAACCAGTGACCTCTTTAAAGACGAGATGCCTTACCACTAGACCACCTTAGTGATGGTTAGTATTATTATAGGAAAGAGTTTTGAAAAAAAATGAAGTATCAACTATTAGTTGGAAAGTTAAAAAGAATTAACCCCTGCCTTGATTTGTATTCTGATACTAACCACCCACCATAACATTTTAAGACAACATGGTAAAAGGGATACTTCTAGCTACAGTTATGTCGTCCCTCTCCCTTTTCACTTTGTAACCCTTCACCTCATTGTCGATGTTCCCTTTGTCAGATTTCACACACAATCATTAGTTCTACCTATATCTGATATCGATCACACATGCCCTACAAGCTAGAGGAATGTCAATCCATTAATTTTCAGTAAAGATTTATAGCTCATTAATTAATTTTTGTAAAAGCATGATTAGGAATCAATCTTTTGTATGTTTGGTTTCACCAATTATCAAAATGGAGTTGGGCACGGTAACTCGGTAAGGGTTTGCAGTGGTGTTCATTTGTGAAATTGTAGTTGTCTTTGGATGGTGGTGGTGTAATGTCGTGGTGTCTTGATTAATTAGCAATGTGATGTTACTTCGTAGTAGACTAGCACTGGTGGGGACGACGCTTGAGAAAAGATGAAAGAGTAAAATAGACGAGTGTCATACCGGTAATCCTTAACTTTCACACACACACACACATACACACACTATATTATTATACGTTAAACACTTTTTCTCTAAATTTATTTAATCTCTTAAAATTTCAGCAATCAAAACTTACTTGTATGCCGATCAAATAACCTCCATTTAAGCAATTGGTAATTACCAATAAACACACTATTCCAATACTACATACTTCACCACAAAAAATAAAGAAAATGATGGTTTTGTTGTTTTTAACATTTGTTTTAATAATGAAGAAAAGAGCTGATAAAAAGAAAAGAGAGAAATGAAACAATAAGTTACCGGGTTAAAACTACATTTAATTAAATTAAATTAATGCTTATAAATCTAATGGTTCGTTAATGAACCCTTATTAATGGATCATTAATGACGCAATGAAGTTTATTTGGGAAAATCAAGACTGCTCATTAATGACGGTTCATGTCGATTCAATTTACGTTGCTAAATTTATAAATGACAAAAATACCCCTATTAATAAGTCATTAATGACTTTACAAATAATTCTTGCATGAAAAATAGTTCTTTTTTAGGCAACAAAATGTATTACAACATCAAAATGTGCAACTTGTCTCTAAGAAGGATACAAGAGGTTACAATATAGAGAGCAAAAAATACAAATTACCCAATACCCATCTTCGAGGGCTAAGAACCCAAGGAACTCATACAATCAGTCCCATTTTAAAGGTTGGAAATCCAAATATGAGAAATAGAGACTATTTACCTAAATTGATCCTTCTGCATGAGCTTTCTTCTATCACCCTCCTCCGAGTGCAAGTTTGAGTTTCTCCATCCCCACAAGCTCCACATCTTGACGTAACATACCCCTTTGAGAACTTTGCAGGTTGTCGACGATCTTCCGACTTAATTGTCCAGTATTACATGCTAGGATAGACCGGATTAATAAGGTCAGCATCATAAAAAACAATTCTTGTTTAAATTTTTTTTTATGTATATACGTGTGCATATGATGAGGATGTTAAAGTTTCGGGAAGAAGATCTAATCAAATTCTTCGGTTTCCATAAAAAGATACATGATTATTGTTTTGAAACGGTGAGTACGAGAACAAATGAAAACTTATTATAAAGAATTTCATAAACATTAATTATCTATTTGGAAAGCTTTTCTAAATGACGATAAAACTATTGTTTTATTGTGGTGTTATACATATATAGTTATATACATTTATCAGCATATCAATGTCGTTTTGAGTATTTTTAATGTTATTTAGATCATTTTATAACATCACTTTTATTATTATTTAAATCATATAAGTTTTATTATAATACAATATATATTTAAAAAATATAGAGTAAATTACAAATTTCGTCATTGTGGTTATACAAAAGTTCATTTTTCGTCTTTAAGTTATTAATATTACATCAACAGAAAACAGTCACTGTGATTAAATTTCATTACAAGTTTGGTCCTTTATATTAACTATCGTTAACTTTTTTGTTAAAATACTTGAACGTCCCGAAGTTAGAAATACCCTTTATTATTTATTCTTGATATTATAAAATTTTTATGAGTATATAAATATGTTAGAACCAGACTTGACTACTCTTGAGGCATTTAAATTGCCAAAAATGCTGCAAGAACTAAGTCCTAAGGCTGAAGTGTCAATAACTGAAAGCTATATACATAAATATTCTTTTGATAGATAAATTATCATTTTAATGACGCTAGAGAAAAGTATCTGGAAGTTTTAAGAGCTAAGTCTTTGAGCAAAAACAACAGAGAAATTAGGGGAATTGAAGTGAAATTTAAGAAGATTAAGGTATGTATTAGTTCAAGAGCATATGGTTAACTCTTATTTAACTTAAATTCATGGTTTAAATGGTGTTTTGACGTGTTTATTTTAAGAATTGTTGACTTGTACATAAAAAAACTACATAAGTTGTTGCTAGTGTTGGGATACACTAATAGGTGCATAAGTATCAAAATTGAGATCAAATAGGATCAATATCACTGTTGTTCGAGAATATACACAGACAGTGTACGAGGGTTACACAACCCTTGTAAAAATTAAAGACCGTGTAGTCTAGGCCGTGTAGACCATACACGGTCCATGTAAGGATAGACAACCCGTGTAGGGCCCTAACCTACACAGGCCATGCACCCTTATCTGGTCGTGTTCGGTAGTGATACACGGCCCGTGTAGGTGACTACACGGCCTTGTATGCCTATTTTCAGTAGCAGTTTGTACATAACTTGATATATGTGTATTATTATGTGCTTAGGAGATATTTACTGATAATTATCATACGTGAAGTAATTCGACTATTGGCTTGCTGTTATAGGTGAGTAGACTTGACTTCTTGCTATAGATATATGTATGTATGAATGCCTTTGTGCTAACCAATGATTCGAAGCGCTCTTTGAGCAAAAAAGAGTTGTATTGGCGCCAGACATATACTTGGGATTCAATATTTGTTACTTGATCTAATCTTTTCTAGGTGTTGGATCGACATATCTACTTGTACGGTGTAGCTAGCTAAATATGCTGACGAAGCTTGTGCTTATAAGATGTTATGTTTTTATTTGTTACAGGTACATCTGGTACAAATAAAGGGCAGGCTCCGCAGTGTAGAGTACATGATGGCTCCACCTTTTGTAAACCTTGAAAATATGTTTTTGAAACAATGTTATTTAGACATCTTACGATTTACAATATGTAGTCAAACTTTATGTATAATATAGTCAATTTGAAATATGTTTTCTTATATAAATTGTTTTAAATAAATAAATAAGTGGGTCTTTACAATATCATCATGCGCAAGACACATGAGGGCTTTTTACGACAGAGATTAACTGAAGTTAGCAAAAATGACCAAACTTGAAATAAAATGTAAACCACAATAACTGTTGATATAATTATAAAATTAAAGAACGAAAATAAACGTTTATATAAACCCACGGACAAAATTTATAATTTACTCAAAAACATGTATAGGTCTCTTTTCTTCTCTTGCTTAAACCTTTCTACAATTGTAAGAATTAATAATATTGTGTTAGAGTTTAGACCAAATGAATGAGAAAGATAGAATTTGTATGTATTTGGGTTTAAACCAAATAACATATTACCATATTGAATATTCACATTTTTTGAGTTTTATTTTAAGTATTTGTATTTAAATTTTAATTAATTAGTTTGTTTATCCTAAAATCTACAACAACAGTAAAAAGAACTCGTTTTATTACATATTCAAATTTCAAATATTAGACCATAAAACTACTATGTACATCACTACATAGAATATTAGTAATTATAAAAATATATATTAATACACAGCAGCGAATGTGATTAAATGAAGAAATATGTTGTGTGTATAATAAAAAATTTACAATGCATTGATTACTTTATGATAATTTAATCATTTCTATGCCTGCTGAGACATGAGTGGGTATTAATATAACAACTTAAAGGGACAACTAACCAGTAACCACTGCATCTTCAATTCTTAACGGTCTTATCTTGTTTCATGAAGAGAAAGAATCGAAAGCTACACCTTAACCCCCAATAATCATCGATCTGTCACATTTTATTTTTGCTTTAACTAATTAATTTAAAAACTTATATTTTAATATACTCAAATGTATCTTGATGATGTGTATTCTTTTTTATTAAAGATAGAAGAGATTAAATATATAAAATACCAAAGGATTCACTACAAAAAATATGTCATTTATCCACACTTCATAAGAAGCGTGTAAAAAATATAAGCATTGTCACGTTTATAATTGTGAAAAATATTTTAAAACTAAGTATTGTTAGAGATAGAAAAAACTTAACATTTGAAGGCGTGTACATTTGCCTTTAAAAGTCCACGCTTTTAAATGTGTGAATTTAGTAATTAATAGATGATTCAAGAAGTTCACACTTAAAAGCGTGGACTTTTATAACACTAGAATTGTTTTCAAATTTTCCACCCTTAGAAGTGTGAACATTTAGTTAATTTGTCCGCACTAATACATGTTAATTTTAACTCTAATTTTCACACTTTCAAATGTAAAGATTTAGTAGAAATTAGTAACACCCATTTATTCCGCGTTTCATCGTAATTCTCCACGCTTTTACGTGTATTAATATTGATAAAAAAGTGTGAATAATCGACATCTTTATTGTAGTGAGTGGATACTTACAACTTTGTTTTATAAAAGATGCAGAAACCACAATGACCCTAGTCGGCAATGATACAACAAAAGGAAAACTATATCTAACGGATCCATCGAAAACAACCAACATCATGAACATCAAATGAATGGGCTGAAAAAAGAACAAAAAACATACATATTATGATTCACCATAGCTTTAAGAGCGAAACAATTATGCTTGGCCATCGGCACCAATCTTTCTATTTGATCTTATTGAAACCTTGCACCTGAATTTAAGTCGTTATAGTGGCTTGAATATTTTTATGAAAAACTTCATCCTCTTTCATCGTTCTACCCTTGAAAGTCCAAGTGTTACGTCTTTTCCAAATAAATTAAGTTGTCGACCAAATTACAATATCCCAAACATGAAAAAGTAGAACTATATAAAGAGCATATATCCATAGAAATATAATATTTGAAGACTTTAAACAAGTAAATAGATCATTTTAATTGTTTCTACCTCAGACAAGCAGATCCGGCATAAAATCGAGGGCAAATTCATAATTCATTCTTCCATTCATGAGATCGGAGCAAGCTAGAAGTCTCTAAAAAGTTGCCCTCCAATAGAAAACACAGACTTTTATCCCCCACTGTCTTTCTACATGAATCGAAAAATTGTATCTCACAATTATGAATCGATTCTCTGGTCTCAAAATACCACTCCACATACCAACCCTAGAACAACAATTTCACACCCCCCTTCCCACCTGTAAATACTTTTGATCACTCCCACCCATAACTTTCCTTCCTCATTTTAAATGTGTTTTTTCTTATATATAATTTTGTGTAACTAATTTCGTTACTTTACATTCTAATCTAGAATAAAAGTAATTTAAATTTAAGGTTAACTAGGTTATAATCCCGTATAAATGCGGGCTTCTATTTTAGGTTTTATTTGGTGAATATTTCAGAGCAATTACACCTAAAAGATCTGCAAAGATTTAATCAACAAAATATAGTAATTGAAAACAAAACCTCATACAAACATTCAAATTATTGTCCTTTTCAACGATAGCCCAGAGTGTCTAGTTTTAGAAATTCTGGTTTATTATGTGATGCATAGGTTAGTACCTAAGTTATTCAAAACTTGAGCTATAAGCTCATTGTATCTCCTTTTGTTGATAAAGTCTAAATTTTAGCATTCTAATTCGGTTGTATTATCTAACTTCATTAATGAATGGAAAAAATATTTACAAAATAATGATGATCAGTTGCCTAAAATATGTTTGGGAAACAATACCAACATCAACAAAATTTCAATATAGCCTGAGAATTTAATCAAAAAACAGTTTTCTTTAGAAATAACAAAGCCCAACAAAAGTCTATACAACATGACCTATATGATTGATTATTAGATGAATGATTTAATGATTATAAAGAAAACTGCTTGGTGGATTACCTGAACATATTCTTCCAAGCTTTGAGGTAAACTGTAGTAAATTACCTGTAACCAATGTAATAATATTATTTCAAATCGCAGGCTTACATATAAAGGCAAACAGAGATTTGTACTTACAGCTCCGAATCTATCTGTTGCAGTAATCCACTAAAAACTATCAATGTCAATTTATAAGTCAAATGCTAGACTATTAGGAGGTGTATGCTATCATTACATAAGCATGAGTTGAGTTAAATTTACCAAAATGACAAAACTTAATTCCTTCGTCTCCAAAGAATAGGAGTAAAGTCTTTAAACTGATGAAAGAAACACCTATAAACATAAAGGTAATATTTTGTTCCCATGAGAAACATTTCTTTCACATATGTATCATCTCCATGTGATGCCTCTGATGCCTTTGCATCATTTGCCTCTGAGATCGCATACGCCATTTGTACGGTCACCCAACTATCATCCGACTTGAAGTTGCTCTTAACCTTCAAGAGATCCTTCACCTATATAACAAAAAAAAGTCAAACTTTATTCTTATTGTAGATCAGAATTCAGAAAGAACATGCAAATCACAATATTTACAGCTTGCAAAATTCTCTTAGATGCGTATATTAAGATATTTAGATTAGATGATTAATAATAAAGCATAAAATTGTTGAAGAGTATAGTAGAATTCAAAAGTAGTAAAGTATAATGTTTGGTAATGTATATATAAAATTATAAATTATAAATGTTAAAGATTGTTGTTTTATGTAAGTTAAAATATTTAATTACATATTTTTTGTATTTAGGTACTTTTATAGTATTCAAAATAATAAGTATGTCATCCGGGTTTTAAATACAGTTCAACCGGTTGGACCCGTGAACCATTATGACGTCCGGTTCAATGACTGGTCCGGTTTTAAAAGTAGTAAAGTTTAATGTTTGGTAATGTATATATAAAATTATAAATTATAAATGTTCAAGATTGTTGTTTTATGTAAGTTAAAATATTTAGTTACATATTTTTTGTATTTAGGTATTTTTATAGTATTCAAATTAATAAGTATATCATCCGGTTTTTAAATACAGTTCAACCTGTTGGAACGAACCATTATGACGTCCGGTTCAATGACCGGTCCGGTTTTAAAAACCATACTCAATTGTCAAACTCATGAGAAGACATATAAGTAGTCAACTGGTTTCATGTGTATCTTTTTATATTTTTCTATATGGGACAAATGTTAATTTGTTGTAATCAAGTTCCAACACCTAAATCAGCCAAATCATCTAATTGAGTGCCACATCAGATTTAAACCTTATCTAACTACATTATATTTTAAATTTGAAGCTTAACTACACATGCCATATAGGATTTTCAAGTTCTTAAATTATATAGGATATGGACCGATGAACCATTATGACGTCACGTTCTATGACCGGTCCGGTTTTAAAAATCATGCCCAATTGTCAAACTCATAAGAAGACATATAAATAGTCAACTGGTTTCATGATGAATTTTTGTATGAAAAACTCAAGTTTTCAGGGGTGTTCTTCTTTTGTGTTTTGCCCAGAACGTAGGACACACACACACACACACATATATATATATATATATACACACACACACACACACAACAATCAGAAAACATTTAGCTAACTGATTAACCATGTTAACTGCCAAAAAACCAAATTTTTTTTAATAAAATAAAAAATTAATTCGGAATTTTCACATAGGTCAAATATCACAGTTTCATCTTGCTTCACCCACTTGCACTTTTTTTAAAACCGGACCAGACCGGCCGGTTAAACCGGATCAACCGTAATTAAATCCGGTTCAAAAGTAGCGACTAAATCGGGTAACTGTGAACCAGGCGGTTTTACTAAAAGTGAAATAGAACCGCTGAACCGGAGCAACCCGCATCGAACCGGCCTTTACTAAAGATTTTTAACTAAAATCAAAAGATGATGGGAGGCCTAAATATAGGCAAGGAGATCATTCGGTTTGTTCTTAGAAGCAATGTGGGATCATAAAATATATATATAGATATGGAGATTTCCTTGTTTTGTCTTAGCTAGCAATGTGGGATTTGTTTAAAAGCCCAAATGTTTAATTGAGTGCCACATAAGAAATCAAGAATGCATATTTGAGCTTAATTGAATTTTTGGAAGAAAATGACATATGCCAACTCATCTTGGAAGGATTTTGTTTTAGTATAGATATAGATATTATTTTTAATATGTATAAATATTAATATCATCTTATTATTGTTGTTATTTTTATTATTATTAAAAAACAATAACAATAATACCCAATCCCGCCAAGACGGGGTATGGAGAAGGTAAAAAGTAGATAGTCATATCTCCATCCGTAGGTAAAGTCATATCTTCATCCGTAGGTAAAGAGATTGCTTCCTGAACATTATTTATTATTATTAAAATTAGAGAAAATAATTGGCCAACTTCCTTTTTCTTCTCCGGTTAACCACCGACACTACTATCTTTGGCCACCTTACATCATCACCTTTAGTACCTTACTTCATCATCTCTTGCGGGGATTCCTTAACCCATCCCTAGGCATGTGCACGGTTCAAAACCGGACTAGATTAATTTTGAACCGAATCCAGGGGCGTCTTGTGAACTTAATAAGTCCCGTGCGAAGAAAAAAAGGATTCCTTTTACACACACATATAAGAATTTTTTTATTGAAACTACGCTATTTATTATATCAAAAACTAAATTAGAAAACGGTAGTATATATATTTTATCCTAAGTAGGTATAGGAATCATAAAGCTCTCCTAGCATTACTAGAAACAAAGTTATGGATCAACTTTTCATAATCAATTTCCTCTTGATATATCGTCCTTAATAACTATTGTTTTCAATCCATTAAGTCTTTTTTGTGACATTCTGGACAATAAGTAAGACGTTAATAACTTAACTTTTCAAAAAACTTGTATATGCAAATGATAGCGTTGTTCGAATAGTCAACAAAACTCATTGCATTAGGAGAGCGTTTTTTGAATATGCAAAATTGCATTAGGAAAACAATCGACTTGTTTATGATATTTTAACACATAATTAGGTTTAGTAGTTTCACTGCGTAAAAACGTGTGAAACAGTTTCAAATACATATAAAGTTCATTTGCATGAATATCTAATCGTCTATCATACTTAAGTACGATTTCACACAACTACAACATTACTTAAGTTCTTTGTCATCAAATCCCTAATATCTATTTTTAAGACTTATAGAATAAGTATTCACTACTACAGGAATTATTATTTAGACCGAAGCTTCAAGACCTCTTTTATAGAACCGGTTTTAAAAGGTCATCTTTAAAACCGGTTTTTCTACATTGGGTCTTAAAAACCCAACAAAAGTGGCGCTAAACATTAGCAACTTTATAGACCGGTTACAAACCGGTCTATATGTCACCTTTAAGACCGGTTTTTTGACATTGGGTCTTAAAAACCTAACAAAATTGGCGCCTAAAGATTAGAAACTTTATAGACCGGTTATAAACAGGTCTATATGTCATCTTTTAGACCGGTTTTTAGGTACTCGGTTCGTCTTAGCCTTTTAGACCGGTTTACAACCGGTCTGTAAATCATCCCGGTTGCGAGCGTTAAGACCCAAGCTTCTAGACCGGTTGGATCAACCCGCGACCTGAAAATTACCCGTAACTAAATGGGTAAAATTATAAAATTATAAAGTTTTATAAATTTTTATTATAGAAGTCGGTAAATTCTTATACTATTTGATGAATTATTAAAAAAATATTATGTTGTTTCTTTTGTTCAATTATTTTATATAATAAATATGAATTCTTGTTCACTTAGGTTCAAGAGGTGTCTTTAAAAGTTGTAAGTCATGCTATGATTGTTGTACTTTCAGTGTATATCATATTATCCTCTGTATATTATAAACCAAGGATTTTAATTACTTTTTCAATTTGAACGAATACCAAACGCAACTAGGCCTGTAAACGAACCGAACGAACACGAACGAGGCATGTTCATGTTCGTTCGTTTAATTTTAACCGAACACGAACACGAACACGAACATTTAACCGAACGAGAATTTATGTTCGTGTTCGTTCGTTTAAGAAATGCGGATGTTCGTGTTCGTTCGTTTAAATGTTAAACGAACATAAACAAACGAACCTGAACGAACATAAACGAACGAACCTGAACGAACCAAAACGAACGAACATAAACGAACATAAATGAACACGAACGAACATAAATGAACAAGCATAAATGATCCTTAAAAGTTAAAACCAACATTCAGGTCTCAATACAATTCATCAAGTAGCAAAACACATTTTCAAATATTAAATCAAAATGCAAATCAACTTGCTCCTTCTATCCAAGCTTGCTTCTTTTTCCAATTTGTTTCCCAGCTTGCATATTGCTTATAGTAGTTCAATATATATATAATCTTGATTTTCCTATAATAAATGAAAAAGGCTATTAGTACAATAACAAATATTAAAACTAAAAGTAACAGCTACGAAAAACTAAAAGTTAATAACTACGAATATTAATCATCATACTAAACATAAAAACTAAATTAATAATAATCATACAAGAGACAGCAAACCTGATGGAGATAATCAGCAAGATAATCAACAAACCTGATGGACAACAAACTAAAAGTTAATAGCTATGATAATCAGCAAGATAATCGTTTTGCCCCAAGAAACAACAAACCTGATGGAGATCGGAGGGCTCGACTGAAATAAGCGGCTGAAGGGGAGCTGCGACGGTGGTGATAGGCGGCTGTGGTGCGGCGGTCTGGAGCTCGACAAAATAAGCGGCTGAAGGGTAGAGATCGGAGGGCTCGACTGAAATAAGGGCTGTTGTGCGACGGTGGTTGTGGACTGTTGTGCGCCGGTGGTGATAGACGGTGGCTTTGGACTGTTGTTCGAAGGTGGCTGTGGACCGTCTAGAGGTGGACGGCGATGAGAGAACGAGATAAATAGGATAGGCGGCGGTAGACTTTTGTTCGACGGTGGCTGAGGAGCGAGTAGCCGAGGAGTCCGAGGACTATCTGGAGGGGACGACACAGTTTCAACAAGAGAAAGCGGCTGGAGGAGTGGAGCTGTGGAGGTATACGATTTGAGAGAGAAGTGAGGGCTAGGGTTTTTAATTCAAACCCTTGTGGCCTTGTCTTTATTAATATTACTTATTTACTTATTTAGTTTTTATTAATGCAACTTTATTTAAATGAGATATAATTTAAATTACTTAATTACAATTTATAAATATATATGTATTATATAAATATACGAACGAACATAAATATACGAACATAAATGAACGAACATAAACGAATGGTTCACGAACATTAACGAACAGATAACCGAACGGTTCACGAACATAAATAAACGAACGAGAGCTTTGTTCATGTTCGTTCGTTTAATTAACCGAACGAAAAATTTTGTTCATGTTCGTTCGTTTAATAAACAAACGAACATAAACGAACTTCCCGCCGAACATTTTCACGAACGGTTCATGAACGTTCGGTTCATTTACAGCCCTAAACGCAACAATTAATCAACAATTAATATAAGACCGGTTAGAGATAAAACCGGTCTCAAAGGAAATTTCACGAGGCTAAGCATTTTCGTTTTCCCGCTCATTATTTTGAGGGCCTTTTATTTCCCTAACTGAATAGTAAATACTATTAGTTTTCATGTTTCTTCCCTGATACCTTACGCTAAAAGAATTAGGGCTAATCTTTTCGCAGACTATCTCTTTACATCTGTTCTTCACTGCTATCTCTTCAAAATCTGTTGTCGTAGGGGTATATCACCACAACGACCAGAGTGTACTGCAGGGGGCCTTCAAAATCTGTTCTTCGCAGGCTATTTGTAAGTGATTTTGTACCTTTGGTGTTATGAAGCATACCTTTTGTATTTAGGGTTCTAATTAGTCATCCATAAGAAAGCTACGCACTAGTTAATCTTTACGTTTTTTATCCTAGCTTGGGTTTTTCAACAACTACATGCAATAATTTTACTAAAATTAAATATGGATAAATTCACTTGGTGATTCCACTTAGGTCGATGTATATGGATAAGATCGCACATGTATAGAGATGTCAAAAATGCCATAAGAAGTTACATTTGATGCAGTTGGTATATATTAAGTTATAACCTAGTTACTTAAATAGCTTGATCGCACATGTATTGGGATGAATTATGATAAGTACTTCTTTATGTTATGGATGGAAATCAAAGGCAACAAACATGATAAGTTCTTGCAACAAAAATGCTTTTAATGGTGTTAGGCAGCAGAACATAGCTGGCAAAAGCGCCTTCTGCCTTAAATTTCCATTGTTCTGTAACAAGGTTCTAATTGTCCACGCGTTGTGTCGGGATTACGTGATAAGAACAGTAAGCATGCCATGGACCCATCATGGTTAGTGTCCTTGAGGTTTAAATAACATTTGCAAATTTAAGTTCACTATTAAGGTCAAAACATACTGAATTTCATTTCCAACAATTCAAGAAAATGAGATGGTAAAGTAAATTATTATTGATAAAGTTATAAGAAAACTTATACATTCTTTGGATTAAAGTTATAGATGTTTTACTCTGGAAGTCAATTTATAGGTGTAGTTATACATTTCTTATATTATGTTTTGCATTGGAGTTTATGTTGTTGATTTAGTTATACATTTCCAGTAAGGTCATGGTTTTGTGAGTTTTTTGGTTTTTTTAATTTTTATGAAGAAAGGAATTCTAGATATGAGAATTTCTATTAAAGAGCACATTGAGCAGGATAGCAAAAGAGAGTATGGCCAAAAACAGGAGGTACCTCTCTATAATTTGTTTATATAAACTCTTAGAGAACTCAACTGGAGGAATGAACTTTTAATGAACCCATTGTCATTCTCTTTTGATATTTTTATGTTTATAACTATTGATTTAACTTTGTTATCATTGTTTCATGTCCATTTTATCTTGTTTGGTTTCTTTGTTGGTTATCTAATATAGATTTTCTAGTAGATTTCTCCAACCAAAGAGGTGTTTTCTTGATGCCTAACACTATTTGTGATGTATATATCACAAACGATAGAGAATTAGTGTTAACTTATTTGAGTGATGTCTTAAATGATGAAAGGAACGCTAACATTGAATTTTTTCTTGGTGCATATTTTCAAAGGTACTAGTTCTTTTTATTTATAAAGCATGATTACTGTAATTACTAATTGTTTTTTTTCAAATTATCAGCCAACATTGGGTTTTGTATGTCATACACAAAAAACATGGAACTGTATATATTTTCGACTCCCTCAACAAAACTGGTGCAAAATCAGAGAAGCAATACAAATTCACAAATTGTTTGATCGAGTAAGTATTACCTATAATTCTTAGCATATTCTAAGTGTAACTATATCTCCTAACCGTGCGTATTTGCAGGGTGCTTGGTAGTGGTGTGAAATGGAGACTACTTAAGGTAAATTAGTATTATGTATAATTTCACTGATTTAGATAAGTGTTTATATGTAGTTATTTGTTCCACTAACAAGCAGTGTAATAAACAAAATGATGGCTGCGAATGTGGATACTACATGATGAGATTTTTATATGATTTTGTTACGGAGCACATGTATGAATTCCCTGCTAAAGTAAGTATTGTCCTTTTTGAATTTTAAATTTTATATACATATATATCATTACTAAAAGTATATATATATATTGACTTTTTTTCTATTTTAGAATCCTTGGACTAGTATGAAGGCTTTTACCAATGAAGAATTGAATGACATTGTTAATCTATGGCATACGATATGCGATATTGACCAGGTATGTTTACTTAATCTACTTGTGTAAAACTTGGATATCCAACTTATTTTTAACAAGTGTTTATGTTGGTTTTTCATTTGTACGATGGATGTTATTATACTGAATGTCTTTGACTTATTGCTATAGCCATGGTGTGTGTTTTTAATGTCTTTTGTGGTGGGTTTTTAGTAGTTTATACTAGAAGATTCTAATATTAATATATTTATTTTTAGTCATAATTAATAATTATGTCTCGACTAACTAGACGCTAATTGAAATTATGTTATCCAGGGTCTCTAAAGCTAATTGCAAGGAAGATCAAGGACGATGGACATGAATTGAAAGAGAGATTCGGAGTGAGTATTTGGGAAAGTAACTATTTTTGATGTTACGCGAACATGAAGATTATAGAGTTGAAGTTTGAATCTAACACACTAATACCAAGTAATTTCACGAAAAATTACTTAGTTCTTATTCTTATTAGTTATAAATTGAGTACATATCATTTGTCATGATGCAACTTTAATGTGATGATATGAAATAATATCTTTATTTAACGGCGCTATGTTTGAGTGACAATATCATTGATATCAGTTCTAACTTTTTAATTTTTGATATGTAAAATTATATTTAAGTTTTGTTTTCATATTATAATGCTATTTGGTGTAATTTGTGGTGTTGTATTGTAAATTGAAAAAAAGGTATTGTCTCAAAATGCAAAAACTAAAAAAATACATATAGAAACTGTTGTTTATGACCACCATTCATATGTTTTTTAATTCTAGATAAATAGTATATTAAAACTAGTTTTTCTTAATAAAACCACTAAAAACCAGTCTAGATTACAAAATATAGGTCTTGAAACAAGAAAAAAATAGTAATGTAACCGGTCTCGATAGTGTAAAAGATGGGGAGCTAGCATGAAAACCGGTATATAAACACCTTATAAAGACCGGTTTTAAACCGGTCTTAATATGCTCCAGAGGGGAGGTAGCATGAAAACTAGTCTATAAACACCTTTTAAAGACTGGTTTTAAACCAGTCTTAATATGATTCCGAGGGGAGGTAGCATGAAAACCGGTCTATAAACACCTTTTAAAGATCGGTTTTAAACCGGTCTTAATATGATTCCGTATTTAGACCACCTGCTATCTAGACCAAAAGAAAACCGGTCTAAATAACCTTTTTAACCGGTCTAAATGATAATTCATGTACTAGTGATTTTAAATCTGAGCTTCTTAGTATCTTTATATTATTAAGTGAACTTTAAAAAAGTTATAACATTATATAATTATATTTTTATATAATACATGTATATAAAAGACCCACTCTGAAACGTAGGTTATGTACGATCGTACCTCCTACACTATCTTAAAGACATCCCTAACCAAATCAATCTAAAGATTGAGAATACTAGTATTAGAGACCGAAGATAATACATGCATTACCCTACACATTTAGGGTTGGACCTAACTTTTTGGTGGATTCAATTTTAGCCAAGCCCATCGGTTTCAGTTTTTTTACTTTTGTTTTTAATCATAAATTAAGTTAAACTCCTTAAGTCCTTATCAACCTCACAACTTCCTTTTATAATTTTTACGTTGAGTTTTAATTTTCTTTAAGAGGTTCAATATATACATATCTACACATGCATTGAAAAAATTAAAAGGGTAATTAATGCGAGGATGCAACATGCTACTTTGCCTCGCGTAGAAAATGAAAATAACATTTCATCTACTAAAAAATTATAATCTATATTCCACTAAACGATTACACTTGTAATTAATTAACTAATTATGTTCTCATCTTCTCTGCAGGTTAAAGTAAGACTAGTTTAACACGGAGAAAAGTTAGCTGGATAAACAAGACAGGGATTTTTGGTTGGTCTTTGTGATGGGTTAGTATAAAAGCTGTAGAATAGATATAATTATAAGTATAACTTCTTATCTTCTAAACAATAAGTTAGATTTGATCAACGCATCCATAAACTACCAATTATGTGTTTACAGTCATATTGTTTCCTTCATACAATAGATGAAGTTTTTTATTTTATATTTTTTAGGTTCAATACCCGATATCTTATGATTACATGCATGTATACGCATTTATACTCGACACTCATTTATGCATGTTTTGGTTAAACAACGTAAGAGGTATGAATATAAAATCTAATGTACACTTGAATATAATATTATGTATCTATGCAACAACGACTATGTTAGTTACACAACCAGGGAACCAACCAACAATATTGGCCGCTTTGGGTTGCCCCTCACGACTTAAAACACGTCATATGGTAGGCATAATAAGATCCCTCTTCCTTATAAGGAGGAATAATCCCCCTTGCCTAACCAATGTAGATGCTCATATATTGCTACGAAAAACGATGAGTCCATATACTTGTATCATCGATGTAAATGTGCCATTATTTTGGGGTTAAATATAATATTGGGTTGATTACAGTTTGAAGTGGTTTTTACTAATCTTAGACATCACCAAACTAAAAACTAATTTATATCTATGTTTATGATCTAATACCATAATGTGAAAGTTAATTGTTTTGGTTTTGAGGCTGCTCTAGTTTGCTCCATCATGTCTGGTAGGAGTGAACGTTTTAATCGAAACACCGGACCGAAACCATTAAAACCGAACCAAATGAAAACCAACGGTTCGGTTTTTAAAAATTCATTAAGCGATAATTATTGGGTCGGTTTCGGTTCTATACCTATAACCAAACCGATAAGGATTTATTAAATATTATTTTATATATTTAATCATTAAAAAGTCAAAAAAAAAATAGAAAAGCTTTTATTCGGATTCTAGCCAAAGGCCCAAGTTGTTTATGGTCCATTCACGATTTCAAAGTTTTTACTTGGTCCATTCTTAATCTTTATTTCTTTTGAAAATCCCAGAAGTCAAAAAGACAAAAACCTCCGCCTCAGCTCTTGACCTCTCCCTAAAGTGACGGTGTACTGTAAACCCTAGCCACCCTTCTTCAGTTCTTTCATTCGACGTCTGCTCCACGTCTGCGTCCAGGTTCAATTGTTCCGTCCGAAAAATTTTTAGTTGTATATGCAATTTGGTTGTGGGCTAGGTACTGTTTTGTGTGCTGGACCGTTTGACAATTTTGGAAACAAAACCACATTATTAATCTTGGGTTGTTTGCATGTGAGGTCTAGTCCACTACCTTCTAAAATTCAAATTAAATAGTTTTTATTTAGTACAATAACCTGTTTGCTACTAAAGATGTTAATTATAAAACAATCTGTGACCCAATTCACGATTTATTGAAGTCCAATAAGTTGGCCCAACTTAACTTAACAGTTAACCAATAAAACAATTAATGAAACCGAACCGCTATCATTAACGGATAATCGCTCCATTAGAAACCGATAACCTAACGGTTTGAAAAATGCCTTAACCGATAGTTATCGGTTCGGTTCGGTTTGGGGTCAAAACCGACTCATGCTGTCTGGAAAGAAATTCACACACTCATACCCATCTTTACTCAATCTAATACCACCCTCTATCAATCTCACCCAATTGGGATGGCTGGTAAAGGGTTTCATCAATTATTGTTGCTCAAGATCTCTCTCACACATAAATGGAATCCTAATTGTTGATGCTTAAGGTTTTGCCCTCTTTATTTAGTGTTTAAGATTTCACACATTTGATACCTCATGTTCAACCTATTTGTATATGTTCATTTATTTAGGGATGGGTATTACAATAAGAGGTGGTGGTCCGATTTTTAAACAATGTGTATTCAACAATTTCATCAATCCATATTCATTGATTTGAGGTTCACTAGTATTAGGGTTTTGATTTAAGGTGTGTTGATTTAAGTATATATTAGTTAAATACTATCAATAGTTTTTTAGCGTGTTGAACATGGATAATTATGATAATAAAAGGTATACATTAATTGCATGTGAGGTCATCAATTGTAAATGTCATTAGAAGTTTTGATATGGTAGGAAATTAATAATAATAATAATAATAATAATAATAATAATAGTAGTAGTAGTAGTAGTAGTAGTAGTAGCAGCAACAACAACAATATTAGTAATAATAAAAATAAATCAAAACTAAATATAGTTATCAAAAATAAATTAAAAGTTTAATATATTAAAACAAATAAAAATATAATTAAAAATTAGATAATGAAAAACTTTACCTTCTATATAAGACTATCAGCATCTATCACATGTTTCACACACTTTTCTACCTGCTATATCAGCGCCACATCATTCCGCCACCATTCCCCCATCCCATCACATAAACCCCTGCATCCATCACATCTCATCACATAGTTTTCTATTTTCTATTTTTTTATTTTTTTATTTGTTTTAATTAACATAATTTAATTTTAATAAATACTATTAAAATTAAATTGCAAGACAATATAATAAAAAATATTATATTGTATAAATCAAACAAATATTTCAACTTACATTAAAAAAACATAACTACATTAATTTAAATAAAAACTACTAGTCGTCTTCCAATAATGTGCTCGATTAGATCCGATCGAAGGTTGTGATGCATATCCGCACTTCGGACTTCTTGGACGTTAGCCTCAAATTGTTGTTCACTAATCTCTACGTCGTCTTCCTCGTTTGGTTGATTAACGTTTTTGTCGAATGGACAAATCACGCGACCTTCGTCTTCCAATATCATATTGTGTAATATGATACAAGCGTACATTACTCTACGTATTTTATCCGGGTGCCACAATCTCGTCGGGTGTTGTATCACGTGTCACCGTTGTTTAGGCACACCAAAAGCCCGTTCCACATCTTTCCTTGCCCTTTCTTGCGCGGTAGAAAACCTTACTCGTCTTTGATCAAGAGGTGTTTTGAAGGTTTTGGCAAAAGTATCCCATTTAGGGTATATCTCATCTCCAAGATAGTAGCCGTGTTTGTATTATACTCTGTTTACTTGAATCGGGCACTGCGGTGCTCGCCCCGTTGTATACATCATTGAATAACGACGACTGGTTTAGCACATTTATGTCATTGTTAGACCCGGCCATCCCAAAGAATGCATGCCAAATCCAAATATCCTGTGATGCAACCGCCTCTAAGAGAAGAGTCGGTTTATTACGATCACCTCTCATGTACAGCCTTCGCCATGAGTTTGGGCAGTTGTCCCAATCCCAATGCATACAATCTATGCTTCCTAACATGCCGGGAAACCCGTGCCTATTCTCATGTGTAGTGTACAAAATCTGAATATCATGGTAAGAAGGTTTACGTAAGTATCGCTTACCATAAAGAGTGATGATAGCTTTGCAGAAGTTTTGTAGGCATAGCCGTGCGGTTGAATCCGCCATCTTCAAGTACTCGTCAAATCCATTAGCGGACATCCCATACGCCATTTTCCGAATTGCCGATGTACACTTTTGCAAGGGAGATAAGCCTTTTCTACCTCTAGCATCGTAACCCTGCTGAAAAAATTTATGTCATCCCTCAAGATCCATGACTATCCGTGTGAATAGTCGTTTGGTCATGCGGAAATGTCGCCTAAACGTGTCGTCGTTGTAGTTTCAGTTGCCCGTAAAATAATATGCAACAAGTTGGTCATGTGCAGCTTCACGGTCTCTAACTTGATCCGGTCCTCGCTGTCTCGTTGGTTGACTCGAGCTAACTTCATCATACTCACGCAGCGCATCGATAACCTCCGTGGATAATTCACGAAATAAATTGGTTCTCGTTCGACGATAATTGGTGAGAAAATTGCTTCCCTTGGATCGAATGTCACATCCGAGTAATAATAATCCGACGAATTAGAATCAGATGACATATTTTGATGTATGTAAAAATTTGATATATAATGATATGAAGTTTGAGAGAAGAAGAAAAAAACAGGTGTGAAAAAAAATGATAGGTAGTGAGTTGTATTTATAGGATGAAGAAAAGAAAAAAAAACATTAAAGAAACTTACCGTTGGACAACGTTTAAAAATAGTAAAGAAAAAATAGGCTCTCACCCTCGTGACCATGATCCCACCGTGAGCGTGAGCCACCCCCATCACAAGATGGGGCGATGGTGTTCCCACCGTGAACAGCTCTCACGAAGCATGCTCACGGCTCCAATGCGCAAAGTCTAAGTCCAACACACCACATCACAAACAATTATAAAACTTTAACCAATGAAAATAATCTCCAAAAACTTTAATTATAATAATAATAATAATGAAATTTAGAACTAACAATGGGTCGATAGGGTTTCTTAACAATTTACGACTGGCAAATAATTGAAAAAGTAAAGCTAAATAATACATATATTATCGCATTGTTGTCTTAAATTGATTGTTTGATGCTAATCAAACAAGTACACAACTTATAAATAATGCGCATATGCTCATCTTATGCTTATTGTTTAGTGCCCACAAAAGGAAAATGCCAAAAGCTACAATGAAACATGCATCATTTCTATAATACTTTCACATCATCTTACTTCTACTTTTCTTTTCCTATTAGATTAAATAGCTACAAATCAAAATATTTATTTATTTAGAATAACACATGGAGACTTGCAAGATGCAGAACTATGTTGAAATATTCATAATGAAAACAAGAGCTTAACTACATTGAAATAAGATATTCATACAAGCTATTGAAATAACTTATTATATAAATCTATGGATATGAAAATTGGAGAATAATATCTTTTTTGATTTTTTATTATTATTTTTTAACAAGATAATAAATAACAAAAAGAGATATTAAATGTTAAATATCAAGCTAATAAAGTGGACAAACTTTTTGAAAATGTGTCATACTTTACATGTTCCATTATATGTATCCAGTTTTGAACCTTCCTTCAATTTATTAAACTTTTAAAACAAGACTATTATATGTATTTGAGACTTTGTTTATTAGGTTATAGGTAATTATTTGATTTTTATTTATGTTATACCAAAATTCTTATTATATATTACTAATTACAAAATTAGTCATTTATTCCAAAAAGACAAAAATACCCTTAAACTAACGTTAAACAGACAAACTAACGTTAAACATTCATTTAGAGAAATGATTAAAATTGTGCAAAATTCTTATTTAAATGACTAAATTTGCAGAAAAAAAGGACTAAAAGTGAAAATAGAGTATACGGAAAGGACAAATTTTGTAATTAGCTCTATACAAAATGCAAAATAGAAAACAAAACTACTTTAACAAAACAACCTCAAATCAAACATTTCTATCAGGTCGAACAACTAAAACAAACCAACAATAAAAGCAATCAAAACCCCTAAAAAAAGAGAAAAATATAATTTTTACTTGAAGCCACCATCTATGCTCCTATAAGCCGATCTTCTCTACGTGCACTTTTTACGAAAGACCTAGAAATTTGATATACTATACAAACTAAAATTAAAATTGTTCCTTCTCTTCATTATAATAATATCATACAAGCACAAATCCAAGGAACTATTTTAAGATTAACTATTATTCTCATTTTTGTTATGATACACAAAGTTCCTATCTACCAGAAAAATAAAATGAAATCATTGTTAAAGAAAAAATAATATGATGATAATAATAACTGGAACAGGAAAATGTCTATCAATGAATGGTATCTATCTTCTTTTTTCTATGGATTATATGAAAGTCAATAAATGCTAAGGTGTTTTCTAGTTTTATTCAGTTGAATGAGGCACTGATTTTCAACTAACTTCAAACTCAATAGTTTTGTTGGATTAAATAAAGGTCTAGGGTGTATGACTTGAAATTCTGAAGTATAAGTGGATTGATTGGTGTTGTGTTTTTTTCTTTTATAGTGGTTTAATTCAGGGGCGGACCTGTGTTAATGGGGGAGGGGGCACGGGACACCGGTCTTTTTTTAGTTCGTAGTGTTAATTTTTAATTTTTTGAGACGGTGCTACCGGTAAATTTTCGGGGTGCAACTGGTGATGCCACCAAAATCAAAGGAAAAATGAAACTTTAAAAAAAAATGATAAAAAATAGTTTAATTTTTCCATTTATACCTTTAAAATACTTTAGTTTATTTTTAAAATAGCATTTTAGTTAACATGGCTTCATATAAATTGTGTTTTGTTTTAAATTTTGACCCTAAAATACCAAAACAGCAGCAAAAACCTTGTTAATCCGAACCGATTAACCGGAAACCCGAGAAAAAACCCGAACCAGACCCTCAATTTTATTTAATTTTATTTTCATATTATATGGTGCTACCGGTCAAAAAAACTCCTGAGTCCGCTCCTGATTTAATTATAGAAAAGGTTGAGGAGATGGTATTTTTGTTTGGTGTTAATTTGTACTGTATATTTTGGGTTTGCAAACTCTTGTATCCTTGCCTTCTAGCATTTTGCTAGACTTTCTAATATTTATATTTTAAGTTCGTTAGGTGGTGTTATAGTAATGTTAAAGCTTCTTTCTAACATGCTCTTTTATGTTATCATTCAATAAATTTGTATCTCATTATTCAAAGGCCTCTTCGGGGACATCCGATAAAATCGGAACGATCACAGAAAATTAAAGATGATACGCACAAATCAAAAAATATGCCACAAAAAAATCTCATTATTTAAAGAACTTTTTAATAAGACTGACACTCTTCATAAAATAAATACTAGCTCTAGACTTCACTTTTTCAATTGCACCTTTGACTAAAACTTTATAGCCGATGTAATTCCACTAGGCGGTTTAAACTTTAAACACAAATCTAATATATGAAGATGTAAAAAAAACTACCTAAAAGGCTTAATACATACCGTTATCGGCAGGGCAGACCTATATAGGTTCCACCACGTGTCATCGCCTCATCGGTCAATTTTGCATGCCGGTGATATCAATCAAATTTTTGGATGTTATCAGTGATTTTTTCAAGTCACAAAAACTAAATAAAAAATAAGTTTTTTATAACAAAATGATAAATATAGTTCAATATTTTATTTATAATTTTAAAATGCTCTAGTTATTTTAAAAATAACAATTTACTTAATAAAGTTTCATATAAATTGTGTTTTGTTTTCGATTTTAGCCATAATATACAGGAAAACAATTGAAATGTCATTAATCCGACCTGATTAACCAGAAACCCGAAAAAACCGGAAAAACACTCATAATCTTAATTGATCTTATTTTTACCGTTATATGATTCCACTAGTCCTCAAAAATCTTGGGTCTGCCCCCTTATAAATAGGTTTAATATCTTAGCAATATTTCACGTTTAGAATGTTTTCCAAGATCTTGAATTCAATTCCCGTAACAATTTTCATGTAAATATATGAGTAAATTAGTGAACCTCAGAAAAAGAACCTACAAAAAGACTTTTAGGTGAAACTCTAACCTCACGGAGTCGTGACCCTTTAAACCTGCTAACTTTGAAATCAAAATCTGTTACAAGTAATAACAATTAAAAAAACGACGAAATGTAAATCAGAAATCGTTTTAGATGATGAACGTGAAAGATATTTAAAAAGAATTCTTTTTATTATTTAAAAAACATGATAAGGTATTTATATATATTATTATATTATAAAAACAATTACTCTACAGGAGTACAACCTTATTGATTTCCTTCATTCTTCAGTCAACCAACTGAAACCAGCATCTCTCTCTCTCTCTCTCTCTCTCTCTCTCTCACACACACACACACACACACACGCAGACACGCACAAGCAGTAAACCGTGTGTGTTCCCCAGAGTCTTGAGGTTTCCCCTCATCACCATTTATTGTTCTTTACCTTTGTTGTTGAGAATATGGCGCATCCATTAATGCGCCTCCATTAAAGCTCTTGTTTTAACACACACACACACAGACCAGGAAGAAATATCACGTATACATCTGTCTGTATATAAATATATATACGGAAAAATAAAATGCTCTTTTAGATTGCATTTAATTCGTTGAAGAGGGTTTTGTTTGTGCAACCTGAATCATACACACACTTTGCTCAGTAGGAGTGATGGATATTATGATTTGCACGGATATCACCCACCACAACAAACAATCGTCATGTAATTATAGTTGTATGATGGACGGCCCTTGTTTTTAGCTTCTTCAACTATAGGAACAGGAATAAGAGGGTCATTGTGTACAGGGGATAGTGTCAGTGCTGTGAACTGTGAGATATTGTCGCCTTCATCAGCTGGTTCCACACTTGGAGATGAATTAAAACGTCTTTCTGTATCGGTTGATAATGGAGGCTTTGCTCAAGGTATTATTCCATTTCTGTTTCTTCTTCTTGTTGCTGGTTAACTCGGTGTTGACTCAGGAGCGACTGAGTTCCAGGGTAGAACGGGCGGCGTTGTTCGATCTTCGAGCTTCTTTGGGAATAAGAGCCAGAGATTGGCCGAGGAAATCTGAGCCGTGTACCAACTGGACAGGGGTTGAGTGCCGGAATGGCCGGGTCTCCGGGATAAATTTATCTGGTTTGCGACGCACATATAATGGGCGTCGTAACCCTAAGTTTGCCATTGATTCTTTGGTCAACTGTACTCGATTGGAGTCGTTTAATTCTTCTGGATTTTATCTTCCAGGGTCAATACCCGATTGGTTAGGACAAAATCTTAGTGCACTCCAGGTGCTCGACCTAAGGTCTAGCTCTGTTTTGGGTCCAATTCCTCCGTCGATTGGTTCGTTGAATCAACTTAAGCTTTTACTTCTTTCAGATAATTCTCTTACCGGGATTATCCCGGATTCTTTAAGGCAGCTTTCTTCATTATCGAATCTAAATCTGTCACATAATACGTTCACAGGGCCCATACCCTCTTCACTCTCAGCTCTCAGAAACCTTACGACTCTTGATTTATCTTCAAATTTCTTATCTGGGCCGATTCCACCTGAGTTTGGTTCGTTTTCGAGTTTGCAATACCTGTATCTTTCCAATAACAGCCTTGCTTCTAATGTGCCTTCACAGCTTGGAAACCTTTCTCAGTTGGTTGACCTTGATCTTAGCATGAGTTCATTGTTTGGATCATTACCAGGAGAACTAGGGGGTCTAACGAGATTGAGGAGATTGTTAATGAGCAACAATGATTTGGGTGGTATAATTCCTGTCAACCTGACTACAAACCTACCAGATATCCGCTTTATTGATGTATCTAGCAACAACTTAACTGGCAATCTTCCAGACCTCTCGTCATTTCCCAATTCTTCTGCTGTAACATTGAACTTCTCAAATAATATGTTCTACGGAAACCTGGGATCTGGTGTTCCAAATGTTGATCTGATTGATCTATCCAACAACTATCTTCAGGGTTCAGATGTCCACACTGGAAATAAAACTATCTTATCAAAGAACTGCTTTCTTATACGCCAACTCCCAGACCAGAAAAGTTTGAATGACTGCAGTACATTTTATGCTCTGAATGGGCAACCTTTTGATGCTCCAGTGCAACCTCCAATCCGCAGGAAAAGCAGCAACCGTATGAAGTATGTATTGGCAGGAGTTTTTGGGGGAGTTGGTGCCATTATAATTATAGTTATAGCATTGGTTTTGGTTGTAAAAACATGTAGTAAGACAAGTGTAAGCCAAAGAAGCGCAAATGTAGAACCTATTCAAGATGAAGGAAACAAAAATGGTCAAGTTGATATAATAAGCTTAGCAAACTCATTTACATATGAGCAAGTGCTGCAAGCTACAGGTGGTTTCAGTGATACAAACCTCATGAAGCATGGCCACAGTGGAGACATCTTTTCAGGGAAATTAGAAGATGGATTAGATGTAGTTATCAAGAGAATTGATATGCGTTCCTCCACAAAAGATTGTTACATGTCTGAATTGGAATTGTTCAGTAAGGGTATGCACACCAGATTAGTACCCCTCTTAGGACATTGTTTAGAACATGAAACTGAGAAGCTTCTGGTTTATAAGTACATGCCAAATGGGGATCTCTCGAATTCCTTGTACAGGCCTACCAGTTTGGAAGATGATGGTTTGCAGTCATTGGATTGGATCACAAGATTAAAAATTGCTACAGGAGCCGCGGAAGGGTTAGCATACTTGCATCATGAATGTGATCCACCCCTTGTACATAGGTAATCAAACAACTTATCCATTTGTCAAATATTAATGCTACATGCTTTTACTAAGCAAAAAATCTTTGCTTTCAAACAAGCAGCATCCTACTTGATGATAAATCGAATTTTCTTTTGTACTTTAATACAGAGATATTCAAGCAAGCAGCATCCTACTTGATGATAAATATGATGTACGTCTTGGAAGCTTGAGTGAAGTTTGTCCTCAAGGAGCGGATAGCAATCAGAATGTTATCACAAGGCTGCTGCGGATTTCATCGTAAGAATTATATCCTCTGTCCCGTAAAATTTGCACAAGATCATCAAATTCATCTTTTTATTATTGTATCAATTGTGTTGTACACATTTGAGTAAACTTGGCAAATTTTGACCCGTTTACTTTTAAATATGTTGTTTTATCTTGAACGGGTGAAATCAGGAAAATTTTATTTCAAATGTGTCAAAGCAAACAGGTTGAAAATAGCTTAAAGATTGATTTTTATGCATACAAGTATACAACCTTCAATCCTTATAAACTGTTTTTATTCAAAAGATCAGATTATTCTTGTATTAATATTGTTTTTGTAATCATAATAAACACATTAGTAATAAACAAAAGTTGGAGATAATGGACACAAAAGTGTTTGTGGTTCAACCCAACCCTGTCTGGGCTGGCCTGTTTCTATGCGTAGTAATAACGACCCGCTTCAACCCGAACCTGTTACCCAAACTTCCCAACCTACCTATCTTGCCACCTCTAGGTTTGAGCATTAGCATTAACATAAAATCAAGACTTTATCAGAGTAATCATGTAACTATAATGCGTGTGAAATAAGCACTGATAACCACCACCACAGCAGCTGCTTCATTGACTCTTGTACTAATTTAGAAAGTCAGTCTTGCTGGAAAGTGTTAAAAGATTTATTTAGAAAATATCGTGTGCCCGTTATTTTGTAGCATATTATCTTACTACACTTCCTTTGTTATGGTCAATTAGCACCGTCAATTTTTGTCATACAACATACTTATACCTTTTTCTTTATCTTTCTGGGATGCAGGAACTCCGAAACAACTTCTTCTGGTACGTGAACATCTTTGTGACATCAATTACTTTTGTATTACTCTCTACTTATGTGGAATCCTGTGTATGTGTGTGCGCATGCGTGTGTACATGACATGTGTGTGTAAAACATACAACGATTCTTAAAAATGACCATCTAAAATGTAGTATCTTTGTGCAAGAAATATGCCAAATGGAAATTTATATGGTTGATTATATTTTGTAACAAACAGGTTCTACGACACCACCTATTTCTGCATATGATGTATACTGTTTTGGAAAAGTTTTACTTGAGCTGGTAACTGGTAAACTTGGAATCAGCAATCCAGAAGATACCTCCACAAAAGAATGGCTGGACCAAACTCTGAGTGTCATTAACAATTATGACAAAGAACTCGTATCCAAGATTGTCGACCAATCTCTAGTTATTGATGAAGATTTACTGGATGAAGTTTGGGCTGTAGCCATAGTTGCGAAATCTTGCCTAAACCCAAAACCAGCAAAACGCCCTCAAATGGCACATATTTTGAAAGCTTTGGAAAACCCTTTTAGGGTTGTAAGGGAAGAAGACTTCAGCTCTGGGAGATTAAGAAACAATTCATCAACAAGGTCATGGGGTGCTGCTTTATTTGGTAGCTGGAGGCAGAGTTTTTCAGGAAGCACGAATAGTCAAAAAACAAATAAAGATGGTACCAGTGGTGTTGCAAAGCAGCAGTCTGGGCGAGATAACTCTCAGGGAAGTGCTGCAAATGACAAAAGATTATCGAGTGACATTTTCCCAGAACCTACGGATATCAATGATTTGGAGAGGCAAGATGAAACTCGATGATCAAGTGCCATAAAAAATTTCAACAAACTTCGTCCTGTTTTCAAGCATGTGAAAGGCTACTTGAAAAGAACAAAAATTGGTTCGAGGACACATTTTTTATGGTTCTGAGATTTAGTGCTTCCAAAAGCACTTGCTTGTTGTTGTGCTTGCTATAGATCTAGATCCATTTGAAGTCAAGTGTACATTACAAAAGAGTGAAGCTTTGTGACATATGCAATTATTGTACTGTAGCAGGAATGTGTACCAATAGCGGATTCTGTTGAAACTCATCATCATGTGTTGAAATTTATGAAAATTAGATGTAATGGCATCAGTTGATATGGATGAATGTGTAATTTCATATTCAAAGTTTTAAGGACAGGAAACCTAAAAGTTGCATTATTAAAAGAAGAAAGTGACATTTCCATTAGAAAGTAGTCAATTTTTGTAGGATAAAAGAAGCATTACATGTCGTCTAAGTTCATTTCTTATTAGTTACATTATTTATCTGTTCCAAATACTAAAAAACTCTGCACTTCCGTGCAGAAACTATAGACAAAATTTTGCACTCCCTTATGCAGAAATTTTACACTAAATTCTTTCTTTTTACACCAGATTACTAAGCAACATATTAGCGTACGAACATGATTATTAGTTCTTAAAATCCTCGATGGCATGTCTGCTGTTAATAAGTGTACTACCAGTTGCATAGTTCTATCTTGAGAAGCAAGCTACAATGACTATTTCTTGTTATTAGGATCACAAAAGAGCCTAAAAAGAGTGTAAACTGATGTGGAGCAAAGAATATAATTCATATCACAACATCATCTACACTAGTTGCAACATTGTAAAAATCACCGAAGTGCCAATGTGGTTCACACAAGCAGAATATAAAAGCTAATTAACCAGCTAACTAAATTTACCAGAAAGTTACTATATATCTCATAATATCGTCGTCTAATATTGTGCCAATAACCTCAAACCCTTCAACTTGGGTGATCCATTTAAACTATCGTACATTTGTCTCATAATATCATCATCTACAAAGGACCAAGTAGGTCCTATGGCCGAGCTCCCAACCCACAAAAACCTATCTGAAAATGGATTCACCAGGCTCCTAAAAAATTCTTCTGCTGCTTCACACATAATGCCCTGTAAAAATGAGAACAATTGTTAGAGAATAAATTTGTGTTAGAAAATATGAAATAAATAAAGCAACTAAAACTGAAGTGGATAGAGAGGGGTATGTACTTCTGCAATGGCTTTGATCTTCAATGTGAGATCATTAGTAAGAATGACAATCTTTCGATCTGTAATTTCTTTGTGTAAATGAAGGGCAGTTTTAAGAACTTCAGGTTCTGCTTTGGATGAATGAAGGATTCCATCATCAATGTGAATCCAGGATCTTGTATTCACCATACATTCGTCAATCCATTTCAATGCTAAATCAACCTTTTTTGTGCTTCTTTTCAGGAAATTATCTTGGCTCTTTATGCCCATTAGTTCCCTTATGACTGATTGGATTGATCAACATTAAAGAAAAATCATCAGCTATGATGATAACATAATAATCGTTCATGTTCAACTTAATTAACAACAAGGACTTGTTACCAGTTTTAGGTACAAAAAGCTGAGTTCCTTTGAGGCCTTCCAGTAGTTTTAAATGCTTCAAGGACTCATAGTGGAGAAGACTGTAAGTATCTACTACCATGGTCCATCTTTTCTTTCCCAAGTCCTAAAGATGAATATAACAAATCAAAAGTTATTTTAATTATCTTAGGTGAAGAGTGAACAAAGTTTTGACCATCATCCTTGCAAGGTTTCTTGGAAAAAAACTGCAGTTGAAAAGTTATCGCATGTATATGCAATTATACTAGAGTACTAGACTTTTTGAGCAAAATTGCTGCTACCTTTGTTTGGCAGAATCTGCTCTTATTTTTCAAGAATGATGAATGTTTTTGCATGAAAAAAGCAACTACAAAAGATGAATAGTGTGACATAATGTGTTACCAAACTTACATGAGATGAATTAACGGCCTTTTGGATGGTTTGAGGGTAGTTGGAGTTGCAGCTTTCTTCCATTTTCATTTCTCTTGTTTTTGTATCTTTTTCTAGGGAAGATAACAGCGATTCTTCACAATAGAGGAACGGATCATGCTTATCTTTTATTGTATACATCCCTCCATCTGTATTAGAGGCATTGTTTTGCTCATCTACACTAGTAAACAACTGTTCTGAAAATTTGGTAATGTCTTCTTCCTTGTAGACAGTAGGACTGATGGCTTTCTTTGACATTGTGAAGTGGTTATGTTCATCTTCCTTCCATCTTTTGAGCAAAGATTTCCCTGAACAAGCATTGGGATTCTTGTTTTCCTTGTCTGGAGTATAAAACTCCAATTCATTTCCATCTAAACTATCAAAAAGATCCAGTGAAACTGACACAAGATTCTTCATTGACTCCAGATTAACATGGGCTTTTGATATGTCCGGAGTAAAAGTATGTTCTTGATCCTTGTCCATTCCATCAGTAAGAAAGTCAAAACCCAATTCTTTATGATCAATCGATCCGAATTCAGAACACAAGTTAATATCCGTGCATCCTGCTACTTCTGGCATGAAAGACTCTTCATCTCTGTTTACACGATCCACCAAAAGGGCCACAGGAACCGACACATCGTTGATTTTCAGCTGATTTTCGAGTTCACTTTCATTGGCCATATCAATTTCATTGCTTCTTGCTGCATATTGATTATTTAAAGCGTTTTCCCCGTGAATTTTAATGGCATCAGAAAGATCTAACGAAACCAGATTATCTTTCAGGATCCCATAACTGAGCTGTTCAAAATCATTGCTCAGATTGTCCCTCAAACAATTCAACCGATCTTCTGATATGTTTAGGTTATCATTGGAAATGTTTTGATGTTGCGCATCTCTTTTATGCCTTTTAAAAGCATCAAGAGGATCCATGGAAACCATATCATCATCATTCATAGTCCCATGACAGAGCTGTTCAAATGAATTGCTCAAATTGTCCCTCACCCGATTCAACTGATCATTTAGGCTTCCAGAAATCTTTATCTGTGATATGGAAACAAGTGGTGGGGACTGAATAGAAGCAGTGAGGAAGAAATTTTCATTTCCATTGCTTGTTTTGCATGAACTCGAGTCATTATCATCACAAGAAGATTTGCAGCAGCTTGGAACAGAAATATGTTCTTTGATGATCCCATCATTTTGAAGCTCAAATTCATTGCTCAAATTATCCCTCAACCAATACAACTGATCTTCTGATTTGTTTAGCTTATCATCAGAAATATTTTCATTTTTAGTATCTTTTTTGTGCATTAAAATTGCATCAAGAAAATCCATAGAAGTCAAATCATCGTCATTCATAGTCCCATGACAGAGCTGTTCAAGTTCATTGCTCAAATTGTCCCTCACCCAATTTGACTGATCTTTTAGGCTGCCAGAAATCTCTATTTCTGATATGGAAACAAGTGGTGGGGCCTGAATAGGAACAGGGAGGACGAACTCGCCATTTCCATTGCATGTTTTGCATGTGCTCAAGTCAGTATCATCACAAGAAGATTTGAAACAGCTTGGAACAGAAAGCTGTTCTTCTTTGATGATCCTGTCATTTTGAAGCTCAAATTCATTGCTCAAGTTATCTCTCAACCAACTCAACACATCTTCTGAACTCTTTAGACAGCCAGAAATCTCTGTTTCAGATACATCTTCTGAAACAACTAGTGCAGCCTGAACTGGAACAGTGGTCAAGGGTGCAACATTTTCTTCGCCTGTATTCCATGTACTTGAGTTTTCTACCTCAGTATCATCCCAAGAAGATTTTGAGCAGTTTGTCACCAAAAACGGATCGTCTTTGATGATACAATCATTTTGAGCGTCAATTTCATTGCTCAAGTTATCCCTCAACCAATTCAACTCATCTTCTGAGTTGTTTAGGCTCTCAGAGATCTCTGTTGCAGATTCAGTTTCTGATACAACAAGCGGAGCCTGAACTGAGACAGTATCATCACAGGTAGAATTGAAGTAGTCGGGGGCAGAAGATATCAACGGGTCCAATGTCTTCATAGGTGAATCATGACTCTTGTTGCACAACGACAAGTTCAGGGACTCCAATTCATCATCCGATAACTGGTTTTCAAGTTTTTCATCCTATATAAATCAAGAAAAGCATGCTAAATATAAAGATTAAAGAGGCATTTCATCGAACAACTTGTAGACCCAACGAATTACGTATCTCAATCTTAATTTTATGTAAATGTATAGAACAAAAACAATAAGAATACTTAAAGCCACCTGATGTGTTCCTTCTTCTACTTCTTCTTGGATCGTATAAACGGTCGGCAAGAGCTGTTCATCAACATCATAACCTTGACTCAGCGGGACCCAATGCAGCTCGTAAATCCTACTTGAGCCACCGATCCTCACCGTGTCTCCCTCTTCTAGTTTGACATGGACCCCTGGTTCAATCCTCTTCCCAGACACCCACGTCCCGTGAACTACAGTGTTAACAATGCAAGTTAAATAGATTACGAAAAACTGTATAATAAACATTTCTCAATTGGAGATCAAAATTTACCAGATGATAGATCAACTATGGAAAGAGTGTGTGAAGACAGAATTAAGTGGATACGGAGGTGGTATCTGCTAATACTAGGGTGCTCCAGAGTAATGTTGCAATGTGGGTGTCGTCCTACAAGCAAGATTTCTTCATCCGATATTTTGTATCGTGACGATTTATCGACGGCAGATCGTTTACGTAATAGAAGGATGTTCTTGAGGATGGAACCGTTCTTGTGTACGGTGAATAGTGGTATCTTTTTCACCTGAATTTGAATATCTTTGTTCGCATCCATGGTTTCTTTTCTTGAAATCAAAAGGATGGATTTTGGTGGCACGAGATTAACGAAGAAAATGTTGCCGTTGACACTAGAAAGTAGAAAGTGGTTTTCAAACGGCAAAGGTGGGAATATTTTGAAATTCAAACAGAAGCTCCAGATTAGATTTTTGTCAATTACAAACGGATAAACAATATTTATTATCATTTTTTAAACTATTAAAAAAACAGATGAGTAATGATCATTAATAAATTACACATGTCAGAATATTTAGTAGGTAAAATAATAAAATAGGAAAAGAAATAATTTTTCTTAAGATTCTATTGGAGGGACACCAAATATGTTTATTTGGTAGTACATCTTCTAACTCCTAACATACTTACTCCCTCCACTCTTTGGCTTGTGGATAGCCTTTTCTCTAAAGTAATGATTCGTACATAATATAAATTGTCCATACGTATTAATTTCTGTATTATCAACTTTTATCATATGCTTTCATATATTTATACCTGTTATGTATGATCATTTTTTGTTGTGTATGAATCATCTCACTTCTCTCTACCTCTCTCTCATTTTCACTATTTTTTCTCTCTTTTTTCTGTTTCATTTTACAAAGTGGAGAGATATGAAATAGTAATATAGGTATAATGGTGATTTAAAGATAGGAAGAAAGATTGAAAAAAAAGTAATATGACAAGGTTAACATGGATAGAAAGTTAGGTATAGTGTTAGAGTAATAACTGCGAACCCAAAAACAAGAGTTGGGAAGTGATTTGCCTTAACATGGTTTAAGATCATGTGAACTAAATTATTATAGAAAATGTTTTATGTTACTTTAAATTATAATTAAGCGAACTACGTGGAGGTTAACGTGAATGTAAACTTTGCAGGGTTTGATCTTGATGACAACTAATTTAGAAGAGCCTGTTGTAAACTTGATGATAAAAATAACGTATTACTTTTTAGGCCAAGAAAAAAAAATCGTAAATATCGGATTTCAAACAGAAAAAGACGGTAACCAGATGTATAGGTAAGCGGTTAATATTCTTAGAGATGGAATCTAAGTTCATGATATTTAAGTTAATTTTCTCTACAATTTACCAATCATAAATTTAAGAGTTAATTGTCCAAATGGTTCTTTAACTTAGTGGTTTCTGTCATTTTCGTTCTTTAACTTTAAAAGTGGTACGAATCATCCTTAAACTGCCATTTTTATACCGTTTTGGTCCTTATTAACGTTAGCCGTTAGTTTGGTCAGTTAAATCAAGGGCATTTCAGTCCTTTCCCCTTCTTTTTAATTTCTAATTATTGAAAACAATATATTTATTATTTTAAAAAAAATAAAAAATAAATATTATATCAACCCCACACTTTCTCTCTTTCCTAGCACACACACTCCCCCCCCCCCCCCCCCCCTCTCTCACACACACACTCTCTTCTTCCCCTTTCAAGAACCATCAACCCCACCCTCCACCACCGTTCACTGCTGCCACCACCGCCGCCCTCTGCCACAACCACCGTAACCACCACCACCACTGCCGTCGTAACACCGTAACCACCACAACTGTGACCATAACACCGTAACCACCTCCACCGTCCGCCGCTGCCACCCTCTGAAAACCTTAGATCCTGCGACCTCCACCGTCCACCACCGTAACCACCACCTCCATCGCACCATAGATCTCCCTCTCTCACCGCTCATATGATTTTGGTGTTGTACATTCAACATCCATCTTCTTCACCTTTTTCTTCTTCTTCACACGATGATGATCATCTTGCAGTTGCTTCTTGTTGAGGATTCTTGGTAGTGGTTTTTCACCCTAGATCTGCCACTGAAAACCCTAATTTTTACGGTCATGGTGGTTCCGATGAACAGAGTGTGTGTGTTGATCCGCCACTGAAAACCCTAGATCCGCCACTGTTAAAGTCGTGGTGGTTCCGATGAACAGAGTGTGTTTGTGTTGATCGGAAGAAGTGGCTGTGGTGGTGGTGGGTGGAAAACTATACTGATTGAAAATGAAGTTATTGTCTTTAATCTTTTGCTAAAACAACATCAAAAATTCTGTTTTTGCTAGAAGACAATTAAGTTATTGCTAGAACACAACATCAAAAATTCCAATAGAAAATAAAGTTATTGTAACACCGTGTTTCACGAGCTTAAAATTAGTGCCAATTTAAACTTTTACAACTTATTTATCAAAAGCTGGCAGCGGATAAAACCACCATTTACAATTCATCAGAAGATTATCTGACTATTAACATTTCAAAGAACAGGTGTTACCACAACCAACAACCGACCATCGGATCACATGCATAAATCTAACAATTAGTGTTCCACAAATATATATACTACAATTACCCACGAGTAACCCCAGCTCGCCAGGCCATCAGTCGCTAACCTGCGAAAAAAGGAAATCTAGCACCGTTAGCTATAACTAGCTAGTGAACACCAATTTACACATAAGCATCAATAAGCATGCTATCACAACACATTATGGCGCACAGAGCTAAGCTATCACATAGCGGTGTGCCGACATGCCAGCGGGATCATATTTTGCGAGGTAGCTAGCCTGGCTCAACAATCCGAGCTGGGGAATCAGTCACGACCATCTGCATCGGTGGGGGAGCGAAGAGCAGCCCACCATCACGTTTACCAGTTCCGGTTTGCACCGAGAACCCCATTTCACAACCAGTTCCGGCTTTCGCCGAGAACCCCCTTATATAACCAGTTCCGGTTTTCACCAAGAACCCCATCTTCGTCAAGGAACGGTGGCCTGCAGAGCCGTCACCAAGCGTATACACTCAGTGCCGTTAATCCCCCACTTCCAGACCCTATTGCGTCCCCAGGGACCAGCCTACTCGGCTGACCTTAACCAATTCCAGGAACTGTGGTACAGTCCCCCAATTGTCCGGACATATAACAATAACACATAACCGATCCAATAAGGATCCATTTGCACGCGCGTATACAACAAACTAACATGACTGATCCAATCAGGATCCAATTACATGCGCATAAGTATATCACATTAGCTTATGTTCACACTCGATGAGCAGAATACAACTACGCTTTAAACACAGCATACAACTATCACATAAGTCATAACCCCTACGTGGGTCTATCTCGTATCACTTCACTTATATATCGTCACTACCATAATCACATTACACGTGTTATATCATAACACGTCATTATCACTTATCTATCGTCACTACCATAACCACATTACACGTGTTATATGACAACACGTCACTATCACTTATCTATCGTTACTACCATAACCACATTACACGTGTTATATGACAACACGTCACTATCACTTATCTATCATTACTACCATAACCACATTACACGTGTAATATGACAACACGTCACTATCGCTATAGCACGTTTCAACACACAACAGATAACCCTACTTATTGAGTCTCATGGGAAAACCGGTACTCACCTGGAGTCCTCACTTGACAGATACGCCACTTGTGTCTTCTGGTTCCACAGATATCCCTAACACATCGTACACACACGTGGTTATCACTTACATATAGTACACTTAGATCAAAACACAAGTTACACGAACTGTCAGCACCGGACAGGTACTACGGCCGTAGTGCACATGTCCTACGCCCGTAGGACACTCTACAAACCCCAACTACGGCCGTAAGGTCAAATCCCTACGCCCGCTGAGGTTCTTTACAACGAATCATGCACTACAGTCGCAGGAACCTATTCCTACACCCGTAGTAGCTATTCCTTGGTGAACTATGACCATAGGTTATATACCTACGCCCGTAGTACTTGTTCCATCGTCCGTAGACGGTAAACCACACAAAACACATGCTACGGCCGCAGAAACCCATGCCTACTACCGTATCAACACAACAGGACTCCTACGGCCGTAGGAACTATATCCTACGCCCATAGGAAGACCACGAACAGCAGACATTCGTCCCTGTTTTCGCACAGCTACTGAAATTCACCATTTTTGACACCAATTCGATTCAAAGCTCGGTTTCACTTACTTATACAAGTTGTCTAACATCTCTTTGAGCTTATAAACACATTTGACTCACAAATCAACACTTACAATTCATTAAACACCATTAAATTGGTGTTTATCTTTCAAAACACAAAAACTAGGGTTCTTAGCAAAATTACTTACAAACAAGATGAAGTACAGCATCTAAGGCCCAAATTTAATACCGAAATCACTTGTTACAGGTTGAATCTTGGTTTCTCCTTCAAAATCACCAAAGCTTGAGTGTATATGTGTGTGTATGTAGGCTTGTGTGTGTTTAAGTGTGTGTTTTTGAGTTCTACAGGGGATAAGAAGAAGCCAGCCGACCTTGAGTTTAATTGAATTAAACTCGGGTATTTTATTCCCCTTTTCAACTTACAATTTAATACACGCTATCCCGTTTCAACTAACGGGGATATCTACGGAATCATTACTCAAAACCGTTTAATACTTTATCACTTTTAAACGCATTTGACACTTCTCACATAACCACTCTAATTAACGCATAACATGAGTTATTAACCTAAAACACACTAATTAAATTACTCAAAACCATTACACAATTATTTAAGCACAAGGTACAACTAGGTACTACTAGGCCCATTTTCAAGATGTTACAGTTATTGTCTTTAATCTTTTGGAAAACTCTTGTTGTGAAAGTGGTTGCTCGTGGTGGTGGGTTGTGGTGGTGGTGGGTGGTGGTTTATAGTTGACGGTAGAAGAGAGAAAGAAAAAGATGACTTTGACTCTAAGGGATGACTTGGAACTTTTGACAGAGTTGACTTTAACTATTAATTATTAATTAATTTATAAAATGAGTAAAAAAATAAAATAATAAAATATAAATACAAGGGTAAAATGGTTATTTTACCTATTTTAACAGAAAAAACTAACGGCTGACATTAATAAGGACCAAAACGGCATGAAAATGACAGTTTAAGGATGATTCGTATCACTTTTAAAGTTAAAAGATGAAAATGACAGAAACCCCTAAGTTAAAGGACCATTTGAATAATTAACTTTAAATTTAAAGAAAATGATAATTACTGCCCTTTGTGTGGTGGATAAAAATAAAAAATATGTAATTTTTAGTTTTTAAAAGTGGTAACTTTATTTCATGTCTAGAAAGTTAAAACCTAATTAAAAAGTAATTATTAATTTTTTGATAAAATTGATTGTAAAAACACGAGCTGTGATCGTTAATTTTAAAAACTAAAATTTTCTTTTTTTTTCTTTTAGAGATGTGGCTATTATTCTCCTAAATTTATATTGATTTTATAAAGATTTATATTGATTTTATAATCAATTTTGTTTGACTTTTAAGCAAATGAAAAGTTGACATATCATCTTCTTTTAATTATTAGGGGTGTTCAAAAAATCTTAAAAACCAACTTTCCCCTATGAACCGAAACCAAAAAAACCGATATTCGTAAAACTCGTAACCCAACAAACTCTAAAATTAGGGTATCCGTTGAACACCAGGCATGTTCGAATTTTAAAATTCGATATCTACGGGTACCCGTCCTGTTCCGCCTCGCCCCGCATGCTTTGAGCTTATTTAAAAATATATATTTTTTAATATAAAATAACAAAAAACTTTTGAAAATTTATTATACCTGTAACAACTCTCACTGTCTTCCCCAATTCTCATTTTGTGCTTCAACATAGATAATTTGCAAGCTTGCAGTAGTCGATAATTCAACATGGAGACCTTGAAATCAAATAACAATGCCTACTTGAATCCTCATATTCTGTTTCTCCAATGTTCTCATTAAAGACATGTTTGATTTTTCACCGTAATTTACTCATCTATATTATATTATAAAACATTTAATTTTCTCTCTCTTAAAGTTTTTAAAACTACTTAATTTTAAGTAGTACAAGTTTTTTTGCTTAAGATACAAACAGTTAAAACAATAGCCTAGCCAATCATTCTTGAGATTATCTCAACTATTTAAGGCAATTATTACTTTAATAAATCATTAAACATCAAAAAAATTATCTAATTTATCTTATTATGGCTAAATTACTTACATCAATATAACTTTAAGGCTTAAATATCTTTTTATGTAATTATTTAATATAATATTTTTTAGTTGTTTTTTAAAAGCTATTTTAACAACTAATAAAATGGTTAATTGTCAAAAATAAAAAAAATTCAGAAAATGTAGATAATACATGGGTAGGTTGACTAACATCGCATTTCACATACAATACCCTACTTTTTAAATGAAATATGTTATCAAACACAAACTATTATCATCGCCGCCGTATTACACGAGTGCAATGCTAATTATTATTGACTTGTTTATATTATTGTTTATTATTAACTTGTTTCTATTAATACTTATTATGTTATTATGAATTAAAATTTTTACTTTAAAAAATGAAAATCATTATCTGCGTACGATCTCGCTTTCCAGTAATTTTAAATTGAAGAAAGGAAGAAGAAGACACCACCCGCAAAGATGTCACCGCCGCCAATTTCTACCCTTATCCCCTCCACCACCATCCTTACCGCCGTATTCCCGCCAAAACCCTCGAAATCGCCACCACTGTCAGGCCCCAGTCATATTAGCGTCATTCCGACCACCCGCAGAGAAACTGCCTCGGCCGTCATTCTAACATCCATAGCCTCACTCGTTACTATCCTCTATCGACCTCCCGTCGCCGCAGCAATCTCATTCGGCACTGGTAAGTAATCCGCAGTTCTCGGTGACATTGCAATTCTTCCATCATTTTTTGGGTCGTGGTGTCTATTCATCGATTTGATATGTTGAATTCTCTCAGATGCACCAAAGATATGGTTGAAAAATCAGAAGAAAACGGCAGCCAAGTATTTGTTGGCTCCGATTGATGCCTCTCGCAACAGCCTCCAAGCTGCACACATCTTGATCAGTATTGTTTGAATACACTCATTAACAGAACAACAAACGATCTGCTGATTAATTTCTTCGTTTGTGAATAGATTGCGGTTGAATTTGTTCTGAAATTGGCTGATGCGATTCGCAGCAGGTAGTGGAACTACACCGGAAAAAGACTTGGAAGAGGTTAAAAGACTGCTTATATCGGCTTCAAGGGATTGTATTCCTCAGGAGAGGAATTCTATCGTTACTTTTCAATCTAATACTGGCGTTGAGGTTTCCCTCTTTCCCTAAGTCCTTCACTTTTAACTAGATAATGTATCTAAAGATGAATAGATATATTTTCAGCAAAAGGTTGATTGTGTGTTTGGTATCTAGTTTTGAATAATTTCGGTGGATGGATCAAATATCTTATGAAAACCTATGACATTAATCCACCCTTTCAAGAAATGTATCATCATCATTTTCTTTCTGCCTGCTAATTAGTGAACGGTTATGAAGGCATATGTGATCATTACACATGTATAAATTTGTTTCATTCGCACTATGAATCTGTATAACATTAGCCTATATAACTTTTACAACAAAATAATAGGAAGAATAACTTGCAAGATTATTTCAAATTGTAGGTTTGCACATTCAAGTTGGTCTTGAAAAATGCAGCTTCATTACTCGATAACAAGGACCCAACAAAGTTGGAGGCAGATGCTAAGCTCAGTGATCTAGAAAGGTACTTTACAATAATCGTTTCTTAGAGGTTATAACATGTGTGCTCTTTTCCGTGATGAAATCGTTTGCATGTTCGTATATATTGACTTTTGGTTACAGGCTACATGATTGTTACATTCTGTTATTGCAGGTCTTTTAGTTCTCTTAATAGTGTGGCAAATGGAGCTACCCCTCAGCTTGTATCTGATAGGTACCCTTCTGTAAATTCGAATATGCAAGTATTTTTCAACTTCAGACAAGCTACTGTTTCCTGATACATATTTTCTTCTCCATGCTTCAGACAGAAGGTGGCTGATGCACTAATGGATACCATATATTCCCTTAACATTTTTGAGCAGGCTATCAAAGATTGTCTTGAGATTTGAGTAATTAAATTGCTATCCTTCTGGACTTATATCAACCCCGAAAGATACATAATAGTTAAACTCTTTTCTATAATGTAAACCTGCAAGATTTTGTTTAGTTGTTGCCTGTGATAATACTACTTATTGCTTCTTCAAACAAGCACATCAATCCCAACAAACCCACATGTAACTAATTTTATGATGAAAGTATCTCTGCTCATGAGGAACTGGTTCTCAAAATAGTTTGGTTCTCAAAATAGTTTGGTTCTGAAAATAGTTTGGGTGCACCAACTACAACCAACAATCCGAGAGGTTTTAAACATACCTTGGAAACAAACAGCTTGTTTAACAGATAATCATGGGCAATTTGTGGAAGCTTGACATTTGAAGGAACTAGATAAAGGAAGAAGATAATCGGGTCGAGCAATATAGAAATGGAAGTTGCAGGTTGAGGAGTTGTTTATTCATAAGATGTGCTAGCAAACCATATGTGTGATGCTTCAGTTGTCAGATGTTTTCATTACCATCATGAGCTGGGAATGAAGGGGATAATAACTAATGGCTTCAGGAATTGACACCATGTTCTTCTCTGGTATGAACCATGAAGCTTCATGAACCAATATGCCTGTGTATCCATTCCTTCAGGTAATCACACTCTTTCAGCATCTCCCAACCCCTTATGGAAAGTTAATCTAATTCGAACTGTATTAATTGAACTCCTGTCTCCTAGGTAATTGGAAATCCTAACTTGTACATGCAAAGAGAGATATAAGATTAACTTGCTAGTGCGGCTGGGACCACAGCTTATCTCTTTGACTGAAGCACATAAAGTTTTCTTTGGTTTCTGTTATGCAATTTCTACCCATCACATTGTTCCTTAATTCCTTATACGTAACCAGTGCAATACGCGGGCGGTGCCCGGGTACATAGTGTCAAGTATACATGCTCCATACTCCCTAAAGATTCATGTTCAATAGAGACCAATGTGAGTGGAGCTTCGTGATTCTCTTCACTGTGTAGTGAAGGACTTAGCCTGTAAAATAGTAGAATATGGACCATGTGCAGAGCCAAGGTTTAATTGTGTAGACAAGACACTATATCATTCATCTTATAAATGACTGATAGTTAGAGCCACGGCAGCCTTAGGACTTTTAGGCTTGGTGTTTAACTTAAGAAATAGTTCCATTATGATGAGCATCAACTTCATTGTCGTTTATTGCATTAAACATACACTTTAAGCGAGTTTTGACCCGTTTTACATGTTTGACCTATTTGACCCATAGAAGAAACATCAAATTATTCTAGATCGCTTTATTTATGCTTAGGAAATAGAGGTTGTCTAATGTTTACGTAATTTTCTTTACTTGAGATTGCGAGCAACTGAGATTTCATAAACAATCTAATTACATCAAGTTATATGGACACATCCACCGAGTCAAGCACCATGCTAAAAAATGGAATAGCATACATGGGCATTAATAAAATATGCCTCCTAAGAGGGAACTTTAGAATTATGGAATATAGAAACAGTTACTTGTTTTTTAGAATTAACAAATTGCTTAAATTACTCACCTTTAGGTGGGAGGCTTTCAAGTTGCTTGTGACAGATTGTAAACTGACTTAGGAGATTAATATCTTTGCCTCTTTGGATAATAATCAACAGATTTCTAATGAGTTTTCCTTGGTGCAATCCTTGTAGAAACTAAATTCTCAATCTGGTAGAAAGCCACACAAACAGTCAAAATTGGTATCTATATCCTCTACAATTCAGTAACTTGATTTGCTGACTTGGTATAAATTGTTAGTTTTAATGCATATTTTGATAATAAGTCCATGTCCTTACATTTCACTGCATTTTACTTTTCTAGAATACAAAATGGTATGATATTAAAATCCTTCCTCATAATGCGATATTATCTCATACAGTCATGCCAATAATTAGTTCACACTTGGAATCATGCAATAATACTCTCCTTTAAAACTTTCTTGGAATTATGCAATAATTTCACACTTCTTTGAAACATTACTTTAATCCTATGTAACATATTATGAAGTTAGCAATCACAACTATTCATGGGAACCATTGAACCAAAACCACTAACTAATATGTAGATGTATTGGTCCAAAGTACAAACCAGGCCAAGGTCTCTAAGATTTCATGGTTTAGTTCCTACAAAGGAAATTTTATATGGAAACAAAAGCACGCTTTGATGGGACATTTTATCGAAACACCTAATATGTGTTTCTTATGCATCTCCCAAATAAAAACTAATTAGACATTTATCGAAGTATCGAACACCTAATATGCATTTCTTGTGCATCTTCCAAATAAAAGCTAATGGGACACATCTGTGGTCCAGTTCTAGATTTCTTTTAAATTGACTATAAAACAACAAAAAATTATAAATTTTAGAGGTAGGAAACATATACATATAGTTGAAAAGGGTAAAAGATAGGAGCAACATCACCTTCTCTTCCTCTGTCAGCAAAGGTGTTAGTTGTTTGCTGGGAACTCCATCTTAAAATTTATAATACGTGATGAAGACAATGATGAAATTCTTGATAAAACGTTCACCTACATAAAATTACACACTTCATTTATGAACTCCATCTATTAACTATGATTAACCAACCAAATTGATCGAAGAAAACACACACACATATGAGCAAGGAGCATGAAAGGATAAGGTTACCATTAATGAAGAAGAAGGTTGCTGAAAAAGTAGTGATCTTTGGAGCATTAGATAGGGGGATGAGGCCAAATTGGTGGATTGGATGCATAAGACGAAACACCAAGATTTGCTGAAAGGATGCAGTGTATGTAGTGATCCCGCACATGATGCTGTTTTTGAATGTGTTGTCCCCTTCAATAGTGTGATCAACATCAATCCATATCTACCCCTAATTACCACCGCCACCGCTAATGAAGTTTGTTTGTCTGGAGAAAGAGGTAGAGGCGGAGATGGGGTTTATAACATCAGTTTTGAAAATCAAAGGGCACCATCCGATGAAGTGAAACATACCACTCTCATTTAAGAGGATAAACTCTTGAATAAGGAGAACCCTAACACAATTTCACACCAGGTAATTAAACGTACCTGTGCAAGAACACAACATTTGGGAATTGGGATAAATAGCATTAGAGCATGCCAAGTCTAGAGAAGATTCACCCAAGGACTTAGTTAAACGTGGGAGATTGAAATATATAATGCAGTTCGGAGGATAGTTGAGAACGTGGATGAATGGGTTTATATTTTATAATAAATTGTATGGTTACCTATGAAATAAAAGGCTGAGATTTGATGAAGTTTGATCCAACAGGTTGTCTATATTAGGGACTTTATACGGCTGAGATTTAAAGTTAACTTGATCTAACGGTCCAGATTGAAAGTTAAATATGGTTGCCTTGCTCACGAGCAACAATATATATAGGATATATTGCTTGAGTGCTTTCATGAAAAGAAAATCTCCATGTATTTATATTTGTTGACTTTTGAATACAAGCTACAAAATTGTTACTTTCTCTGATTGTGGGTCTTTTTCTTCTCTTAACAGTGTGCCAAATGGAACTACCCCTTAGTTGTATCTTATAGACTGTTGAGAAATCTTAGCAGGTATGGTATTATCACCGACTTGGATGACCGAATGATTGTGTAATGTTCTTTATAGATGGGTTGCAAGAATTATCTTATATATTAATTGAGGAACTTTTTGGCAAATTATCATGAGAATTTAAAGGGTAGTATGGTAATTTATCAAACATCATGAGAATTTGATAATGTCATAATATTTTGTTTGTGATTAAATCGATGTGATTTGAAGTGAGTGGGATGCATGTGTTTTATGCCTAGTTCAACTCAGATAATCTAATGATCTTCTTGACAAGAGAGTATATAATTTTGTGTTTATAGTATAGACACACCATCCCCTTAGCATTTCCTAGTCTAGGTTTCGGGACTGACACCAAGGGCAGCGCCCTTTGGACCCCGTTGAGGGTGCTACTCCTGGGACTCTGCAAGGGGGCGCATCCTCCTTGACCCCCGCCTATTTGGGTCTTGAACTTCAGCTCGACCAAAAACAAATGTACACTCTACAACACCAAACTCGTTACCAAGTTAGCATGAAAATTCCTTAGTATTACATTAAAATCACTAACATAGATATTCTTTTGTTATATCACATGAACATGTAACAAGGTACCATCAAAGTGCTTTTAAATCATATAATGTATAATTAAGATAATACTCTATAAGATATTGTTTTCTTATACATCATTTTTTTTTCTCTTCACTCCATACAGAAGTTGGCTGATGCACTAATGGATACAATAACATCCCCTAACAATTTTGAGCAGGTATCAAAGATTGTCTTGAAATTTGACTTGTTTAATTGTTTATATCTGGACTTGTATCAAGTCCAAAAGATACATAGTTATTTAGTTATTGTTTATCATGTAAACCTGCAAGACTTTATTTTATTTACTACCTCTCTTGAATTTGATGGTTTAATTGTTTCAAGAAAATACCATCTGCTCTTTGTTGTGTGTGATAATACCATCTTCAATTCTTCATATTACTTGTTTAAAGAATCACATTGATGCCAACAAATCTACATAAATTTACTTGTATAATAAAAGTAATCTCCGCTCATGGAGAATCTGTTCTCGAAATAGTTTGGTTGGGTGAACCAGATGCCTTCACCAAATACAACCGGCGGCATGGAGTTCCATCATCTGGGTGGTTTTGAATGGACCTTGGCAAGCCGCGCAGCTTGTGAAACAGATTATGTGGATCATGCAACAGACCATAATCAGCATCTGGGTCTCCAATTTGTGAAAGCTTAACATCAGAAAACCCTAGAGAAGGCAGCAGATGATCAGGCCAATCACTGTAGAATTTGAAATTGGAGGCTGAGAGCGTGGTTGATTGTTTATTCATGAAATCTGCTAGCAAAACTGTATCTGTGATCCTGCAGTTGTCAGCTATTGTTTTCAATACTCCCATGGCTTGGGAATGTGGGAGGTAATAGATGATTCCTTCAAGAACCCACACTGTTTTCTTTACAGGTATGAATCCTGATTCCTGAAGCTTCTTGAACCAGTCATCATCTCTGATATCTGCTGCTATTCTTCTAAGGGATTTCGAGGTCAAAGTCAGTTGACTGGCCTCGTGTATTAACTCCATTGCTGCCTGAAGCAACGTGTCTTTCATTTGCATCACCTCTGGAAAGTCGATCTCGTAAACATCACTTTCTTTCAAGCACTCCAACCGATATGCCCTTGTATCCATTCCTGCAGGTAATCAAACTTTTTCAGCTTCCTACTCTAGTTCATTTCTTTGGGGTGCCAAACAAAAAACAAAAAACAAAAAAAAAAAAAAAACTCGCTTTCACGTTTTGCTAGTTGAAGTCCCTAAGCTTTGTTTTTGCAAGTTCAAAAAACTCATAACTTACAAACTGAACAAAAAGGTCCTTTTAAGCGAAGTTCGGGGACTTAATCGTGAATGATGCAAGATAAACGATTTCGTCTAGCTTTATGAGCAAGTTGAAGGATTCAGTCATTCAAAAACGATGTTTAGGGACTTAATCGTGCAAAGTGTGAAAGTCCTTATTGTTTGCCCTTTTCTGTTTCATATATATTCTACCTTATCATTCATCCTAATGTGTTCTTTAGGAAACCACATGCCAGTATTTTGGCACCTTTTGTTCTGTTGTATAAAATAACATAATTTGTGTTTACATTGTGCACACTAGAAGCAAGTTATAACATAATTCATACAAACAGACAACTTTATATAATGCAGAAAAGGTGATCACCAACCTGCACCAAGAAGAACAACCTGAGCTCCATCACCAAATGAGTTGACAGCAACCTCAAGCTTTGTATCAAACCATAGAGTCCTAACCGCAAGAATGACCCCAGAAACTTCCCTTGCATTGTTCAAGCGGTCTTTCTTAATCTTCTCATAAAGATTTTTCACATAAGTTTCTCCGGCAAACAACTCGGCTAACGGATCATGTACAACATGATTCCATAATGCCCTCCCTGCTGCAGTCTGGCAAGCCGATTGTTTAACCGAGTCCCAATCATTTTCAATGGTTGCATGGAGCTCCCGAAGCGCTTCACTATACAGCAAACCTGGTTGTGGCCAGTTGTGGTGATCCGGGAGGCTGCCATTTTCTTGGTAAGCCATGTTCTATGGTTGATTATATTTGGTTGGATCAGTTTGTTGGGTTTTGAGAGAGTTGATAGAGAAAAAGATGAAGGAAGAGATTGAAATAGAAGCAGGTGAGGTTTATTTTGCTGTAAGTTAAAGGCAAAGGGTTTAAATGGATAAGGGAAAAGAGAGCCACACACAAAACTAACGTTTGTGAGAAATGCTTAATCGTATCCATGTTCTTGCATAGGGTAGTGAAGCATCCACGATGGCCACCCATATGCTCTGCTCTCTCTGCTACCTTTTCTTTTGGTCTTTAAATTCTCAAATAACCCAAGGTGGACCCCATATCAACCTTATTTCAACCTATGCACAGCTTTCTACCTTTTTTGATCACATAGTTTTAATTTTTCTCATGTATGGTCGTTGTGATGAAGGTGGTGCAAGTGTTAAAGCATGATGTACAAGTGGTGGAAGTAGATGTTTACATGAATGATGTACTTGGTTGGAAGTGACGTTTGTATTGGGTTCAAGTACTGTTTTGTTTGGTTTTGGGGTTGTAGTGTAAAGGCAGCCTGCATATATTGTGGCTTGGCTCGGCTCGGCTCGGCTCGGCTCGGCTCTATTGTTGTGGACAGAGATCCAGGTGGGTTATATGAATTAAGATGGAATGGATCCCACTTGCATTAATTGTGGACAAGATCTGAAGATCATACCAAGGTCAATATGAAAGATAAAAAAGATAACAGGGCAGCTTTGGTCGCGGTTACCTTTGTTTTGACTATAAACTAGGTAACCTTTGTTTAAGATTTATTAAAGTGTTTGAGTTTTAATATTATCATTAAGCTCGAGCGGCTCACTTGAGTTATATACTTATATTATACTCCAGTTTGACACTTTTAGGCTCTAACTTGTTTAATGTCATTAATTATTTTGAAAACTTTATTGTAAATAAATGGAAAATAAAATATAAAATTTTAGAATATATAAAGCCAGTTTAGGTCTCGTGGAGCATAAATATTCCCACTCTTTGAGGCTTAAGCTCAAGCTCGTCTAATGAATGGGTTTGAGTTTGGTTCGAGCTCAGATAGCTCGTGAGTTGCTTAGCTCGTTGGCATAATTGCATCTCTATTTACTTACCGAGAAATCAAAAAACAAAAAACAAAAAAAAAAAAAAAAAAGAGAAGAGAAAAAAAGGTATAATTTTATTTTTTGAAGTTAAGTTTACATTAAGCTTAAGCTTGGCTCGATACTCGACAAGCTTTTATGCTTGAAGCTTAAGCTCATCTCGACAAGTACTCATTTTTAATATATTTTAATTTTTATTTTTTTTAATATTAGCCCCTCAAATATACATACATATTAGACATATAATATATATATATATATATATATATATATATATATATATATATATATATATATATATATATATATATATGCATTGCACAAGGCTCGAAAAGCTTGATAAGAATTTGAGCCGAGCTTTAAAAGCTTAAGCTTGACTTGTTAAATAATTCGAGCTCGTATATTGGGCTCTAGCTCGATACAGTTCAACTCGAACAACAAAAAAGCTCGACTTGGTTGATTCACTAGTTGATGCTAGCTCAGATCTGTGATCTTTTATTAACTTCATTGCTATAAATATATTTGTAGTGAAATCAAAGGTCTTTGAGATACGGGCTCATGGTTGCTTACTTGCTTTTGTGGACATCTTCATTATCTTCAAAATCTGGGCTCTTTTATGTGTTTTTGGGCTTCCTCCTATGAAAAAGATCACACAAGGTCAAAACTTCAAATATAAAAGTATTATTATTAGTTTTGGTGTTTATGTCAACTCAAGATGCTAGAATATAGTAATTAGTAAAATGAGAAGAGGAAAAAGAAAGCCCAACTCATATAATTATTTTTATTTCTTTCATTAAATTCACTCATATATCTAAACTTTGAATGTTAAATTTTAAAAAAATGTTAGACTATTATACAGGATTTGGCTTTAAAAGTTAAATACTTCATATATAGTTTGCGATTTGTACAATGTTGGGAGTTGTATATTTAATTATTTTAACTTATTATATGATTGTTTATTTAACATTTAGTATTCAATGTTTTTATATGTAAGATAACTACCTATAAATCAATAATATAGTTAAACCAATTTATTTTATTACCTTTTATATTTTGTTTAGATGGTGCATGATTTGTAAAGGAGATTAGATTGTGTATAGTGTTAAAAAGAGAATAGAGATAACTTGTAACCCCTCGCTTTTGAAAACCAGATTTTTCATTTTAATAATGGAAATTCAAGAATCGGATGTTCTTTTTCCTCAACCGTTTGACCTTAGTGTCTAAGATTTCAATCGGTTCTTCCACCAATCACTTGGTAGAATCAACCTTCAGGTCTTGTAGAGGCAAAATCTGATCTTCCTCTACTTTACACTTTCGCAGATAACAGACGTTGAAAGTGCTGTGAATACCTGACAATTCTGGAGGCAACTCCAAAGATACAGTCTGCTCGTTGACTTTGTTGAGAATCTTGAAAGGACCGATGTAACGCGTACTTAGCTTGCCCTTCTTACCAAACCGAATTATACCCTTCCATGGAGAAACCTTTAAGAATACCAGGTCACCAATTTCAAAGGTAACAGGTCTGTGTTTCGAATCAGCATACATCTTCTGTCTATCACGAGCCACCTTTAGCTTTTCACGTGCAACTTTAACTTTGTCGGCTGTAATCTGAACCAAATCAGGTCCTGCATATTGTTTCTCTCCCGGTTCTAGCCAACAAGTAGGGGTACGACAACGCCTACCATAAAGCATCTCATACGGTGGCATACCAATGCTAGAATGATACGAATTATTATAAGCAAATTCGATCAAAGGTAGATGAGAATCCCACGAACCACCATATTCAAGTATACACGCGCGTAACATATCTTCAAGAGTTTGAATAGTCCTTTCGGACTGTCCGTCAGTCTGGGGGTGGTATGCGGTACTCAAATGAACACGAGTACCAAGCTCTCGTTGAAGACTGGCCCAAAAGTTCGATGCAAAACGAGTATCCCTATCAGAAACAATAGATAAAGGAATACCGTGGCGAGATACAATCTCGTTGACATATAACTGAGCAAGGCGAGTCATAGACCAAGATTCGCAGACTGCAAGAAAATGTGAACTCTTAGTGAGACGATCGACTATTACCCAGATCATATCATGCCCCTTTGAAGTCCTGGGCAATTTAGTGACAAAATCTATGGTAATATTATCCCACTTCCATTCTGGAATCGGTAATTGCTGCAAATTACCATAAGGCTTTTGATGTTCCGTTTTGACTTGTGCACATGTTTGACATTTTTCGACATATGAAGCTATATCACGCTTCAATGTGGGCCACCAGTAAAGCACCTTAAGATCATGATACATTTTTAGACAACTTTGATTTATGAGCCTCCTGGAGAATTAAATCACGGTTTCCTCCAAGGTTAGGCACCCAGATTCGGGATTTAAAAGTCTTTAGCCCACGGTTGTCATCTTCCAGTTGATCCTTCAGTTTAGTCATCGTTTCTGCTTTCAAGTTAGCCTCTAACAAAGCCTCCTGTTGCGCCTCCTTAAGCCGAGTGATGATATCAGATACAATAGTAAGCTTCATGAATCTGACACTCTCCGAAGAGCCTTTTCGGCTTAATGCATCTGCTACAATGTTCGCCTTTCCCGGGTGATATTTGATTTCACAGTCATAGTCTTTGATCAACTCTAACCATCTCCGTTGCCTCATATTAAGCTCCTTTTGAGTGAAAACATACCGCAGGCTTTTATGATCTGTGTATACCACACACTTAGTGCCATAAAGATAATGGCGCCATAGTTTCAAAGCAAATACTACAGCAGCCAATTCAAGATCGTGTGTTGGGTAGTTCTTCTCGTGAGGCTTTAATTGGCGGGAAGCATAAGCAATAACCTTGTCCCTCTGCATTAGGACACTTCCCAAACCTGCATACGAGGCATCACAATAAACAATAAAGTCTTCCGACCCGTTGGGTAAGGTTAGAATTGGAGCTTGACATAACAACTGTTTCAGAGTTTGAAAGGCCTTATCTTGTTCAACAGACCAATCATAAACAACATCCTTTCGCGTGAGTTTAGTTAAAGGACCTGCTATTTTGGAGAAATTCTGAATGAATCGCCGATAGTAACCGGCAAGTCCTAAGAAGCTTTTGATTTCAGATGGGGTTTTAGGAATTCCCCAATTCATCACGGCCTCAATTTTGACTAGGTCAACCATTACACCATCCTTGCATATAACATGACCAAGGAAATGTATTTCCTCAAGCCAGAACTCACACTTAGAAAATTTAGCATATAAATGCTCGCGTAGAAGAGTATCAAGAACTATACGAAGATGAGTCTCATGCTCTGCCTCAGACTTGGAATATATGAGAATATCGTCAATGAATACTATCACGAACTTGTCAAGAAAAGGGCGACATACACGATTCATCAAGTCCATAAACACAGCCGGAGCATTTGTCAAACCAAAAGGCATCACCAGAAATTCGTAATGCCCATATCTGGTTCGAAAAGCTGTTATAGGAATATCCTCCTCGCGTACCCGAACTTGATGATAACCAGACCGAAGATCAATTTTAGAAAAACAAGTAGCACCCTGTAGCTGATCGAACAAATCATCTATGCGAGGAAGAGGGTACTTATTCTTTATTGTTCTTTTATTTAACTCCCTGTAGTCTATGCACATACGCATCGTCCCGTCTTTCTTTTTAACAAATAAGACTGGAGCTCCCCAAGGCGAAGAGCTGGGACGAATAAAGCCTTTATCAAGAAGTTCTTGAATTTGAGTCATCATTTCGCGAATTTCAGATGGAGCGAGACGATAAGGAGCTCTTGCCACAGGTGTAGCACCTGGAACAAGATTAATTTGATATTCTACATCTCGTATCGGTGGTAATCCGGGTAATTCATCAGGAAAGACATCAGAGTATTCCGACACCACCCTTATGTCACTAACAGCTTTCTTTTCCATTTTTGTATCAATCACACGAGCCAAATATAATTCACACCCTTTGGCTATTGATTTGTGAGCTTTAATTGCTGAGATCAAAGGAATTTTAGATTTCCTCCGTTCACCACGAGCCATAGCATATGACCCATTTGGTAGAGGAATCTTGATTAGCTTTTTAGAACATAGAATTTCAGCATTTTGACTAACAAGCCAATCCATGCCGACAACCGCATCAAAACCAGAGATAGGTAAAAGCAACAAAGATATCGGAAAACTATGACTATCAATTTCAAGTGAAGCTTGTGGAATTGATGAAGTAACGGGCACTAACTTACCATCAGCAACTTCCACATCAATAGGACTTGTCATAAGAGAACTAGGAAGTTGAATTCTTTCACAGAATTTAGGAGAAATAAAAGAGTAACTAGCACCAGAATCAAACAGAATACATGCAGGCATTGAATTAATTAAGAATGTGCCTGTAATAACATCACCTGCGGTCTTAGCCTCGTCAGCCGTCATCTGGAAAGCCCTGCTAGCTGCTCGTGGTGTATTCTCCTTTTTCGGCCCCGACGATGATCCTCCAGCTCCTCCTGATCCCCGTCCCTGACTTGATCTGCATTCAGACGAGCGATGTCCCGGTTTGAAGCATTTATAACAAACATTTCCTTTAAATTGACACACATCAGTAGAATGCCCCTTCTGCCCACACTTGTAACAACGGGCTGTGTCCCGGGTACAATGGCCAGTATGATAGGTACGACATTGGGAACACCATGGAGTAGTAGACGGGTTATACTTCTGAGTCCCCTGTTGTTGCCGAGACCCACCACTCCAATTTCTCGACCCTGAAGACTGATCAAACTTCCTCTTAAAGTTCCCACTAGTAGGCTCCTTTTTCTGTGCGTGATCGCTTTCATACTGCTGCGCCATCTCGAACGCGATATCTAATGACAGAGCACTCCTAACTGAAGCTCGATAATCCGGTGGAAGAGTTTTTGCAAACCGTTTTATCTTTGACTTCTCATCAGGCAGTAAGTGATTCACAAATCTCATCTTATCAGAAAACCGCTCGATCAAGTCTTCAACCGGTTTATCACCCTTTTTCAATGCCATGAACTCCTCCTCCAATCTATCCATCACTTGATATGAACAATACTTACTTCGGAGAATTCCCACAAAATCTGCCCAAGTATATGTAGCTCTCACCTCTGCTGGCGTGGACGAAATCACAGTATCATACCATGTCAGTGCATTACCCCGTAACTGCTTCCGAGCAAATCCCACTTTGTTGGATTCCTTACAACTGCTGTTGTCGAAAGCTAACTCCATCTCGCGGATCCACCTCTCAGTAACACTTGGATCCATGCTACCCTCAAAGGTAGGTGGCTGGCAAGATAGGAAAATCTTAAGATCTGGTGACATTTTGGGTTCTGCCACTGGTTGCACCAACACTCTTTCCTCAGAAGCTTTCAAACGAGCCTCTAAATCTCTTATGTAAGCCTCTCTATCTCTATGTTCAGCCATGTTATTCTTGTAAATAACCTGGCCAAACAAAACATAGATAACATACTTAGTACTTTTTATCATATTTTACTAACATAACAAGCAAGTAAACAATAGCATTTCAAGAATATAACACTCTTTCACACACCCCATGACCCCCCCGAGGAACACTAAACAATGGTCGGGCCTGAGTTTGAGACTGAATACTTTTACAAGTACCCAATTCACTCAAACCTAGACTCTGATACCAACTTGTAACCCCTCGCTTTTGAAAACCAGATTTTTCATTTTAATAATGGAAATTCAAGAATCCAAACTGCATGGATCCATTTATAAACAGAACTTATGCCAAACCTGTTTTTCAAAACTCATTAACTGCAGCGGAATTATAAAAGTGGCTATAATTACAACCAAAAAATCAGCCACAGTATACAAAAGATCAGTTGGTGTTACTAAACTGTTCACCGACCACTTAACCAAGTTTATACAAACATAAACAGTAATTAAAAGTAACAAAACAAGTGTTCCTCCAAAAGACAAGTAATAACCAGCAGGTACCCAAAGCTCACGCGCCTAAGTGTCACCTGCAGTCATGGGGAGAGTATCCGTTAGCTAATTAAAGCTAGTGAGCATAAGATAGCATATTCAGTAATATAAACATATCACACATCAACAATATATCAAACATTGGGTTAGCCAAACCCTAAATACCTAACCAGGTACCGTTGACGCTATCATCGACCCGCAGGCCTCAAGGCATCCCAGACCGCAGTCTGGCCTCGATCAAGGACTATAACTAGCCCCCATATCTCGGATCCGTTCATATACACAAAACTGACCCATTATGGGCCTCATAGCGCGCATACATATCATATCATAATCATGATTCAACGGTTACGTGTGTCATGCATAAACATAGCATACAGTACGCATTTCAAGCATACAACAGTGTTAATTACATTTCATGGAATTACTTGCACATACTAACAACATGTAACATGATTATATTAATTCGTATGTTATCCTATACTCACCTGTGAGGCTAGAGACTAAAGCAAACAAAAATCGTGATCGTCGCGTTCTTCTTCCGGGCCGTACAGCTTACCTATAAGATAATACTCGTGTTTAGTCACTTCACACAAGTACATTTACTAATATAACTAATATGATACCCCTAATGATGCCATTAGACTAATTAGAATCATAAACGAGCATCCCGCACGACAAAACGTCGAAAAACAGCACAACAGTGCACTGTTCATAATTAACAGTCCCTACGGCCGTAGTAAAAATGTCCTGCGGCCGTAGGACCATTCTACGGCCGTAGGGAAAACTTACTACGGCCGTAGTAACTAATTTACAGACAGTGTGCGAGAAACAGCCCCTGTTCATTCCATTTTCAATCCAAACCCAATTCCAGCAATCCCAATCCAATTTCCAGTGTTTCCATATGATTTTAGACATCCAAATGAATCCAAAAACATACATATAACAACATCAAACCAAAGATTGAAGGTATAGGATCAAATTCTTCCATTTTGACCCATTTCTTAAATTTCATGAAACAACACCAAAATCATCACTTTAATTACTGAAATTGATTTCTAAACACTTAGAAATCATAAAGGAACAGATTGGAAAACTTGAAACCAACTATGGATGGCTAATTCGAATTTTGCCATTTTTTGACCTAAAGCTTTAAACTCAAGAACAATGAAGAAGATGGAGAAGATGGACTTACAAAGAGGAAGGAGATGATGAAGATGATGATAAAGAACAGATATTAGCTTGGATTTGCAACTGAAATTGATCTTGGTGACTTCTCTTTTGATTTCTTCTTCACGGCTCAAGAACAAAAGAAATGAGAAGCATGTGTGTTGTGTACGTATGTGTCAATACATGTGAGAATAAGGAGACCGACTTTGGTCTCCATAATATCCATAAGGGGTATTTTGTTCCCCTTCTCAACTTATAACTTAATACCCGTTTACCCGTTTCAGCTAACGGGGATATTTCCGGAATCCTTATTCAAAACCGTTTAATATTTTATTAAATTTATCTATTTTCATTATAATATTTAACATCATGATTTCTTAATTATTTTAATAATAACTCTAATATTTGTTATAATTCTAATATTTATTAATAAACTCTAGATTCGGAACGTACCGAGGTATAGACGACTAGGCCCATTTGAGGATGTTACATAATGTAGATTAATTCATAACATATCTATTTCATAAATTCAAAATTGGTTTTTATAATTCTTTTTAAATAAAAAGTTAGAGAAACTAGAAATTAAAATATAAAGAAAATGCACAGAGAGAGGAAGGCTATGGAAATTCAAGAGCTCAGGTCTGTAATAAATATAATTTTGAATTTTTAATACATTGTTGATAAAATTATAAACATATGTATTTAAAATATGAAAAATGATCTGTAAATATCACATAACTTGGTGGTATTGGTCTTACAGTCCATTTAAATGAATGGTACTTGAGTTATTTAATATTTACTTATTCTAATTGTTTATGAGTATAGTATCTTTAAAGTTAAGTGATGATAATATTACGGATTGTATTTTTTTAATGGTCTAAAATCTTTTAACAAGATGTGTAGTAACTAGTACCATAATAGTTGTCAAACCTTGTGAGATATTTTAGAATAAGTCATATCTAGTTTCATAACCATTATCTATATTAAAACCACTTATTTAAAAGGTTTAGATATTAATTTTGGAGTCGATTACACCGGTGATATTTTTAAAATAGGGTTATTTTACCTTTTGTCATTTAAGCCAAAAATTGCAAGATTATTCCTTTCTATAAGTTTCTTTCACATGATTAGCCCTTCAATCAAATGGACGATTATTATTAATGTTAGTTTGAGGGCATTTTGGACGATTTATTTTCACTCTTTTTATTTTTTTCTCCTCTAAAATTTTTTCCTTTTCTTTTTTTTTAACGGTAGAACACACGTAAACACTAATATACTCATAAATTTACACATTTATATCCACAGCGGGACTTCCCATGATTATAGGTCAAAGAGAACACCTTCCAACACTTTATACCGATAAACTAGAATCTCTTTATAAAATTCTTTCATTTTCATTCCTTCAATCGATCTGTGTGTCTCATCTCTTAAAAGTATCAAAAGAACATTTTTTAACCCAAAATCCATCATCCACCAACATTCCACCAAAGTTTTCCCGTCAGCTTCCGCTGCATGGCACCACGCAAAAGATGTTGGTGACAGTGCTAGCAATAGCCCTACTTCGCCTTTCTCTAAGAGCATTTCCAACCTTACTCTCTATAATTGACTCTCTAGCTCTATTTTTTCTGGGTCCATTACTCTAAACAATCTTCCAACTCCGACCTTACTCTCGATTTAATACTTCAAAAGTTCAAAAGCGTGACCCATATATTTAATTGATATATTTTAATATATTAATTGATACAATGAAGAAAATTGAATAGAAAGTAAAATTATATTAGGTAGGGTCCATGGATGAAAAGTGAAAATTCACACTTCAAATTTGAAGAGGGTTTTTCAATACTTCATGTTTGAAGTGAGGTTTGAAAAGGATTTGCATCAATTGATCCTCCAATCTTGTTTCCTAATTCCAGAAAGTCCTTGTAAGCCATCCCATTATCTCCCAAACCCCCTCTTCCTAGAGAACTTTTGATGAAACTCGAATCATATCTAAAGGTGTCGCACAAGCTGGCTACTATTTTGCCATATACATATTTTTTCTGACCTTAAATTGTCCAACATACACTTAAACTAACGTTACTAATCAACGCCCATTTGATTTAATGACTAATCATGTGCAAAAGAACTCATTTAAAGGACTAATCTTGTAACTTTTTTTACTTAGAAATAAAAAGTTAAATAATTTCTATCTAAAAGGAATAATATTGCAACTAACTCTAATTTTATAAACTTTCTTGGTTTTTTCAACCATTCTAATTTAGAAGTGGCAAAAGAAAATTAAAATATCAGAACAACTTTTTTTTCTCAAATAAGAACTCAAAACGTAGGTGTTTTCTATCTTCTATTTTATAAAAGGAAACCTATATTTCAATCTCTTACTCATAAAATAATAATACATGAAATCTACTATTTTATTTAATTTTACTATTTGTATTGATATAAAACAAAATTCGAGTATAAGATAAATATGATGATAATCACTCTTCACAAAAACCTTGTTAGAAAATAGTTGTTTTCAAACTTTTCATTATAGTCGGATCACAACCATTTTTTTAACCTTTTCTATTATTATTTTTATCTTGTTCCTTGGTCGGAGCAACCATAAAAATATTTATCGATAATAACGAGTATCCTCTAAATATTCTGTTGAACTTGTTTTAGCTTTCCATTAGTTTCCGTCAAATTGACGGCTTTTCTAAGAATCAATGACTTGAAACCAACTGGGATTCATACTTCTTACTTACACAGAGATCGACAGAGAGGGAGAGAATGGCGGATTTGACCTGCTGTGAGTCGGAATTCATACTGTATTTGTTGATAATCGTGGGTCTGGTAGCGTTTGCAGGGCTAATGGCCGGTCTAACGCTCGGGCTCATGTCCCTTGGACTCGTCGACCTCGAGGTACTCATCCAGTCCGGCCGCCCCCGGGATCGCCTCCATGCTTGTAAGTTCTAATGTTTCATTCTTATCTCGCCTTATGAATTTTGTTTGGTTTCCGAACTTTATTTCTGTGTTATCTGATTTGATTTGTTAAATTTAGTTTGTTAATTGTGAGGTTAAATTGGATCGGCTTAGCTCTTTAAATTTTCTTCTCAGGAAGTGAAATTTATTGTTCTTTTGGTGATCAATCAGTCTAACATAGCAACCTGAACATGTAATTGAATGTATGTTTAGAGAATCTGGACACTCCCAAAATATTCGATAGTTTTCGTCAAGCTTATTAATCATGAACTTCATTATCTTCAGTTAGGAATCATGTCGCAATTAATATATTATTCGAAAAGAATATCAGAGATTCCCCAAACACGTGAACATATAATTCGAGTGTAAAATATTTATTAGAAAACTAAGAGTTGCCATGTGTTAAAATTGGATTCTATAATTGCTTTCTGCAACTTTGAAAGAAATTTAACAATACTGAAGGGATGTTTTGGGAAAGATAGTATCGAAGTTTAGAGTAGCAGCTGAAATTTATTAAACTTATAAGAAGTGAAGAAGAAACTGCAAATTATGATGTGATAGATCTTTAATCATGTAATTAAACCGTATTTATAGCTAAGCTTTGTTTGATGACTGCCATTAAGTTTCTAGCTGTCCATTTGGATGTTTTCTTACTCTGAAGATGACGCAATTGAAGTTAAACTAAAATGACTGGAAGAGACTACCAGATGAAGATGATGAACTAAAAGCATCGGGATTTACATGAAAAAACGAATCATGGTGCATTGGACCGACATGCAGGTGCTTAATGGTGGAGAGAGACTTCAAAATATTATAGGAGTTATAGGAAAGAATTACTAAAGCTATAAAAACATCGAAGAGAGGGAGTGGTCTTAGAACTTGAGAAAACTCAAAAACTAAGATTAAAGAAGAAAGAAGCTAGAGAGAAATCCCTTGAAAGAAATAAAAACTTCTTTCTAAACATTTCTCTCTAGCTTCTTTCTTCTTTAATCTTAGTTTTTGAGTTTTCTCAAATTCTAAGACCACTCCCTTTCTTTGATGTTCTTATAGTTTTAGTACTTCTTTCCTATAACTCCTTTTATAAGATTTTGAAGTCTCTCTCCATCATTTAACACCTGCATGTCGGTCCGATGCACCATGATTGGTTTTTTTCATGTAAATCCAGATGCTTTTAGTTCATCGTCTTCATCTGGTAGTCTCTTCCAGTCATTTTAGTTTAATTTTAATTGCGTCATCTTCAGAGTATAAATTAAATTTTTTTACAGGTTTTCTATAAATCTGCCTTAACCCCCCCCCCCCCCCCCCCCCCCCCCCCCCCACCACCCCACAATTGGTATAACCCTACATATATTAGTTGAAGCATATGCACCATACTTTAGACATGGAATTTTTTACTCAAAAGTTTCCTGCATGGACTATAGAAGAGTGAAAACACGCTTCCGTGTATGCATTTATTTATGTTTCTAGCTTGATTTATATATGGACTGTGGAGTATTTGCTTAATGACTGCTATTAAGTTTTTAGCTGCCCACTTATTTATGTTTTGTCTTATCTTAATATGGGTTGAAATATCTTGGAGGCAGCTAAAATATTCCCGGTGGTAAAGAATCAACATCTACTGCTTTGTACGCTCCTAATTGGCAACTCTTTAGCAATGGAGGTCTGTGCAACTTGTTGCAATTTTTTGATAAGGTTCTTCCTTTGCCTCGAGTAATAGTTTTGATTTTCTGTTTCCCTCTACTGCAGTCTCTTCCAATATTCCTGGATAAACTTGTTCCACCATGGGCTGCGGTTCTGTTGTCTGTAACACTTATTCTGATGTTTGGAGAGGTTGGTAATCACTGATATTAAATAAAGTAATATTGTTTCCAGATAAGACTTATTCTTCTTTTATTACCTGATAGACTATGCTTAGGCAATCTTTTTTTATAGATATTGCCACAAGCAGTTTGTACACGTTATGGCTTGACAGTTGGAGCAACAGTGGCACCTTTTGTCCGTCTCCTCCTATGGTTGTTCTTCCCTATTGCTTATCCTATCAGCAAGGTAATTTTTGAGTTTGTTGTTCTATTATCAAATAATATTGTGTAATTATGTCATATTTTTACTAATAACATGATCTTTGTAATTTTAAGCAGGTGCTAGATTGGATGTTGGGCAAGGGGCATGCCGCCCTTCTACGCAGAGCAGAGTTAAAAACTTTTGTGGACTTTCATGGCAATGAGGTAGTCTAAACAGCTAGTGACAATTAAGAAACTAAACCTCCAAGAAATGGTTTGTAATGTGATGAAACTGTGTGCTTATTAATAGGCTGGGAAAGGAGGAGACTTGACCCACGATGAAACTACTATTATAGCTGGAGCACTCGAGTTGACCGAAAAGACCGCAAAGGACGCAATGACCCCTATATCGAAGGCATTTTCCCTTGACCTGGATGGAACTCTTACTTTGTGGGTTTATAACCTGATGTTCATATTATATACTAACTTCATGCATGTTCTTTGTGCATTAACTCCCCTTCTTGTGCCTTCATAGGGATACCTTAAATGCGATTATGACCATGGGTCACAGCAGAGTTCCTGTTTATTCTGGAGACCGAACAAATATTATTGGAATTATCCTGGTATGCGTATGTTTGTTTTACTTATGACATGTTACCCATGTTTCTTATACCACAATCTATTAAAATAAATCAGTGTGTTCAATAACCCAGAATTTTGTAACTTTTCTAAGATTCATGAAGGGAAAATATTCTTGAAAATTGGAAGAGACTACAGTAGAGAGAAACAGAAAATAAAGATTGGTATATATGAAATTATTAGTGTTTTGAGTAGTAGGGTATAGTGATCGTACCATGGGTTGCATTTAATGCATACATAAACATGGAATAATATGATACTTTGTGTTAAAAATGGGTATATTTGTTATTTAGAAGTTTAATTGCGTATATATGATATTATAAATGTTTTTAGGGGATATATGAAATTTTCCCAATTATAAAAGTAGTGCGACTTATAGGAATTTAACTACAATTAATATTTTATGGAAGAAAATGCTTCAGTTAATGCCTTAATGGTAATTTAATGGAAATCAGGCCCTTTAAATCGTTTACCGTGTACTGCTTTTGCTAAAAGAAGAACAGAAGGAAAAGAATAATAATATGTTTGTGGAGGAAAGACTTACTGGAATTAATAAACAATGAGGGCTATATATAGCCTTACACATCACTTGACAACTTGAAACAACTAAACCACTACTACCTAAAGATGTGGCCACCCACTATCCTACTTCCTACTTCAACGTGCACCCAAAATACCCGGTCCAACATATACTACCAATTCAACCTACTAAACAATTAATTAAAACTTAATAAATAAACACTTATTAAAACTAATAAAACTAGTCATGCAACGTCCATGCACACAAATATTTCAATCGAGTGTTACGAAATTCAAATATCAAAAGTACCCAACATAATTCACTTGTATATATAGTGGTATTATGATTTGAGGCTTTGAGCTTTTGTCGATGATTATCAATTGCAGGTTAAGAATCTCTTGGCTGTCGACCCAGATAATGCAGTTCCTCTCAGAAAGATGCTATTAAGGAAAGTCCCAAGGTACTGAATGTTCTGTTTTCATTTAAGAACTGAACAAAGTTTTCTGCTTGTAATCTAAGAATGAAAAGTTGCTTTGATACGAAACGGAAACCTTAGAACAGCTAAAACTACCAATCGATTCACAGAAAAGGAAACCAGATTGCTATTGAACTGAAGATAAACTCAATCATCCACAATCGGATGACTGATCCAGGGCGAGGCCCTCTCTCGATTGCCAAAGGCAACGAGCCGACTAACAAGAGCCAATACGTACTGATTTCTCTGCCTACGTACAATCCGATTCTATCCTCTATTTATTTAGAACTACTAACAAACTAAAACCCAATTTACCCTTTTTCCCTTTCTAGTTTAATACTATTTAATAACTATCCAAATCCCTATCATTACTCCCGCCTTCAAAAAAGTCTTGTCCTCAAGACTTGTGTCAAAAATTTCCACGTTGAGCCAAGTCAAAGATCCGGTGGTTTCGGCAGTTTAGGAGGTCCGGTCGGTTGGTGATCATGAAACAGGCACATGTAAACAATGAAGTGTACGCAATATGGGGGTTTGAGTGGTTTACAACCCCATACAACATACGAAATCTTCATAAACAAACACGGATCTGGTGGTTTCCCCGGAGGTAAATCACAAACACAAATTTCCTCAAACAAACAATAGTCCCCATGAATAAAAGCTTGAGTTAGACTCTTGTAAACCCCTTGACGCGGCTCTCCCACAACAAAAGAATTCCCATCCATCATGAAACCATGATTTTCGATGTCATCTTTGACCCAAGCTGAGAAAGCTTTAACAAGCGTCCCTAGCTGCCAAGTTGATTTGAGTGTGTCGGTCCTAAGTGGAGTAGGAGTTTCCAATCCAAGTGAATGTTGAGGCTGCACCATCACAACTCTACTCAGTCCTTGATCAGCAACATCTGAATTTCTTTCCGCACTAAGCATCGTTGTCGATTTCAACACTGGACAATCAGCATCATCTTTTCCCTTTTGATCATTGATGATTGCTGAAAAAACAACTGAAATTTCCCCCTCCACCTGTGTTTTCTGATGCAATTCACTGCCAATGTTACCACTTGCCCCATTAGAAACATGTTGCAGACCTTGATCCTTCATCCATGCCATCATGAATCTGCGAAATTCTGCATTCTCGGCTCGTTCAGCTTCGAATCCTGCCTTGAGTTCTTTCACATCAGCTTGCAATTGATGAATCAATTTGTCATGCTGATCCAATCGTTGTTGTACAGAGATAGTTTCCATGACGGATAGACAAACTTGAAATGAGAAATGGAACCTGAAACCCAGCAAGTGCACAAATGCTAACCCAAATTGAAACCCAACGATTGAACAATAGATGTCAAAACCACCAGTAGCAGATACGGAAGCAGAAACCCACGGAAAAAAGCAGATACGGAAATGGAATCCTATAGATCGATGATTCTATTGGAATTTGCACCGATCGGAAAATTGCAATCTAGCAGTCGTAAGGTATTCACAGATCGATCAATTGGAATAGAGAAGCAACGACACTTACCAAATCGATATCTGAGAGCGATTGCTGTGGAACGACTGTAGTCCCAATCGACAAAACCAAACCGAGAAGGACAGCCACTCGCTAGACTAAAATCGAAGATTGCCAAATCGATGCTTCAATACGACGATCGGAGATCTCAAAAAAAAAAAAAACGGCAACAGCAATTAGCGATCAAATGGAGCAAGAGACGTGAAGCAGAAACCCTTGGATGAATATTGTACGTGAAGCAGCAATTAGCGATGGAACAATCGGTGAAGATCGTGATGTAACAATCGGCAGGTCTAGGGCAGGTCGGACCAATGATACGAAACGGAAACCTTAGAACAGCTAAAACTACCAATCGATTCACAGAAAAGGAAACCAGATTGCTATTGAACTAAAGATAAACTCAATCATCCACAATCGGATGACTAATCCAGGGCAAGGCCCTCTCTCGATTGCCAAAGGCAACGAGCCTACTAACAAGAGCCAATACGTACTGATTTCTCTGCCTACGTACAATCCAATTCTATCCTCTATTTATTTAGAACTACTAACAAACTAAAACCCAATTTACCCTTTTTCCCTTTCTAGTTTAATACTATTTAATAACTATCCAAATCCCTATCATGCTTTTATACATCAAGTGGCCACACTAGTTGGGTTATTCTACTTGTATTTAGTTCATATAAGATAATAACTACTCATAAAAGGACTATGGACAATAAAGAAAATCTGTAGACATGTTGAGCTTTATTAGCTCTTTGAAAAAAACTTTTTTACAATTTTATAGGACTCTCATATGTATTTATCTATAGTTTCGCAGATTAGCATAACTTGAATGGACGTCACATGTCAGTCCAATTGAATTTATACAAATGTGTGTTTAACTTGTGATAAAACATATATATTCTGTATCATGCTGCAGAAACTTATTCCTCACCCCTCTGTGTACAACTTTTCAGGGTTGAAGATAGCATGCCTCTCTATGATATCTTAAATGAATTCCAGAAAGGGCATAGTCATATAGCTGTTGTGTACAAAGATCTGAACAAGAAACACACCCTGAAAAAGTCCAAGGATGCAGATAGTGAGAGACTATACTTTGACTTGATATCTCTCTATATTTTAAACTCATACATATTCATACCTCTTCTAATTTATTTGTTGTGTTTATATACTTTTTTTATCAGAAACTCAAAATGTCACAAACAAACCAACCTCACATGATGCTGACAGTCCTTTGATGAAGAATGATGGAGATCAACAGGCACAGAGAAGTCCTCCTTCAACTCCTGCTTTCAAGAAGAGGCATAGAGGTTGCTCGTTTTGCATACTGGATTTGGATAATAACCCCATTCCCAAATACCCATCAAACGAAATTGTTGTTGGGGTGATTACCATGGAAGATGTCATTGAAGAGCTACTTCAGGTATAGCTAAAATTTTATAATTCCAGTAATATCTAATATGCACATCGTAGGTTACATGATCCTCTTCATTTGACACTGAAAAGACTTTCAAATTTTTATTCAATACTTGATGTGATGTTCTTGATTTCCTCTAAAAACATTTTGTAATATTATCAATTTCATAGTTTAAATTCAATCAATTTAGTCAAATTCGCGACGTCATTGTCCCATGCACAATACCGATAAATAATAACTAACATGCTCAACTTTCAGGAGGAGATATTGGATGAAACTGATGAATATGTAAACATCCACAACAGGTTCGACAGCGAGTTTTTTTTTTTCTTTCAAAAAGCGATTTTTTCAGTGAAATTTTTTTGTTTCATCACACATCTTAACTAACCCCAAAAAAATGTGCTTTTGTTTTTGTTTTTGTTTTTGTGTAGAATTAAGATCAACATGAATGCATCACAGGAGAACCTTCTTGATCCCCACACTTCTCCCCTGCCACTAGTTTCTGGTTCAGGTGCCACAGCAAAATGACAAGGTGTGTAGCTTCACATACATTTTCTATTAAGATGGGTTTCTAGATAGAATGCCATTAGTTGAATGGAGTTCTTTTAGGTAAATTCTTCTACAAAATCTAGGAATTTGTACCGAATGCAGTAAAAGTTCTGCATTTCTTATAAGACCAATTTTCCTTTATATAACTTCCAAAATAGGGAATATATTATATTATAGCGTATTGTATTTATGTATGTATTACTCAAGATGTCTATTGTAATGTAAAGCTTTGAATTCATATGCAAGTCCAGCACTTTCTTCAAGATAGAGATATCCTGTAACACTTGATGAGATAAAACAAGTAACTTTCTGCTTACTCAGCCTCGGTTACCCCACACCCTCTTACTTTCTCGAACGCTCTCTTTGCTGGTCACAACCCCATCGCACCACCCGTGGTAAACTTTTTCTAACTCTTTTTAATTGTATTCTTAAGTTGGAAAGAAAGAAAATGAAAGTGATATGCAGTCCATATAAAAAATCTAGTTCTGAAATTTTAATATTCAATCACATTTGATTTAGTATACCATTACATGTGATTGTAAAAGCATCACATGTTAATTACGAAAATGTCACTTCACCCAAAATTTTAACATTCAATTTGGACCATTGATGGGACTGATCCAAATGCTATATATATATATAGGGGAGGGTTTAATCGAGAACTGTTTTTCGTACGAGAACTGCGAGAACCAATCTCAGCCGTTCCTTTGATATGGGAAGCTCATGGATGGAGAGCGTGGAGGGGATCAAGTGTGGCAGGGTGCATGTGAGGAATTCATGGATGTGCAATGACATTAAAGGAGGGGAAATTGGACGACTTAGATTGGTTCTCGCAGTTCTCGAACGAAAAACAGTTCTTGTTTGAACTTTTGCCTATATATATATATATGGATCAAGTGTGGCAGGGTGCATGTGAGGAATTCATGGATGTGCAATGACATTAAAGGAGGGGAAATTGGATGACTTAGATTGGTTCTCGCAGTTCTCGAACGAAAAACAGTTCTTGTTTGAACTTTTGCCTATATATATATATATATATATATATATATATATATATATATATATATATATATATATATGGGACGGTTCAAACGGGAACCGTTTTTCGTACGAAACCAATTACAACCATTGATCAAAAAGATAGAGAGTTGTTAATAGATAAACCTTAAATTAATCAAACTTATCTTTAATTAATTAAGGGTAATTTGGACATTTTTACATTACTCCACATTTTTTAAACTAATATATACTTCAAATGGAATAGTGTTAAATTATGAAAATTATATCAAATTAACGAGAAAATTATGCTCTTTCTTTTGAGACCGGTCTTGATATTTTTTTCATTTTTTTTTTGTATTTGTTGGGTTATTTTACCAGTACAGCTCAACATGTGCACAAGTGCAAATTTTGCACATGTGCATTTGCATAGATTCACCTAGTTTTTTCAACACAGATTTAGATATGCACAAGTTCTTGTTTGAACTTTTGCACAGTTCTTGTTTGAACTTTTGCCTATATATATATATATATATATATATATATATATATGGGACGGTTCAAACGGGAACCGTTTTTCGTACGAAACCAATTACAACCATTGATAAAAAAGATAGAGAGTTGTTAATAGATAAACCTTAAATTAATCAAACTTATCTTTAATTAATTAAGAATAATTTGGACATTTTTACATTACTCCACATTTTTTAAACTAATATATACTTCAAATGGAATAGTGTTAAATTATGAAAATTATATCAAATTAACGAGGAAATTATGCTCTTTCATTTGAGACCGGTCTTGATATTTTTTTTCTTTTTTTTTTTTGTGTTTGCTGGGTTATTTTACCAGTACAGCTCAACATGTGCACAAGTGCAAATTTTGCACATGTGCATTTGCATAGATTCACCTAGTTTTTTCAACACAGATTTAGATATGCACAAGTGCAAAATTTGCACTAGTGCATATTTCGAGTTGTACTGGAAAAAAACCAGCAAACGCGACTATTTTTTCCCAAAAAAATACCAAGATCGGTCTTAAATTTATGAGCATAATTTTGTCGTTAATTTGGTATATTTTCTGTAATTTAACACCTTTTCGTTTGATGGACATATTAGTTTTAAAAAAGTGGGGAAATGTAAAAATGTTCATACTACCCGAAAATTTAATTAAATAAAAAAGACAGAAAATTAAATGATTGGCTAGAAATAGTTCTCGTACAAAAAACAGTTTTCGTTTAAACCGCTCTTTATATATATATATATATAGGCAAAAGTTCAAACTAGAACTTTTTTTCGTACGAGAACCAATTTGAGCCGTCCAATTCCCTCTCCTTTAATGTCATCACCCACCCATGAATTCATCACATTCACCCTGCCACACTTGATCCCCCACGTTTTACATCCATGAATTTCACTTATCAAATCAACGGCTAAGATTGGTTCTCGCAGTTCTCGTACGAAAAACAGTTATCGTTTGAACCCTATCCTATATATATATATATATATATATATATATATATATATATATATATATATATATAGAGAGAGAGAGAGAGAGAGAGAGAGAAGTTCATTCGAGAACCGTTGTTAGAGCGAAAAACCAATCTGAGCCGTTTAATTCCCCCTACTTCAATGTCATTGCCCACTCATGAATTTTTCACATGCACCCTGCACACTCTATCCCTCCACGCTCTCCATCCATGATCTTTCCATATCTAAGGAACGGCTGAGATTGGTTCTCGGATTAACAACGATTCTTGAAATGAACCCTCCTATATATATATATTGAAGGGATATACAAAAAAAGAAAAAAAACTACTAAATCTAAGAAGAAATTGACTATATGATACATAAAAAAGTCAACAATTTAAGCAAATTTTTGGAATTAAAAAAAATAGAAAAGGTTAATATGGTAACATCAAAAAACAAAAGAAACTGAAAGAGAAAATCATGGTGAATATGGTGACCAAAATAAGCAAATTTTATACAATGTGCTGACCAAAATATGGTGAAGAGAGGAGCTACCTAGAAGTAGTTGTAACGAGGAGAGGGAAATTTGGCCATTGGTTAAGTCGTTTTTTATTTAGTCATAAGTTGGTTACAGAAGAGTAATTAGTTCAAATTTTAGGCATACACTAATAGTAGGTTAAAATTTGTTCTTTGTCAACTCAATAATCAAGATTGGTTATTTTAAAAAGAAAATACGCTATTTAGCCCTACATTAGTGGAAATAGCGGCGGAGTTAGCCTAGCCTACCCTAAAAGCTATAACAGGGTATAAAAGGAGAACGAGTTAGCAAATATAGGCTAATAGAAAATAGAACGTCATCAGCAATGGAGACCTTTTAAATTGGTCCGTGGGCATCGCAAGAATTGTATTAATTTTAAAACATCTATATTACTTGTTGCATTTAGTTTAATAATTAATTACGTAACTGTAATAGAAAAATCAAAAAATAGGGAAAGAAAGGAAGGGTATAACATAGATAATAGGTTGTTCATATTTGCATGTAACCATCTATATTTTGTGCGTTTGCACATCACACCCTTGTACAAAGTGGACCCTCTTATGTTGTCTACGGTGTTTGCATCTTCCACAACCTAATTCATGATCTTATAAAAATGTCATAGTTTCATATGATTAGGTAATTTCACTTTCGTTCTCAATTTTTTTCAACTACAAATTCACACTCATCTTAATCTACGTCTATGTGTGTGACTTGAAACCTAAACTTTAAAAAGAAATGAACACCTTAAATACATCTTGATATTGCTAGACCAAAAGCTCTTTGATACCTTCTTTATCAATTAATGGTGTAACACTTTCATAAAAGAATGTTTTTTAGATTTTAAACATGAGTGCCTTCTTACACTTTTCAATCTTACACTATTATATTGTAAAGGGCCTAATAGACTCTAGCTAAAGAAACACCAAACTTGGTTTTGACGTAGGCCTAATGAGAATTTATACAAAGATGTAAAAGAGTATGCATTTTAACGTATATAATTGTATAGTACGACATGGCAACTACTCTTAGGAGTTATCATTGTTGACTATGTTAAGTGAAAAGATATTATGGGTGATCCGCTTAGGTACATAGTTAGGTTTTTGTTGTCTTTAAGAATAAGTTTTATTTTTAAAAGAAGTATTTGGACACACAGAAAGATGATAACTAGGTAGGTTATATTGTGGTCTTAAGATAGAAGTGATAGAGAAAAATGATGATGTGAGCTAATGTGACAAGTGAGATAACGGGGTGGAAATATGAGTGCTCTCTCCACTTTAATATTGCTCTTTCTACAATGATAACGGATATCACTGTTTTCACTAACCGTCACATTAGTATAAATAACACATAAGTAACCAGTTGCATTGATAACACTCATCATTATCATCATTGATCTCAATCACATTTATTTATCTCAATTTCTATTAGTTGAAAATATAATGAGCAAGCCGGTGGCCGGTTTGCTACCCCACAACGAGCAAGAGAATGACGAGACGATAGCGATCTTATGGTGATGAAGAAAAACAACGAGCACTATGCCTCGTTTTTATTCGTGAATGGGAATGATGAGCACCAATTGTAAGTGCTCTAAATAAGTTAGATGCAATACTTTAAAAAGGTAAATATGAAAAAGTATAAATTGCCATATAAGTTAGAAATGACATATATATGCATTCTTTTATTCATTTTTTTGAGCATTAACATTAATGACAAATCAATCAAAGTCAAAAAGAGACCTATCAGTTAGAAACATGATTTTATACTTTACACTTAGCAATATACATAATTTTAAGTATTCTTTTTTATTTTATTAGATGTTTAATCTTTAAGAACAACTTTTAGGCATCGAAGTTATTTTCATTTTTAAACTTTACTTCTAAAATAAGACAGAGTAGTGCACTAGTGCATCACTAGATGCCCGTCATCAGCAACCACGCTTAGTGATGTACTCCACCCTTCATGTGATGACAAATTGACAAGGGGTTAAAAGTGAGGGTATCATGAACATTTCATGTGTAAAAGTGAGGGTACTTTCGAAATAAAACCCAAACAGTAGGGACTATTATTGTAATACATAAAGTTATAAGACGAAGGTTGAAAAATTCTTTAAAAATCCAAGTTAGTCAATTATTTGAAACTTGAAGCATGTTGTGTCGTTGATTTCGATATGTTTACTTCCAGTTGTTTAAGGCTATATTTATATGTTTATGCATTATGCTAACATCTCAGTTAGTCACGTATTAAATATTTTCACCCTTTTTTAATAATTTAATTACATACAAAATCAATTACTGTATAAAAATATGTTTTTAGAAAAAACTATAGAAAAGTTAATTAAACTTTATGCAAATTGTAGTTTATACATTATTTATTATCGATTCGAAATTAATTTCCGATTAAATTGCTGTTTAAGGTTTGATTTGGTTCATTAAGAAAATATGTTACATTTATTTAACGTGTTTCGTTAAGAATAATGTAAAACATATAAAACCAAACGTAACTACGTAAGAACTAAGAACCCTCCTTAACTTTGCCCCCTTGACGATTGTTTTTGACTTCACTGATAACATGTGATAGACATTCTTGGTAGTACATATTTTCTTCTTTTCTATTCTAATCTTTGTTCATTTACAAATACCATTCTACTCGTCTAGTCATCTCAACAAATCTGATCCAGCACGGCTGCCGTCTTTCAATTCCTTCCTCCTCAATGTCATTTTTTCATCTCTTTGGATAAGGTAACGAAATTGCATCTTGCCCTGTTTATCCCCTTTGACTATATCTCTATACATCTATATACGTATATGCGTTTAGATGTCTTATTTGGGGGGGATACGATAAACTTTGGTATCTGGGTGTTCCAAAATATTGATTGTTTTGTGTGGCTATGTTTTGTTGTTATTGAATACCAAGAGAAATTTGGTTATGCTTTTCGTGGTTTTCAAGTGATTTAGAGCTTTTTTGTGGGGTATCTGAATTATTCTGAAAGCGATTTGAGAAAGCACTCTGGGCTTTCATTGGATCTTCGTAAGTGATGAGTATGAGGTGTTGAAAGATACTTGTTTGAATTTGTGTGGACACTAAATATTGAATACCATTCAAGATTTTCTTTGCCACTCGTTCTGGATTTCATACTGTTTGTTGTGCGGCATATTCAGTGTTGGTTGCTGCCGGCTGTTTACATTTAGCATCATTCCCTTGATTTCTCTCTCCATATATCTCTTTCTCTCTCACACACCCCACACACAATCACACACTGAAAGATTTAAAAGTGATACAGTTTTAAGGTAGCAATAGAACAGAAACAAGGAATTGTTGTTTGAATCATCACTTAGTTTCTGGTGTGTACTTTCTCCTCTCAACCCTGAACTCTTTTTGAAAATTCAGATAGTTAAATCTTGTTTTATCAAATTTTCTCTTGTTTTTATACTCTGCATATTGCATATGTATATGTATGTAGATTACAAATAAGAAATAAATTGAACTCTCCAAAGAAATTGCCCAAATAGGTGTTTCAGTATGTTGCATGCCACCTGCTTGTATAAATGCAATAAGTTCATTGCAAATCCAGGTTTTATCTTTTCACATAGGCCATAGCGAGCTGGTACTCGATGAAAACTTTTATCTGCTGCTTTATCTGAAGCTTCTTTATAAGTTAGATACTCAAGTAGCAGTTCCCAAACTTACTGATTAATTAAAATTTTGTTTTGTATGCTTTTTCTAGGGTTCCTCTGCAAGTTGAGTTTACATATGTTTGATGTTTAAGGGCTTTCCATGAGATTTTACCCCTTGTAAATATGGAGAAAGATTTGAACGAACCCACGAAGAAGAAAGACAACAAGGTGGCTAATGGGCTTCAGATTATTAAGCACCCTTCTTACCAATGTTATGGTAAACGGTTGTTATCTTGGTTTGATATACGTGTTTTTTACGTTAGAGTAAACAATTTCATGGTTGATGGCTACACCCCTGGATATCTCACTCTAAACCATATACCATTGGACCCTGATACTGTTCTTGAAGTGAATGGTAGAAGATGCACACTTCAATCAGAGGGTAGTTCTTGTCGCCTAAAAAGAAACCGAGTAGACAAGAAGTTTGAAGAAGTTACTTTCGTGAGTACTGACAGTATAAGGTTGTCTGGTAGTGTGAAATTCGAGGTTTTTGATGGTCAAGATCTTATTCTATATGGGGCTTTGGAAATTTCCAATGACAAAGATGATACTGGGAAGTGGAGTATGAGTTGTGAATCAGTGATTTGTGGTAGTAACGGGTTTCTGAAGAGTAAACAAACAGACGTATGTGATTCAATGCCGCCAATGATTGAAGTTTATGTTGCTGGATCTTTTTCAGGGACACCGATTATATTGACAAAAACTTTGCAGATCAGTCTCAAGAAGCAGCAAAATAGAAAAGGGATGTTGGATTCAATCCCAGAGTATGAGACCACAGAATCTCAACCTCAACCTGATCTTCAGGTACCCAATGACATTTAAGATATGTCATATTTTGATGTTAGAATGTAGTCTTTTGAATCTTGTTAATCTAATTAGTTCTCTCTTGTTGGTATGCAGATGGAAGAATATAGAGGTTATAAACCTGTATATGAGAATTATGAGAGCAATTTGTACTGGAGCCAGAGTGAATACATGGAAGGTGAAGATGGTGCACTTTCATGGTTCAATGCTGGTGTTAGGGTTGGTGTTGGCTTAGGGCTTGGTATTTGTCTTGGGGTCGGGGTTGGAGTTGGTCTTCTTGTACGGACATACCAATCTACTACCCGAACCTTTAGAAGGCGGTTTTAGTAGTATCTCTTTTCCTCGTCTATCTTTACACCTTTTGATCAAATGTTATAAAGGATGTAGAAAGTAACTTTATCTTGTCATAAGTTTATAATACCATATCAAGATTCTTGATGTTACTTTAACCCGAATGTTTGGCATTAGGGCGGTTTGTTAGAATATTAACCCACGTATTGGATTTAACACTAGGGCTGATTTTCATTAACGAAAGTTTATGTATTTTATTAGTAACCTAAGTACTTCAATATTAATGGTTTTTTTATTATTAAAGATTAGGAGATATTAGGTATCATGATAGAGATACTATAATAAAATTGTACGTGCATCTTTGGGAAGCATGTCCAACTACTTCATTCTTTATTAGTAGATGTGCCGGTTTCAATCCAATTGCTTGTGATTGGTTCGATTCTTCGATTTAGATTGTGTTTTATCTTAAACAGGTTAATCAGAACAAAAGGAATGTGTCAAATGAGTTGAATGTCACCTAAAGTCACCACCTAGGTCCTATATCATTATATTCATGGAGATCTAGACTGTTTGTAATCTTATCATATTTTGTAACCGTATTAAACGCATTAATTATAGGAAAATGATACATGCAGCTACATCATCTAACTTGGGAGTTGTTCCTCTCACATACCACTTAAATAAAGGACACTATGAGTCTTTGGAGTGGCATGCGTTTTTGGCGTGGAAGAAGCCAACCACACACTTGAAGAAGAAAAGCTCACACCATGGCGCCGTGGATTAATTTTGGTGCGGTGGTATCCACATGCGTAGTGGGTATCGATGTGGGTCCAACTGTTATTCTTTTATTTTTAAATATTTGATTGGTTGTGAGTTTTTTGGTGGGCCCTATAATTTGGTGTCGTAGGAAGTGATGACTACATGGCTGAGTGATAGGTTAAGTGGTAAGAGAAAAAAGTTGACGTAGCGGTGTGATGAGATGAGTGTGATAAGGGGTGACCATACCGTTCACTCTAAGGTCATTTGAGTGATTTAATGATGTAAATGGTATGTGAGAGCAACATCATATAAGTTAGGTGATGTTAGTGTTGGAATTATGACATTCTCCAAGACCAACATTGGATACATTTTATTTATTGTAGCATTTTATTTTCTGAGTTTATTTTTGGTTTGTGTATGTAGGGTTGTTGATTGTTCACCTAGTGCGGATGTGATCCGGGTTCTCCCCTTAGCTGCCTTGGTTTGGTATTATATTACATGTCTTGTGTAATATGATTTAATATATATAAGTCATCTGCTTCTCAGCTTGTACAGTTAGCTATCCAGCTTGTACGTTCAGTTTAGTCTACATATACTTTTTAGTTCCATATGAGGTTTAGGTTGTAGAAAAACAACTCTCATCCTTGTAAACCAAGATACGCTCTTTTCTGTTTCTTCATCAAGTCTTGTTCTTCTGATTCACAGATCGTGATTTAGAGAGAGTTTTGTGGAGTTTTTGTATTCGAGATTTTTAACAGTTAGCTACATGTATTATTTTCCCAGTGATTATATATAAGTACATAGTATGGAAAAGTGTGTGTGCGGGTCAACCGGAAATAATCCTTGCCAAAGAAGATGTAGTTCATCCAAAATCCATATTGACCCATTATGGTGTTACCTAACTCACACAGTCACCCATCTTGCCACATGTAGTTATTGTTAACTTCCAATTAAGGGTGTTGAAAGGTTTGGTTTTTGGTTTAAACGGTTTAATTTGACTTTGTTGGACATAAATTTAAACAAGCGAAAATTGATTAAATGAACACTATAATAGAACTAAATTACATGGAGCAATAGTGTTTTTTTGTCAGTTCTTGATAGAATTCAAACAACAAGTGTGCAATATTTGACGTACGGGGAACAACCAAAAATTATGAAGAAAATCAAAATGAGTGTCTTGCGCCTTAAACGATTTTGGCTGTGAAAACTTTCTACAACAATTGCTAGCTCTGTGTTAGGCTAAAGCGAGACTCTTACGCAACATTCCCATTGGTCTTTTGGTCCAAACTCCAGAATTTAGCAGTTTTGAGGTCATCCTGGATCATTAATCTTGAGAAATCTTCATGGTCATACTTCATAGTGGCCTTCCCACCAAACTCGGTTGGGAGATTATCCACATCGAAACATGATTGCATGATCTCCACACTGTCTTTATTCTTTTGGTACACAAATTTAACTTTCTGGAATGTTTTTGGATCTATGAAGTACTTAACAACCTGCATATCGTTATTTGCATATTGTTATTTAGATGTGGAGTTAAACTTCTTGTGGTAAGAAAAGGAAAAAAGTAGTAGTTTGCAAATAATAACCATCACCATGGTGGTCTACTAGATAGTCCACTTGCCCCCCATTGGGATTAGGGAATGATAAAGGATGAAATGATCAAATGTTGGGGGCTTAAATCCGCCAAGGGTTGTTTTTAGTAGCGTCACTGGTTAGACCTTGTACATCAGAGCCAAAGGCTCGCACCCCAATAGAGAAAATCTCGTTTGAACAAAAAAGTTGTTTGCAAAGTACAAACCTTCCAAAATGCTTCAAAGATCCGTGGGGGACTGTAGAGAAACGCGGCAGCTAGCCTCTGTGGATAGTGATTTTGTAGTATGGCGATGGTTTCGCGTGCAGTTTTGATTGGCACGGTGGTGCTGAAAGACCAGCCAGTGAAATCTATTAGCCATACCATTTCTTCCTGCCCTTCCGGAAGATTAATGATAGCATTTTCTATCAAGTACACCAGATGTCTCAGCTGGTTGTCCATTGCTGTTGTGTTCTGCAATCATTTTCTTTCTAAATCAATAAAAAACAAAGAGAACTTTAAGATCAGAAGCCCGGACTATCAAATCACCTGTAAACCCGGTTTCATTATCAGGACACTTCTTCCAAAACGGTCATGGAAATTTGCTCTAAACACCTTCCCTGTTTCACCTTCAACAGCAATCTCAGGCTAACAAAACAAATTTAACTGTTTAGTTTTCAATTTGACATGTATGATTGTATAATATTAATAGACTTGTTGTGCATTCTAGATTTATTCTTGTTTTGTATCTAAAATCCAAAGATGAGTTGAAGATTGAGCACTAACAACCCAACGAATTTCTTCGGGCTTGTAGGTTAATCTCCATGCAAGCGTCTCTTCCAACATCTTTTTTGCTTTCTCTACATTCCAATTTCGAGCTTCAAGATATCTTTTCAAACATGCATCAGTGCAATACAGTAGGCTACGCCCTGAAAGGGGACCAAGAGCTGCTTTGAGCTCATTGATCTGTAACAGGAGCCTATAAGATACATTCTCACTCAGGAAAATCATGTGAAAAATTAAAGGTCTAAGCAGATTTCTTATAACTTACCTTAGACTCGGGATGCTGCTCATGATTCTCCTGTTCTTGCTGTTGACGGTGAGATCCACGCCGCCGAAACATTGACATGATGATGAGTATTTCTAATTTTTGGCTACGGAAAGGAAGCTAAATTACCTACAAAAGAACAAGATAACATTAGTTTTGAATAAGAATATCAATTTTCTTTTTTCTTTTTTCCTTATTTTCACTTTTAGCCAATAAGAATACAAAGGAATGATACAGTTTGTGTTATACTTTTTAAAGAAATACAACCACTAAGGATTTACTGCAAAGAAACAAAAGGGTAATACCTAACACACCAAAATACCAACTACAATTGGTGCATAGTGTTTGACAAAGAAAATTGGAGGAGGAATATGAAACTTGTTATTTCCACCAAAGTTTATTTAATTAATTAATCTTTTCATTGTCATGTGGATAGAGGAGAAACGCTAGGAAGATGGCTGTAAACCAAAGTTGACCAGGACCATAAACATGCGGAAATATCTGATTGTTTTTTCTCCAAAGGATCCCGTTTATGGCCCTTTAAAAGTAGTTAGAAATTTTCACATAGACTTTTTCATGAGAATATGACTTTTAGCCACGATTCCAATAATTAAAGTATTTCTTAACTTTTTTATATACATTATTTCTAGAATAAGTAGAAAGTAAAATAACACTTACAACAACTAATAAAGTTTATGGTATCCAATACGATATGACTTAGTGATCAAAAGAGGCAAAATTAAGGTGTGTCTAGATAACGCGTAGCTCAGATAGTCTCCTCTCACTCAATTGCACACTAATTAAATAGTTGTAAGTGGCCGGAATTTATATCTTTAAACATTTTGTAGGCTACAGGTGATCAAAATCATAAATTATCCATGTTCTCTGTCAATAGAGAAGTTAATAGAGCAAACGTACCGTTGATGATCGAATCAATTAAGTTGATTATTGTGGATTAGTTAGCACTTACTTAAATCACTATATAAACTTTTACGGTTCAAGTTTATACATAAATTCTTAATCAACCAACAACTTGAAATTAAAAAAGTGTTCTCAAGATTGTAAAATCAATATTTTACTTGAGAAATTAGTTAACTGAATCTAGATAACTATATATTTCATCCTCTCTGCTAGATAACTATATAAAAGTGTTACTCTAACTTTATAATGCATGCAATAAAATATAAAATAAAAACTGAACAAAAACATTTGTTGGAGTATATATCTCTAGAAAAAAGAAAAAGAAGTTATATATGTGCCGACCGATCGAGAATCTTGGCCTTCCATCGCCGGCCATATCATTTTAAACATACTCGTTCAAATTAAGTGATTATTATTAATTAATTAATGTCAATTAAGATACGATATGATGAAGCCACGTACCTTAATCTTATGGCCGCCGGAGTTGACTTAATTAAATTAGCTCTAAGAAGGACGGACTATAATTACCATAAAAAATAACATTCAAATCGTGATGTAATACTAGAATTTGGTAACGAACTGAAAAGGATATATTTATAATTCCGATCGATTAACCACGAAAGATCACGAACTCGATGGAATCCATTAACAGCAAATAGTTACGTGTATGTATATATGTATGTATGTATATATATACACACACCCCTCAGCTCGTTCCATTAATTTGTTTTTCAACTGATAGATATATCGAATTCCTATATGTATAATTATGTATATGGATGTTATAATATTAATGTTAACTGGGGGATGCCGGGATCGTTAATTGAAGCGTATGTACTGTCCGACGAATTGCATTGAAGTAGATCAATCGATCCAGAAAGAAGAATAGAGAACTTAATTGCGTAAATTCCATGGCAGGTTAAAACAAATTAAGAAACTGTAACCAAATAAATAATCAACTCTACGTACGCACCTTGATATTTGTTGATTGTGGAAGGCAGCGCAGACGAATTGATTATGTAGGTGGAGATTAGCTAGATTGTAGGAGATCGATCAGCTGTATTAAGTACTCCTGCTCTCACATATATATGTACAGTGAGAGAGAAAATGTGTTGGATGTGCTCTATGTATTCTCTATATAGGTTATATGTATAGATGGTGTTCAAACAAGAACCCATATTTAGTTGATAATTATATATTCAATCAAAACTCATTTATTTGATTTGATCAAATATTCTATATTTAACTTTTCACTTTATTTATTATTTAATTATGAATTTGCAACGATCATGTATTACAATTGATAAATTACGATAGTTAAATCAAATAGGACACATCTAATAGATGACTCTGAATTGTTCTCTCATATTCACCTAAATATTTATTTAAGACAATAATCGTCTAATCCACTTTTATATTAAAATTTAATTATATATTATGTAAAAAACTTCATAGACACGTATATTTAATATTATATAATATAATCTAACCTAATTGATAAAAACTCAATGGTGATAACAAAAACATTTAAATGATAAAGAAGTAATTTTATAAGAAAGATACCCAATCTCAAACTAACGTAGATATTGATTCAAGCATGTTTGTCTCCCACCGGTCATCACCACCATCACCAATTACCACCAATATTACTACCATCACCGACCACCATCCCTACCACACAATTGTAACTCATTATAGAATCACCACCCCCTAATGCCACCTCCATCCTGTTGGAAGTATGATATTCTCCAAGACCAACATTGGTACAGTTTATTTATTTATTGTGTTGTTTTGTTATCTGAGTTAGTTTGTTTTGTGTAGGTTAAGTGAGTCTAGACTTGTGAAGGTTGTACATGGGCTGATAGTTGTTGTTGAGCTTGCAAGAGGATTGAAGGGGGCAGGCTTGAGACCGGGTTGAGTCCCGGGTCGGGTGCACACCTAGTGTGGATGTGACCCGGGTTCTCCTCTTAGCCGCCTTGTATTATTGTTGAGATACACTACTCGTGTATTATTTACTTGTTGGTTTTGGTATATATACTCAAAGTTCATAGTAGTTTTAGTTTTGTTTTTTGGTTTTCTTCTTGATGTACGTCTTGTTCAGATTAGGAAAACACATAGCAGCGCTGGATTCTTTTCTTCTTGGTTTTTTTCGCTGAATTGATTTTGTGCAGTTCATCGTTTTTTATCATGGTATCAGAGCTACGGCTCTTGATTCAATTGATTGTTTGATCGATTTCTCCTTGTTCGTGAGCGGTTCTCTGGATCAATTGATTATCTCATCGATTGGTCTTTGTTAGTGTTCGATTGTTTCTTGTTCACAGAAACCCTAGATATTCGTGTTCTCGATTGGTGTTGCGTTTGTGAGAGTAATCGATCCAGATCTGCTTGTACCTGTTCGCATTTGAATCATGTGTTCTTTTCCATGTTTGTGACTCTGGTTCGTATGTCATGAATCGATTGTTCTTGCTGTCGACTGTTTTTGCCATCGACTGTTCTTTCCTTGATTCGACAGATAGGCGATCTGCTTTTGTGTACGTAACCATTGTTCATGTTCGATAGTTTTTCGCAGATCACACATCGTGGTTCTGTAGCTTCAGATTTGTTTTTCGGTTATTTCTGGATTCGTCACTTGGGGATTCGATTCACGTGGCTCTGTTCTGTTTTAGTTCACGTGAGATTGAAGATTGGTTCTGTTGTCATCATTTGGTGATTTGATTCATGTGAGACTGAAGTTTTTTTGTTTGAGCGCGATGATCCTGAGGTTAGTGTGCTTCCGTATGATTCTGATTTGCTGGTTGGTTGACTGAAAAGTCTGAGATATCAAAGGAAAAGGTTTGTAGTTCTTGCTCATATCAACCCGAGCAAGACTCTGTAAGTCTTTTTTTCTTTTTTCTTTTTTGTTTGTTCCAAGTGTTTGTGATTTGTTCATGGTTGTTTCTGTTCTTTAGGGACTGTTTTTGTTGATATAGTTCATGAATTGATGTTTCATATTTTCATAGCTGTTCTTGTTGATATAATTCATGACTTAAATGTTTTCATGTTGCCTTCTATGGGCTGTTTTGATTGATATAATTCTTGAATTAGATGTTTCATACTTTCATGGCTGATCCTGTTCGTTAGTGGCTGTTTTTTGTTTATATATTTCATGAATTAGTTGTTTTCATGTTGTTTTGCTTCGGTTATTGTTCGTGGCTGTCCTGTTGATATAATTAGTGAGTTTGCTGTTGTTGTTTGTGATTAGAGTATTTGTTGGTACTGGTTTTAGCGGTTAGTAGACTGTTTCTGATATTTGACTCATTATATATATCCCTAAAGATACTAGTTCGAAAAGATCCGGATTTAAAGATACGGTAGATTTCGATGATCCTTTATATCTACATCCATCTGATAGTAGTGTGACGTCAATTGTTAGTATTAAGTTGACTGGGTCTGATAACTTTAGGATTTGGAAATGTTCTATGATAAGGGCTTTAAAGGGAAGAAATAAACTCTGTTTCGTTGATGGTTCTTACAACATTCCTGATGAAAAAGATGAAAAAACTAATAGTAAATGGGGGAGAGTAAATGCTATTGTTTGTTCTTGGATTCTTGGTTCAGCTTTTGAGTCTATTTACTATAGTCACGGTTGTTCTGAGGTTGCCTTTGAGATTTGGAATGAGTTAACTGAGACGTATCAGAAATCAGATGGGTCAGTTATTTTTAATATTCATCAAAGAATAAATGCAGTAACTCAAAATGGTTTAACTGTTTCTGAATATTTTTCTAAACTTGATTCCTTGTGGAAGGAGTTTGATTCCCTTACCAACTTAACTGAGTGTACTTGTGAGGCTAATACTAGTCTTATCAATCATTCTAAACTTATGAAATTGATGCAATTTTTAAATGGTTTGGATGATGGATATAATCAAGTTAAAAGCCATATTCTTCTTATGGAACCCTTGCCATCTGTTAGAACTGCGTTTTCAATTGTATCTAGGGAAGAATCACTTCAAAAGGGTGGTTCCTTAACCTCTCGTTCTAGCGAGTCTGTGTGTCAACCAACTGCGTTTGCTAGTAATTTCAGTGATCCTAGAAGAAATAACAAAGGAAAAAACCTTAATTCTGGCTATAGCAAATCCTCTTTTAATAATATGCAGTGTAAACACTGTGGTCTTAAAGGTCATACTATAGAGAGATGTTTTAAACTCATTGGGTATCCAAAGGATTTTAAGTTTAGAAATGAAAATGATGTTCAAAGTAAGTCTGAGTCTCAAGGAAATAATAGATCCTTTGCTGAGAGTGTTTCCACTTCTGATCTATCTGACAGTTGTGATTCTGCTAAGGGTTTTGACAAAGGTAAATTTTTCCTCACTGGTGAACAATATGCTAAGTTCCTAGCCTTGATCCATGCTAGTTCTAGCGTAGAAGGTGTCGCTGCCAATATGGCGGGTGTGTGTTGTTCTAGTAATCTTGATGGGTTTAGTGATTCGGAGAATAAGAAACGGATAATTGATTCAGGTGCTAACCAACATATGGCTAGAACTGAATCAAATCTTGTTGATCTTGCTGGTTTGTCTGGAAGCTCTAGTGTTATCTGTCATGCCTCTAAATTTTTGTGGCATTGCAGGCTTGGTCATCCTTCTGATCAAGCTCTGTTTTGTATCAAGAATAAGCTTGAATTGGGAAATGAGCCTAGTTTACCTTGTGATGTTTGTCATAGGTCCAAACAAACTAGGAATTTCTTACTTGTTAGTGATTATAGGGTCTTTGGTTTAGGGGATCTTATTCATCTAGATGTGTGGAGACCTTTTAGGAAAACTACTTATGATGGATATAAGTATTTTTTAACTATTGTGGATGACTTTACTAGAGCTGTTTGGGTCTATCTGTTGAAATCTAAAGATGAAGTTTTCCACTCGTTTAATGTTTTCTATAATATTTTGTTCACACACTTTAAAACAAAAGTCAAGGTTGTTAGGTCTGATAATGGAGCAGAGTTTGTAAATCATCGTATGAAAGAGTTTTTTATAGATAAAGGGGTCTTACATCAAACTAGTTGTGTTTATACTCCACAACAGAATGGTGTTGTAGAGAGAAAACATAGACATATTCTGAATGTTACTAGGTCTTTATTGTTTCAGTCAGGTCTTCCTTTGAGGTTTTGGGGTGAAGCAGTTTTAACTGCTGTGTTCTTAATAAATAGAATCCCAACAGCTGTTCTAAATGGTGTTTCTCCGTTTGAAAAGGTTTATAAGTATCCTTCGAAATTTGATAATTTGAGAGTGTTTAGTTGTTTGTGTTACTCTACTAGATTAAACAATAATGACAAGTTAGAGCCTAAAGCTGAGAAAACTGTGTTGTTAGGTTATTCAAATCTGAAAAAAGGGTACAAACTTCTTAGTCTTGACTCAGATGTTTTCTTTTCGAGGGATGTGAAATTTTTTGAAGGAATTTTTCCGTTTAAGATGTGTTCTACTGGTTTTAGTGATGGTTCTGAGTCCCTTAAAGATTGTTGCAATTTTTTTGGTGAAAATAGTATGTTTGTTGTTTCTGATGAAAATTGTGTTAATTCTGATTTGTTATTTGAACGACAACCTCTGAGTAGTACTGGCCACCAGTTTGAGGATGTTAGTGCAGAGCACTCGGAGGGTGTGGAGGTACTTACTCCTCAGTCTCAGGTTGGTAGTCCCACTGCTCCTGTTATTTCTGAGGAATTGCTTCTGGTAATAGAGGTTTGTCTAGTGGTAATGTTCCTGTTAGGTCTCCTAGGCCTGTAAGAGAGTCAAGAATGTCTGCTAGGTTTAATGATTTTTTTGTAGAAGGCAAATATAAGTATGGCATTGAGAAACCTGTAAATTACTCGTGTCTTTATTCTGAAAATTCTTGTTTTATGTCTAACTTTGATAAGCTTTTTGAGCCTAGGAACTATAATGAGGTTGCGTCTGATCCAGATTGGGAAGCTTATTTATTTGACAATGGCTAGACCTGATATTTCTTACATGGTGCAGACTTTGAGTCAGTTTGTGCATCGTCCAAGGAAGTCGCATCTTCTTGTTACTTTAAGAGTTCTGAGATGTTTGAAATGTAGTCCTGGTAGTGATGTAAATGTTATGAGAGGTGGTATAAATCATATAACTCCTTTTTGATGCAGGTTGGGCTATATGTCTTGTCATAAGTTCAGAGTTTTTTAGCTCTGTTACTTGTGAAGTTGTTTGGGTATTGGAACTTTTTTGGGTATAAAAGGTTTTAAATCCTGTTGCAGTTTACTGTGACGAGGAGTTTGCTATAAGATTGGTTTATAATCCGGTATTTTATGTAAAAAAACTAAGTCTTTTCCTTCAGTGCTTCTTGGTGTCCTTTGCTCTGAAATGGATCTTGTTAGACTTTTTCAAGAGTGACATTAAGTCCCTTGTTGGTCTTGAGGGGGGTGTTGGAAGTATGATATTCTCCAAGACCAACATTGGTACAGTTTATTTATTTATTGTGTTGTTTTGTTATCTGAGTTAGTTTGTTTTGTGTAGGTTAAGTGAGTCTAGACTTGTGAAGGTTGTACATGGGCTGATAGTTGCTGTTGAGCTTGCAAGAGGATTGAAGGGGGCAGGCTTGAGACCGGGTTGAGTCCCGGGTCGGGTGCACACCTAGTGTGGATGTGACCCGGGTTCTCCTCTTAGCCGCCTTGTATTATTGTTGAGATACACTACTCGTGTATTATTTACTTGTTGGTTTTGGTACATATACACAAAGTTCATAGTAGTTTTAGTTTTGTTTTTTGGTTTTCTTCTTGATGTACGTCTTGTTCAGATTAGGAAAACACATAGCAGCGCTGGATTCTTTTCTTCTTGGTTTTTTTTGCTGAATTGATTTTGTGCAGTTCATCGTTTTTTATACCACCACTACCCGTCACAATCACCTCCATCATCAACTATCGCATGTCACAATCAATTGTCGTTGACGGGTGACTCCACCAACAACATTTTCACCATGAACTACATTTTCACCACCAACATACTTTTAAAAGATGTTTGAAATTGTTATATGTTAAAAGTATGAAAATTCTACAGAAATGATAGTCAATTTGGGGGTTTATATGTTAAAGAATGGCTAAAAGTGTCAAAAATGGGTGAATGAAAATGTAAATTGGGGATTGCCATAAAAGTATGTTAAACAATTGCTTTTTATCAGATTTATGTCTTTTAAGAAGTATTAAGTTACTGCAATAAAGTTTGATTACAAAGATATGAATTTGTTTATGTATTGAAGTATAGAATTATGGGTCAATTTGGTGATTAAATGGTAATTTGGAAATTGAAACTTCAAAAGAAAGTTATAAACTAATCTTAAAAGTATTTTGTTTAGTATTTCAACGATGCTGCAACTAAGCTTTTGGAAAAGAAGTGGGCTATATAGTCGAAATCTGCACAAAATTGAAGGAACAGTTACTGTTCATGGCGCTTCGTGATGCCAACACTTAGTGTCGTGGCGCGATGCCACCTAGGGATGTAAACGAGCCAAACCGAGCCGAGCTTTACACTAATCGAGCAGGTTCTTTTAAAAGTGCATCAACTCGAGCTCGAGCTCCTGTTGCGAATCCAGAAATAAAATTCATAGGGGTCCATAGTAAGATAAACTAACACAAATCTACCGGGTTTTATCATCGCAAATATGTATCCATGCCTACTACGAACATGATTATGGTTGTAAAAAGCTTTTTTATATTGATACCCTCATGTATGCTAGCTCTATGATGAAATCTTATTACAAATATAGTAACCGAAACATTTAAAATGTAAATAATGGTTAAAGATTGTCTTCTTAATCTTATTTTTGTCTAAAGAATAGAAGTTATTCTTTTATCCTTACAAAATCATTCTAGTAAATGATTTCTTTAGTTAAAAAAATTCAGAATGATTTCCTTAGTAAAAAGTTGGCAAAGTTGAGGGGGTCATAATAAAATTTAGAGGGGTGCAATTTGTTTCTTACCAAGGCTCTTAATATTATTTCAAATTCAAGTGGGGTGTAATGACCCCATTGATTAACAAGTGGAATTGCCTCTGTCGAACTCGTGATTTGAGACTCGAGCTCGGTTCGAGAAGTGGTTTACGAAGCTCGTGAGAAGCTCGTTAAGCTCGTTTATTTTTTTTGCTTTTTTAAAAATAGTTTAAATTATTTAAATAATAAATAAAAATCAATTTGAACTTTAAATAATTATTTTTTTAATTTTAAAACTTATTTAATGATATAAAAACAATTTTGAATGTTGAATGTTGAAAATTTTCATATTTAATGATATAAAAATATATAAGTAAAAAATAAAAATTAAAAAAATAAATATAATATCAAAGTTCGTTTAAGCTCGCGAGCTTAGATGAGCGTACTATATAAAGCTCGGGCTCGAGTTCGTTTAATAAATGAGCCTTAATCTAGGCTCGAGCTCGAGCTCGTGCTTGATATCGCCTAAAATATACATATTATTTATATGCGATATATAATTCTTTGATTGTATTATTATGATGAATTAGGTTAATATTTACTTAATTTGTTATAATTTTTGTTGTAGGGCTCTTGAGAGAAGAAAAACAAAATTTGATAAGAAATGATGAAGAAAAGAGAAAGCTGCCAGCTCAGACACCTCTCCAATGTTTTGGGCGTATCTCACTCGTACGAAATCGAAACGAGGTGAGTTAAAAAGCCACGAAAACAAGATAAAAGCAGCCACAATAATATTATGTAGTTGATATTTAATTGGGCTGTGGTCATTCTGAATGTGGGTCGAGATTCCAGCAAACAACAAACAATGAAATAATGAAAGCAATTAAAATGGCTATGTGCATTTGGAAGACCAAAAAGGAATGGTGGCTGCCATTTTACTTGGCAGTTGGGCCGAGGAATCAAGTGCAAAAAAAAACATTAATATTAATTAATTGTGCTCATGAATTAATCAAGGATATATATCATATATATGGCGGATTGGCGGCTACGAAATAAGAGATCACAAATTCAAACGGCCGGCTGCCATTTCATTCTTTGTGGTTTCATGGGCTTAGAAGCCCAATAAGGGTTGTTGGATTAATTAATTATGAGAGGATCATATATATATATTTCAAAATCGGCGGCTACGAGAGGAGGACGATACATATATTTTCATTCGGGAAGCAGCCGACGAGGATTGGAGAAGCGGCATGCGACAGTTTTAAGGAGGGCTTGGAGATTGGATATTATTTTAAAGATCAAGGCTTGGATTCATTCAGTTATTATGGTTTTTTCACTCCTTGTTATTATGTTCTTATTTAGTATGATAATGCTAGGCTAGATCTATATTTTCCTCCCTAGAGGAGATGAACCTAATGACAAGTTGATTTGAAGTTGTGTGCTTTTTAATCTTGTTTATGTCATGGATGTCATAATCACTTTATAATCCATGTTTTAGATTCTGATTTTGGTTTGTTTACAATCTGAGTTTTTGTTAAATTAGATGATCATTCTATTTAAGTTAAACTTGGATCTTTATTATCTATGATCATTAGATAATCTAGACTAGTGGTTGATCAATCCTAGGTTAGACAACTAAAAATTGGTTCTTTTACATGTGGTTCAACATATAATGACGTTTGTATGTTGGTTTCATGTTTTGTTTATTAACAAATCATTTGGATTAAAGATTTTCATTAATCGAATTTAATTGGCTAATTGTACGAGTTAATTAATCCTTTGACCATAAGGATTGTTAATGAGTACGATTATAGGGTTAGATTTTCGGATCAAGAGTCTAATCAATTTAGGAATCGATACTTGGTCTTTATTATTCGTGGCACATGATTTCTTGAACTAAATCAACTTGAAAGAGGGTGAAATCAAATCTAGGGAGGGAAGTCTTCATTAATATATTTAATTCTCCGAGTTCTTAGCTTTATTGTTTCTTTGCATGCTTTTAGTGATTTTGTGGCGTAGTTGGTTGATAGCTCATTTATCCATAATTCCCCCCTTTTATTGCTTTTAAGTAGTTTAGTTTAGTTTAATATTTAAATTAATATAATTTTATCAAATCATACCCGTTCCCCTTGAGTTCGACACCCGTACTTATTTTCTATACTATAATACGATTAGGTCCTCTTGCCTATTTGTGTTGTAATCGTACTAAATAATCACGGATTTTATAAATAAAAAACTGGTACGCTTTTAGCACATCAGTGCTCGTTTAGGCTCAGTTTGTTTCGAGCTTTTAACGATCTGATCTCGAGTAGCTCGACTCATTTACATCCCTAATGCCACCCTCCTTGCGCAGTGAGTTTTTCCAGATATTTTCAACGGCGCGAGCTCCCTTAAAAGTCCAAAAATCATGCTTTTGACCACTTTTGACTTCATAATGATTTGGGGATTGTTTCCATACATGTTGGGGATTAAATTAGGGTCTTTTAAAACCCGAAAAAGTGTATCATTTATGATATTGAATTAGTATACTATGGTGAACTTATTTTGGGTTGTTTAATCACACTATAGGAGCATCAATCAAGTGATAAACATTGGTCTTTGGTAGAAGTGATTCACATCATTTTATTTGGTAAGTTGTAACATGTGGATACGTAATGATTTTACACTTATTATAGTCATCATGCTTATTTCTTTATAATTATAAATGGCATCATTATATGTGATTTATGTGCTTATTATGTTTACATGGGATTGATATGTTTATGTGTATGATTGATATCATTGAATGTTTATTCATATTATGCTGTTTATTTTTTGGAATATCTGAATGGTTGTAATTATCTGTTTATATAGTATTTTATATTCAATTGTTAACATATATTACTAAATTTAAACTTTTCTAACTATAAAGTAAAATATTTTAATAACAAATATAAAACCATAATAATATTAATAATTAAAATCAAACTATAAAGAAGAGAAATGTGTGGCGGCGGGTAGCGACAGACGACGACCGTGAAAGGTGTCCACGTATGTAGAGTAGTGGATGTGTAGATGTTGATGTGAATTAATTGAAGAAGAAGTCTAATTGTTATAGTAAAATAAAACATATATGTTAAGATGTTATAAGATATAATTTTATCTCTTATTCATTAATTAAGAGGTTTTAAGAGCTTTTTAGATCTTAATGGAAAGAAAAAAACAAACAGCCCTTACGTCTTAATACCTCCTATTGATTCCGATTAAAATGTATTAAAACGTTTTTTAGAAAAAACAAATGACACCTTACTCTAACTTTATAATGCATGCAATAAAATATAAAATAAAAACAAAACAAAAACATTTGTTGGAGTATATATTATTGATTCAGATTAAAATGTATTAAGACGTTTTTTAGAAAAAACAAATGACACCTTACTCTAACTTTTTAATGCATGCAATAAAATATAAATAAAAACAAAACAAAAACATTTGTTGGAGTATATATCTCTAGAAAAAAGAAAAAGAAGTTATATATGTGCCGACCGATCGAGAATCTTGGCCTTCCATCGCCGGCCATATCATTTTAAACATACTCGTTCAAATTAAGTGATTATTATTAATTAATGTCAATTAAGATACGATATGATGAAGCCACGTACCTTAATCTTATGGCCGCCGGAGTTGACTTAATTAAATTAGCTCTAAGAAGGACGAACTATAATTACCATAAAAAATAACATTCAAATCGTGATGTAATACTAGAATTTAGTAACGAACTGAAAAGGATATATTTATAATTCCGATCGATTATCACACGAAAGATTACGAACTCGATGGTATCGATTAACAGCACACAATTACTTGTATTTGTATTTGTATTTATTTTCAACAAGAATTTAAAGATGATATAGAATATATATATGTATGTATGTATATATATACTATATATATATAGGGGACGGTTCAAACGAGAACTGTTTTTCGTACGAGAACTGCGAGAACCAATCTCAACCGTTCCTTGAATATGGGAAGTTCATGGATGGAGAGCGTCGAGGGGATCAAGTGTGGCAGGGTGCATGTGAAGAATTCATGGGTGAGCAATGACATTAAAGGAGGGGGAATTGGACTGCTCAGATTGGTTCTCGCAGTTCTCGTAAGAAAAACAGTTCTCGTTTGAACTATATATATATATATGATAAAAAACTAGAACTCAATAACTACAACAAAATTCTCACTAAATCACAATCTATGAATCAGAAGAACAAGACGTGAAAAAAGAAAGGAACATGTACTGGTACTCAAAAATGAAAGTCGACTACTGTACCCCTTAAATCTCATACAGAACTAAAGAACATATATGTAGGACTAAACTAAACGTACAAACTGGACAGCTCACTGTACAAGCTAAGAAGCACATGACTTATATATTAAAACCATATTGCACAAGACATGTAATATAACATCAAACCAAGGCAGCTAAGGGAAGAACCTGGATCGCATCCGCACTAGTGCGCACCCGACCCGGATCTCTACCTGGTCTCAAGCCCGCCCCCTTCTAAGCCCAACTCTTAACCCACTATCCTAGCCTTCACAAGCCCAGCCGTCCACAGCAGCCCAACTCTTCACTAGCCCTACAACAATCAACAATTCTACATACACAAACCAAAATAAACTTAGAAAACAAAACGTTACAATAAATAAAATGTATCCAATGTTGGTCTTGGAGAATGTCATAATTCCAACACCCCCCCCCCCCCCTCCAAGACCAACAAGGAAATTAACTTCGCTCTTGAAAAGGATTAAGACCAATTTCAGAGCAGAGAACATCAAGGTGTGTTGAAGGCAAAGACTTAGTAAACACATCTGCAATCTGTTCTGCAGATGGAACCTTAACAACTTGTATATCACCTTTAACAATATTTACACTACTACCAGGACCATTTTAAGTATCGCAGAACTCTCAAAGCAACAGCAAGATGTGATCTCCTCAGACTACGCATAAACTGACTCAGAGTCTGCACAGTGTAAGAAATATCAGGTCTAGTCATAGTCAAATAAAGAAGCTTCCCAATTAGCTTCTGAAACTCGGTAATATTTTCGAGTAAAACATCTCTATCATCAACACCTTGACTAGGAATTAAAACATTAGGATTCAACGGAGTTTTCACAGGTTTGCATGCAAGCATACCAAATTCATGAAGCACTTCTAAACAATACTTTCTCTGAGTAAGACAAACACCATCTTTTACTTTACTAAACAGAGAATAATCGTTAACACTTTGAACAAAACCAAACTCAAATAAAGCAGAACATAGGTTCTAGGTTCAAAGAACTTATCAAGATTAGACACCAAACACAAATTCTTGGCATAAAGACAAGAATAATTTATAGACCTTTCGATACCATACTTATGTTTCCCTACCACAAGGAAATCATCAAACCTAGTAGGCATTCTAGACTCTCTTAAAGGCCTAGCAGATCTAACAGGAGCACTACCATTGGACAAATTTCTATTATCAGAGGCAGTTCCCACATAATTAACAGGAGTAGTGGGACTACCAACCTGAGACTGAGGAGCACGTACCTCCACACCCTGGTCATCCAAAGAGTGCTCTGCACAAACCCTATCAATCTGGTGGCTATCACCAACACTACTCAAGAGTTGTCCTTCAAGTAAAGAATCAAAATTACCACAATTTTCATCATTGGGTACAGGAGAAGGACCATCAGGAACAACAAACAAATTTCCATCAAAGAAATTGCAACAATCTTTAAGGGACTCATAATTATCACTGAAACCAATATACCTCGTCTTAAAAGGAAAAATTTCTTCATAAAACTTCACATCCATGGAAAAAAAAAACAGTATTTGAGTCAAGACCGTGAAGTTTGTACCCTTTTTTTCTCATTTGAATAACCTAGCAAGACAGTTTTCTCAGCTCTAAACTCTAACTTGTCATTATTGTTTAACCTATTAGAATAACACAAACAGCCAAACACTCTCAAATTATAAAATTTAGGAGGATACTTATACACTTTTTCAAAAGGAGTAACACCACTTAACACAGCAGTTGGTGATCTATTTATTAAAAACACCGCAGTTAAAACTGCCTCACCCCAAAACCTCAAAGGAAGACTAGATTGAAACAATAAAGACCTGGTAACATTCAAAATATGTCTATGTTTTCTCTCCACAACACCATTCTGTTGTGGAGTATAAACACAACTAGTTTGATGTAGAATTCCTTTTTCTTTAAAAAACGGTCTCATGTTATGATTTAAAAACTCTGTTACATTGTCAGACCTAACAACCTTGACTTTAGCTTTAAAATGTGTAAACATAATATTATAAAAAACATTAAACCAATAGAACACTTCATCCTTAGACTTCAAAAGATAAACCCAAACAGCCCTAGTAAAGTCATCCATAATAGTTAAAAAGTATTTATATCCATCACAAGTAGCTTTCCTATAGGGACCCCACACATCAAGATGAATGAGATCACCTAACCCAAAGACCTTATGATCACTAACAGGAAACGAATTCCTAGTTTGTTTAGACCTATGACACACATCACAAGGTAAACTAGGTTCATTTCCCAATTTAAGACTATTCTTGATATAGAACAGAGCTTGATCAGAAGGATGACCAAGCCTGCAATGCCACAAAAACTTAGAGGCATGACAGATAACACTATGTCTTCCAGAATCATTAAACACATCAACTCTACTAGAACAACACATACCCGCCACATTACTAGTGACAGCTTCTACTCCAGAAGTAATTTTATAAGAAAGATACCCTATCTTAAACTAATGTTGATATTTATTAAGGATAGGTTTGGTTGAGGGGTTTTAAGAGGTAGGAAATACAAATGAAAAAAGAAATAGTAATGAATAATGATTAATATTTATTGGTTAGGTGAAATATAACTAATTATTGTTCATTAAGAGGTAATAAATCATTCACAAGGTAATTAGTGACTAGCATAGTACCCGCGCAATGCGGCGACGAAAAATAATTTTCAGTCGATAACATATATATTTTCAATAAAGTAGGGGTATCATATTTACGCACTATGACGATGTTGAATAATTTTCATCCGCAACATCTATATTTTTTCTGCTTTTCAATTTCTTTATTGTTGTAACTATTTATTAATTTTTATTTAATTCCTTATAGTATATTATAGGTTACAAATTAATTTCTATTGACTTGACTTTTTAAAACATTATTTATTATAGAATGTTTAGTTATTATAACGGTAATTAAGAATATCTTTAAATCCATTTAGTTGTTTCCTTTTAGATTTAAATAAGGGTATTTTAGTAATTTCATCTTACTTAATTTTTAAGAGTTTAAGTAAAAATGCTAAATGCTTTATAATTTAGTATAGATAATGAATTCAGGGTAATGGATTCAAGCATGTTTGTCTCCCACCGATCATCACCACCATCACCAACTACCGAGAGAAACCCTCTCGGTGTCCTTCTTGATCGTCGACGAGAGAGAGAGCCGCAAGAGAAAGAGAGAGCGACGTGAGAGAGAGACCCGAGGTCGAGAGGATGAGAGAGAGAGAGTTGTGGTGGCTAGGGTTAATCCTTTAATGTCTCATATCTAATCCCTAAGTCTTAAGGATATTATATAGGGATTAACTTGGACCTAAGCCCGTTTGATTAAAAGCCCAACTGGTTTTAATTAAAATTTCATCTCTTCTCATATTTACCCCCTGGACTTTACTAGTTAATTAATTAACTATTAATTAACTTAGTCCGTTAAATATTAAAACTTAATATTTAATTCTCTTTAAATTATAAATAACTATTTATTATTTATTCCTTTCTAATAATTAATCCAAACTGGATAATTATTTATTTCTCTCTTTTCAATAATTAATCTAACTGATTAATTATTTCGTTTATCTCTTTAATAATTAATCTAACTGATTAATTATTTCTTCTTTTTCTTTAATAATTAATCTAACTGATTAATTATTTCCACACAAACTTATGGTGAAATCCAACTGTTCTGAATTGGGTGTGTAGCAGTGTGACCCTTTAGTTTCTTATAACATTGGATATAATATGCCCGTTAATTATCTCTGCACATAATCCAACAGACTCCCACTTGTGCAAGATAAGTAACAGTTACTGCACATTGTTAGCCTAAGGAGGTCCCTAGCCAGACACTTAGGATAACCAGGTTATAAGAACTCTTATACCCCAAAGTAACTTGTGATAAAACTTCATAAGCAACCTGCTTAGAAGTAACCTGTTATAAACTAACTGTTTATAAACTAATCTATCATAAACTCCCTGTTTATGAATGGGTACGTTTTTATATATACAAACTTGCATATATATAGGTTTGTCCCTTGCAGCGCGAAATTTCAATTTTGAGCATGAGCATGGAAAAGGTCAACTCAGAGACTCAAGAATTTGTTCATGACATACTTGATTTCGAAACTGCGTGATACACGACAAAGAACAGATCAGTTCGTTTAGGCACGGCCGTGCACTTACCAGTTTCTCTTATCAGTCAAGGGGCCCGGAAATATCTTTTCTAAAAAGAAAGTGCAATTACCATCTTGCATATTTGCATTTGGCAACACGGCTCCCACTGAATCTAGGCACGCCCCTTATGACCACCCTGTTACGGCGTGACGTTAGAACGCGCTAAGAAGACAACAGTTACCGCATCCCAAACCAAATACCTCAGGCTTGAGGATAACCTATGTGATAAATACTTTTGACACGAATCCACGAAGTATTTTTCACGGTGGGTCAATCCAATATTCGTAACCCTAACGAATATCCGTAAATTTTGGTCCGCAAAAACCGTTCGCAGCTATATTCAATATACTTTCGAATCTACTCTAAAATTACGATGACTTTATAACCCTATCATAGTTCCCACCACGATAAGTAGTCACGGATAATGTTTTTGAATAAACCTAGTTTATTCCTGGATGAACCAAAACATACAAAATTGTGAAGAACAATGAAACTAATTCCTACACCCTTCCATATTCCTCCCTGGAATAAAGATGTATAATTTCTACCATTTCACTGACTCGATTCACGGTGTTTATCTGAATTACTTATTATTTTACATTGTAACTTATCACGGATTACAAAGAAAAAATAATATGGTTATAAACCAAAAAACACAAGACTAGTACTTTGAAATACTCATTCTTGGTTTTGCTAGAAATCATTCTTGCAACCTAAGAATACTTCTAGGCTTACTTATTTTATTAATTCCTTAAACTTGGAGAACTGTAAATAACTCCTTGTTTTTGATTTATAAAACAACCTCCCTGTAATTAAAAACTTTAATTACATTTGTAGATGTAATAAATCTTACTAGATTTTATGTCCTTTTTGAAATGATAAATCCTCTTACACCTACTTGTAAGAAACTTGAAACTAGATTCCCTGTGTTTACCGAACACTTATCTAATTCCATTACTAAGAATGTTAAAGAACATCCTATTTTATCATTCTAAACTTAACCAAACAACAATATTATTAAGCCGACTTACTGAACATTTTAGAACGTATATAATTTCTTATTTAAGTCATAACTTGATTCAAAAAACTTGCAATGATATCTTTATTGAGTACCTCTCAATAAATCATGCATTCCTTGGATTAGTTCTTTCCCAAGAACTTACTGTTTTAGATAACTTCTAAAAGCATCCAATAATTATATACTTTAAAAGTTCAAACTTGTATTTATCATACTGGTTAAAAAAAAAACTTTTATTAACTCTGATAAATACATTAGTCAGGTGCTCCCACTATCTCTTATGAAAAAATGCATTCTTTAAAACATCCTTTTAGGCCTTAGTCAGAACTTGACTACCATGCCTAAAACTTGTGTTCCAAACACATGTTTTAAAACTTTAGTTTCTGTAAGAAATTTGTTTTATGAAACCAATAACTTGGATCTCCCATATATCCATCTTTCCAATTACGGAAAGTGGTTTAATTAAACTTACCATGATCACAAGTATGAAACACTCATAATGGTATCTTAAATTTCTTTCCTTAAAACATTTAGTATAAAACTCCCTTGATTATAATAACTATTATAATCATTTTTATACTTTCTTAAATGTTTTATCAAAAACTATTTTACTTAGAAATAATAAGTATCATTTCTATTTAGTTCAAGACTTTGAACATTCACTTTTCATAAAATCTTAAATACTTGTTGAATTAGAAAAACTATCTAATCTTATAAACAAAACTTGTTTATTTAAGCATTTGAAAAAGTGGAGCCAACATTTATATATAACTACAACAAATCATAGCATAAAGATTATGATGAATCACCAAACAAGTCAAGACTTGACTTATTGGTTCTCTTTTAGTCACAACTGGACTAATCCTGATTCATAAAAATACGTGCACGGATATATAACTAAATAATTAAAATTCCATAAACTTAATAACCATAAGTTTTAATAAACCAAACAAGATAAAACATGTTCATAAAAACTTTAAAAGGAGTTTAATAAACTAGGAAATAGAAATTATTATAATATCCGTAAGCTGCACGTAGGATCTTTTTATGTTGGGCCGCATCACTTTCCATCTTCTCCTGCAATAAACGATTGCAAGATGTTAGAATACTTGTAAAACTTTACAAGTAGGAAAGTGACAAAGAAGCTAATCACGCAATACCTGAGGAGCCAGACTTGCCTCTTGCCTCGTGACCCTTCGGACAATCTCGTTTCCAATGTCCGGCATCGCCGCACCTGAAGCACCGATTCTCGGTCCTTGCCTTGTTTGGCTTTGGCTTCTTGCCCTTGTTGTCGTTACTAGCTCTGGGTGCATTATGGCTGGGCTGGGCCTTGCCCTTTCCCTTTCCGTTGCGCCCCTTCCTCTTCTTACGTCCACCATGTCCCACCATAAGAATGTCCTTAGACTTGGTCCCGATACTCTGCTCAACAGTCTTGAGCATTGAGTGCAACTCAGCCACGGATTTCTCCATGTTGTTCATGTTGTAGTTGACTATAAAAGGCTTATAGTCATCTGACAACGAGTTGAGTATCGTATCCGTTGCTAGCTGCAACGGTACTGGGTGCCCAAGTCTCTCTAGGTGGTCCATGTAACCTTTCATTTTCATGACTTGGTCACTGACCGAGGTCCCCTTAGCCATCTTGCACGAGTTAAATGCCCTAGTGGCATCATAACGCTCTGTGCGGGCTTGCTCCTGGAACATGTCCCTCAGCTGGCGGATCATGTCATATGCAGGAGTCTCCATCATGCTTGATTGCAACTCTGGACTCATAGTTGCAAGCATGAGGCAGCTAACATCCAAGGCGTCATTGGAGCGCTTCTGAAAATCCTCCCTGACCTCTGCCCTGGCATTGCTGGCAGGGGGATTTCCTAGAGGTTGTTCTAGGACATACCACTTTCTCTCGTGCCTCAGCACGATCCGGAGATTTCTCTCCCAAGTGAGAAAGTTGGACCCGGTGAGCTTATCCTTCTCAAGGATAGAGCGGAGAGAGAGGTTATTAGTATTGGTAACGTTGGTTGCCATCTACAAATTAAAACCCGGTTTAATTAGTAATTGCAAATAAACTTCTAATCATATATCATCAAACCCATAAATAATATATATTAGACCTAGGACCCATATTTCACATACTTGACGCAAGGTTTGGGCACTTCCTGCCAAGTCATGCTATTTCTGGTAGGTAACACCCTGTACCAATCGTACCTAACTGATACGACTCCTAGAACCTCGTAGAGCACTTAGACCCAGTCTAGTATGTTTAACTTTACTCTAGTGCTTTTTGGGCCGGGACTCCCGATTATCACCAAAATAGATCGCACCACCTAAGACAGCATGAATTCTGGCCGGGACTCCCGATTATCGCAGAACCTTTCATGCCCCTTCCCGCAATGGTTTGAACCCGGATGCCCAAGGTTTGGGCACTTCCAACACCCGAGTACCATTTAACAGTTAGGGTGTACCATTAGGTGGGTAGCACACTGATCTAAGATTTTTCTTGAGTTTTATAATTAAGTTTTTTTTTAAAAAAAAACTTAATTTTCCAGTTTTTGAAATACCATTTTAAAACTAACTGTTTTAAAAATATGATTTATATGTGTACCTAAACTAGGTGCACAAAACGGTCTTTATAAGTTCCAAACTTATAACCTTGACAAAAACTTTAAATTTATAAAAATTTAACTAACACGACTAGCAACCTGTAATCGTATTCTTGTTTGTCATAAAGCGCGTGGTTTTTCACTGTTTAATAACATCCTGTTATTAAATCCCTTTTTATTTAGCATCATATAAGTGTCGCAAGAATATATGATAAACAGTATATAAAAGAAACACAACCACGCAGATATAAGAGTAAGCATATAAAACCCTATAGTTTTGCCAACTAATCCTAAGGTCAAACCTAAGGACAAAGTGACTTGGATTCGCCTTTCTTGACATGTTGCTCCCACTAGCCTTGACACCTCCCCGAAGTGTCCGTGCTACGCGCATAGAACACCATTTGTTTTGTCACCTTCTTGGAGTTCATCTTCGTTGAGGGATTAAACTATTACTAGTCTATTACAATTACAATATTGAATGGGGTTGTAAGTGGCACGCAGGCCTCCCCGAACCAGTACAATATTACAATTAAGAAAGGGATTGTAATTGGCACGCAGACCTTCCCAAAAACCAAAATAAAAGAAGAATAAGAAAAACAAGTCCTAAGTCGGCAAAACTATAGCTATCACAACCACGCAATTATATATAAGCACTATATATATAAAAGTCAACCACACAGTTATAATAAAAGTAAACAATAAACTGTGCTGTTAAGCACACAACCTGATTTGTTTAAACTATTCTCATTTATCCTTTTGATTAATGCCTATTAACCAAAAATGAAAATTATGATCTTCTAATTTATTTGACCAATATAATTTTTCAATAATCATTTGAAAAACTTGGCCTCATTTAAAACTTGAATGAAAGCCTCTATATCGAGTTCTTTTACCAGTTTTTCCAAAAAACTTAAAACCGACAACTTTGGTCAAATAATACTATCTTATTTGTTTCTCCATTATATAAACTTTATCTCCTTTTAGAATTTATTTAAAACGACTAAACTAGTCATAATAAATAAAAACTAAATATATATTTTAACTTAAACTAATTAAAATATATAACACTAGCTTATATATTATCTTATTAATTTTATAACTTTAATAATCCTTTTGTGTTAATCCGGAAAAACTGTCTTGGGCCAACTTCTTCTGGGCCGAGTAGCCCTTGAGCCGAGAACCCCTTTGGGCCGAGAACCCCTTGGGCCGAGGACCCCTTAGGCCGCAGACCATCTTGGGTCGAAAGTCCCATTGGGCCGAGAACCACCTTGGGCCGAAAACCCTTTGGGCCCGTGTCATCCTGGATCGAAAGATACTTGGGCCGAAATCCACTTTGGTCCTTAGCGCCGCTAACTGGCACCCCCCGACACGGTGATGTTCTCGGTCCCCGTTTTCCGATTAATACATTTTAAATCCTTTTAACCTATTAAAACTAACTGTTTTAATATACTGATTAAAAACTGGATTTAATTCAAAATCAAAAAACTATCAATTATTAATTTCAACAAAACTTGTTTTATTAATAATCAATTATCCTAAAACTTGATTTCAACCTTTTTAAACAAAAGTTCAAAAATACTGGTTAAGATAAAGTTTTAGATAAAAGGTTTTATCCTTTTTAACCGTTTAAACACAAACCTGGTTTAAACCTAACTGGTTAAAATGAAACCTTTTATGAACTGGATAAAAAACAGAAAACTTGTGGAGAAAGAAACAAGATGAAGTAGATCATATATCTATCAAACAAACCAACTAGATTATCTAGGTTTAATACATTTGATCAAAACTATCCTTATCAAAAATCATAAACCTTTTAACCATTCAAACTAACTGTTTGAACATTCTGATTAATAGGATTTAACCTGGTAACAAAAACAAACTGTTTTGTTACCTACTTGATTTTCGAAAATTACCAAGAACAAGTAGAAGATCAAGAACAAACCTTAAACCTAGAACAGATAAAACTAGAAACTATGGATCATAGAGCCGAGGCTCTGATACCACTGAAGGGTTTTGAACCTGACTAAACCACTTTTGACACAAACTGGTCAATCCTGGGTTTGATTCCACTGGTTCAATCCTAAAAGCGGAACTGGATTGAACACAACCCTCTAAACCCCAAAAGGGTTAGGATCTTTAAAACTTTAAATTGATCAACATAGTTTCTTACAAACAGTCCATAGAAAAGGTTACAAGATTATACCTGAACAAAACTTTAGGATTGCTAAAGTAGTCCACCACTACTGTACCTCCGATTGAACTGGCTGCTAGACCGCTCCTGGATCACCAAGGCTTCAAAGAACTCGAAAGATTGAGCCTACGTGTGTGTGTCCTTGCGTCGACCAACAAACCGAGAGATACCCTCTCGGTGTCCTTCTTGATCGTCGACGAGAGAGAGAGCCGCAAGAGAGAGAGAGAGAGAGAGAGAGAGAGAGAGCGACGTGAGAGAGAGACCCGAGGTCGAGAGGATGAGAGAGAGAGAGTTGTGGTGGCTAGGGTTAATCCTTTAATGTCTCATATTTAATCTTTAAGGCTTAAGGATATTATATAGGGATTAACTTGGACCTAAGCCCGTTTGATTAAAAGACCAACTAGTTTTAATTAAACTTTCATCTCTTCTCATATTGACCCCCTGGACTTTACTAGTTAATTAATTAACTATTAATTAACTTAGTCCGTTAAATATTAAAACTTAATATTTAATTCTCTTTAAATAATAAATAACTATTTATTATTTATTCCTTTCTAATAATTAATACGAACTGGATAATTATTTATTTCTCTCTTTTCAATAATTAATCCAACTGATTAATTATTTCGTTTATCTCTTTAATAATTAATCTAACTGATTAATTATTTCTTCTTTTTCTTTAATAATTAATCTAACTGATTAATTATTTCCACACAAACTTATGGTGAAATCCAACTGTTCTGAATTGGGTGTGTTGTGTGTAGTAGTGTGACCCTTTAGTTTCTTATAACATTGGATACAATATGTCCGTTAATTATCTCTGCACATAATCCAACAAATCCTTGCGATATGAACTTTATATGTTTAAGTTGCTTGTGCTTGTGGTTATGATTTATGATCTGGATCCGTGATTGAACCTTGTACTTTGTATCATTATGTTTATGTCATTAGGTGACGTGTATGGGTCAAGTGGCTTTGGAAATCAAGACTTGATACACGGGTGGTATAGGCTTGATACGAGGAGTGAAATGGAATGATAAGTAGCCTTTATGACCGTGCGGTTCCATGGGCTGATGAGCCACCGAGCTGGCATACACAAGTGGACTTGGGGAAAAGATCATTAATTCCTAATAACCGTTTTATGGTGGATGCTTCGTGCTCCCCCACCTTAACGCGAGATGTAGACATACCCTCACATGGACTTGTTGACTATGATTGGCCACCATGGAAGATACAAGGTCTAGTGGACTTGTCCCCCACATCTTATGTGTTCAGATTTTGATGTCATGGTTTTCAAATAAGATGATGACTTGTTGTTTACTAAACTATTTGGTACACTCACTAGCTTTAAGCTAATGTTATATTTGTTAAAATTGTTTTTGTATCCACAGGTATATAGTATATTTTGGTTGATGGCTGGAAGGAAGACTTATTGTCTTGGGTTCTACAAACACATGTTTGGAAATCATCTTTTGTGACATCTTATATACATATTATTAATGGTCAATGATATATTACTAAGTAACACCAAACTTTATGTAAAGTTTAAAAGTTTTTCGGTTTACTGTGTTTCATCAACCCAAAATAGAGGGGGGGGGACCCGAAACCCCTGTAGGGATGTTCCCGTGTAACCTAAAACAACCCAAAAGAGGAACACGAAGGCTATACGCCTAACCTTAGGTGTTTTGTTCATTTCAAACAACAAGCTTTTGTCATGTTACTCAGAATCCTTTTTGCAACACCTAAAATTGTTTAGGAGGTTGAATTTGTGTAATTAGAGTTTTAATCTTTTTTCAGGATGGTTTACTAATAAAATCCTCTCCAAGTCCAAAGTTCAATTATATAAACCCACATTTGCAAGCTTTGAGCTCCTCTTGGGCCTTGCCTCCTGCCCGGCCTGATATCTGGAATCTTCTTCCCAGTCCATAATGCTGTGCTAAATTTGCAACTAATCTAACCGTTGAAGACATCTACGTTACTTTTATGCCCACCGTTGGATGGTACCACTGGGCCCATAAATAACCACTATTATCGTCTTCTTAATTTGTCGCTACTTTTTCCTACCTGTTTCTTTTCCTCCAAGGGAAGATGGTTTAGCTTGTGATTTTCTTAGATCTACGCCATTTGTCTCGGTTTCTTAGAACAAGAGTTGTATAATCGGTTATATCGGTCTCCGATCTACGATTTGACTATGATTTCATCATGTTCCGTCGATTCTGTCACGGAAGATATATATGCTTCCCAGTTTCGGAGACTCTGGACTGCCGAGTCGCTTACACGAGGTTTGTTTAATGTTTGTTCCTTACACAGTTACACGCACATCTGATTTTCTTTAAGAACCGCTGGTTGGCGTTAACACTCTTCCATTTTCTGTTTTTTATAATAATTGAAGCAGCCGGTCTCTTTTTATATTGCAACGGTTGAAATGTTTACTGTTCGGCGACGTGGATTGTTGCTACTAATTTAACATCTTATTGGTTTGCCTATGAGCAATTTCAGATCGATGGTTGTACTTTTCGTCTTGCGAGATAAAGTTTTATTTGATTGATTGGATCCGAGTGACCGAGTCTTCCATGTGCTCTGGTCGTTATATTCAAGACATGCCTCTACTGCCTGTGAGGAGTTAAGAGTAAGATCGTTTATACGGATGTTGCTATCGTCATCCTTCAGAAGTCAGATTCTTGGTGGAGAAATTGTTTTCGGTAATACATAGTTTCTGAGATCGAAGCGATGGTACGCATGTTCTTTTGTAAATGTAAACTATAGTTATGTTGAAAAGTCTTCCGAAGCGAGAGGTGAGAGCTTTATCTGTGAGATGTTACTTGTGGTTTGTGTGTGTTAAATTTCATGTCATGTGTCGGCCTTTGCCATGTCAGGTGCGCTTGCTTGGCAGGCCAAGAAGTCTAATAAAAAACTATTTTTTTGGTTGGGTGAAGGGAGATGGTACGGGGGTTTGCCCGGCTCTCTCTTCATGTTTGTGTCTTGTTTCGTCTTCTCTTTTAGTTGGTTTGATAAAAATTCGGATAGCTTTATTATGTTTCTTGAAACGCTTTGGACCAATTTAGTGCCAAGCGTTTTGAGGAACCATCAAGGCTCTTTACTATATCAACATCGCTGCAGCTTGGAGATGCAAAACGGCATACTTCATTATAAGTCGCATAAGGTACCGATACTATCTTAATTATAATCTTTCCATCCAAATCATGAAATTCTTTAAATTTATCGTCGTTGATGAGGTCTGCGTTAGCACCAATCGGGCATAATTATTTGTGATAATATCATTGCTTAAATTAGTAGTATATTGTATACATATTATAAAATCAAATTTCATCATTCGAGTGAACGGCAATGCATCAAACTCATGACTAGCTAACTCTTTCTAGCGTCTTGTATGGCGGCGTTTATGAATGTATATACGACTCTAATGTTAATTTTCTTTTCTTTTTATTTATGTAATTAATTGCTAGAAAGATTGACTTGAGTTTTAACTTGTAAAGGAGCGTGATCTATTTGTATTTATTTTGCATTTAGCTTTGCTAAACTCTAGCGAGATTTGGGTTTTAGTTAGCTTCGACTAATTTGTATTTTTTAGTAGTTAAAGGTGTTAATTGTATATATCAATATTAATGCGGAGTTGGAAGTTCTTTAATTCATAAGTAGGTAATATGGCTTTTTGGAACTGGTCAACCTCAAGATGCTGATAGCAGTGTAGTGGCGTTTCCATTCCTGCAAAGGTAAATTGAAGGCCGTTGTGCGTGTGCGGTTGGCACATACTGAAGTACCTACAAGTGAGCTGCAACAGTGGTAATAGGTACACTCGCCTTTTCTGATCTAATTGTAATAGTTATCTTCTATTGTTTGAAGGGAGGCCCTTGCAATTGATTTTTGCAAGTTATTTGCTGTATTTCTATTTTGTTTGCTTTTGGTTAGAGATTGATGGCTGGCTTGAAATGCAAGTTATATATTATTGATTCGTTGGAGTTAAGTCTAGATTGTTATCATTGAGTTGCAAGGGGGCGCAAATCATATAGTGTTGATATTGATGTTGACTTCATGTTCTTCTGATTGCATCTTGTGTTAGTGTGTAATAAGAGTAGCAGGTAAGAAATGTTGGATAATATTATTCTTTTTAAAAAATATAAAATCAACAACATTGTTTTTCTTTTTTATTTTAAATCAGTTAGTCACTGTACACTGAATGCAACCTGGGTTTTTGTAAATTTGTTAGTTTGAACACACCAACCACACAAATTTTGTGCCTATAGCCTTGTCTGATAATATGTTCGGCACACACCAACCACACAAATTTTGTGCCTATAGCCTTGTCTGATAATATGTTCGGCACGCTGGGTAGAATTTAGCTTGAGAACCACCCAAAAAACATTAAAGACTGGTTCATTAAACTCATTGACGTTGTATTACCAAACACCACATCAGTATCTGCAGACTAATTCGTGTTTGATTTTGTTCCTGAGTTTGTTGAGCTTCTGTTGCATAATGTTTCTCGGTTTGGGTCGTTTAGTATGCAGGTATGTCAAGTAGTCAGCCTCAGGTACAAAAACAGACAAATTACATGAATTTCTAGATTCAAAATCCTGTTATCAGAACTTCTAATTCAAAGTAAGACTTGGACATTGTTTTGAACAGGCGCCCAGTGTATCACAGATTCTTTTTCTTCTCATTACATACACCTGTTAGAATGTGCAGGTGGTTTTTCTGATGATTTTAGTTCCATTTTTTCTTTGTTTTGTTGTTTTGAGTCGTGATGAATTTAAGTCCTGCTTGAAATGTTTGTTCTAAAAAGATAATTCTGTTTTTGTTATTGGTTTTTTTCTGTCTCATCTTGGTTATATTTATCTCGCTCTATAAGTGGGCCTGTTTTGGACATTTTGAACTACAATCCTTTTCGTTTTTATTTTGTTTATTGTTTATATTTCTGTCTTAATTCAGTTTTGGACCACAAATCTTTTTTGGTTCTGATATTTTCCGGTTGTTTGTGTCTTCAGACCCATGATAATAAAATAAAATAATACATAAGATTAGACAAAAATATGAAGTAATAACATAAACTATAAACACTTGGATCAGGAGCGGCAGTTCTGAAACTAGTTTGGTACCGATTGAATGGGTTATGAGAGCGTTTTGTCTCTGGTGGTCAGGTTTTTTCTTCTGATTTTCAAGGATAAATATATCTTACCTGTTTTTTTTTTGGCTGAGGTGGCTGTGTTTTTGCTAAATTCGTTGTTTGAAAAACATTGGTGATTGCTATGTAAGTTTTGAAAATTAAGGAAGCGTGTTAGGGTGTTTTTTTTGTAAAATAATATTACAAGTTGTAAAATTGATGTGAATACTAGTTATGGATTCATAAAGCTCAAATGCGGAAAGAGCACCCAACGTATGGGGATTGGTGGTTCGAATCCACCTGGGTCCTCCCTCACCTCTTGGCAGTAGAATATCCGGTTAAATTGAATTTTATGTCTTTATTTTTTTCTGAAGTTGTAGACTTTACTTCTCGATTTTATTAACTACATTGGAAACTAACTGTTAATCTCATATTCTGGTTATAGATTTGGTCTCTAACACATCTAAGAGGGTGTAGGCCTGTTTGTGCCCGAGTCTGAACAGTTTTTACATTTACATAGTGCTAATTGGTTAAACTAAATTTGGCAATAAAAAAAGAGTAACATTTGTTTGTTATTTATTGTATTCTCGGATCGTAAAAAGGTCGAGTATTATCTTATTTTATATTTCTTCATCTTGCGTGTAAGATAAAAGTAAGTGATGAAATCTAGTCCAAAATACATGTACCTTTTCTTATTGAAGACATTGTAATTTCCTGATCTCTTTTTAATTATTTTACTGGATACCAATACCCTTACCCCTTGATGAGGTGAATGAGAATTGAATCAATGAATGATTATTAATTATGGGTGTGTTTGGCAATGGATGGCTTGAGATTCTCTTTTTAAAATCTCTAGCCATTACCTCAATTTGGTTTAAGATCTTGAAGAGATTATTAAAAATATAATTTCTTTTTTCTAAAAAATAAAATTCTTTTCAAGTAACTTATGAATGGGGTTTGAGTTTATCAGTTAACCAGTTGCAATTCAGCTACTTTCATCAAACACACTCTATATATGATACTTGCAAGTTTTAATTTTGTTTAGTGATCATAATGATCCATGCTTTAGTTTTTATATATAATATTTTCAAATCATAATAAGTTATGATAGCTTAAGGTTTAATTCTCTCAAATATATATTGATCTTCTGAAATGAAAATAGATAATAGGTATGTATTTTACATTTATTTTTTGAAACCGAATAGAATGAGATACGTGGCTGTCTAATTTTAGCGGTTACCAGTTAAAGTAGAAAATAAAAATGTGTATTAAGTCATAACAAAGAAAAAGCCGTTCTAGCTCAGTTGGTAGAGCGCGTGGCTTTTAACCACGTGGTCGTGGGTTCGAGTCCCACGGATGGCGTTAATTCATGAAAAGTTTTTTTATCATTATAATACCATACATTTTTTAGGAAAATTATAAGGGAAAATCATCCGTAATGTTAACATTACGCAACTTAGGTGATGTTACACTCACAATCTACTTTAATGAATGGTAGTTTAGTCATTTCAATATTTACTCATTTAAATGGTTTGTGAGTGTAACATCACCTAAGTTATGTGATGTTAACATTACGGATCATTTTCCCAAATTATAATACCATACATTTTTTAGGAAAAAAAACATTTAGGTTGTGTTTGTTTGGCGCTTAATGATGCCGTTCAGCACTTAATGGAAGGTGCTGACCGATTCAGTGCGTTTGGGTCGGTTGATAACAAGGCTCTGAATGGATTAATTGTGGTGAACGATTCTCATCCCATAGCCTCTCTAAATCATTCAGATCTTCACATTTGACTCTAATGCCCTCACGTTCTTATCTATCGTTTTTGTTTTCCACGCTAAACAATGGATCAACGCTTCCTCTCCTCTCATTTTTTCTGTTGAAGCCCTAGCTAGAACGGGATTGTGATTCGATTCAAACACTACAAACTCATCGACGTTTTGTTAAAGTGCGTATAAATCGATCTGTGAAGTGCCTTCTTAATCGATTACATATTATTTTTTAAACCCTACATTAGCTGTTTATGCATATTATGAGTATCGATCTGTGAAGTTTGTTTTAATCGCTTCCTCTTCTCTCGTATTTTCATTGTTACGAATCCCCTGTTTATGCGTTTTCTGGTTTTCAAATCTTTGTTTGTATTTCATGGTATGGATTGCATGTGTATATTTCTTGTTATGTATATATCTGCGGTTATGGATGTTTGTGTAATATATATGTATGGACTGTATATATGTGTGTGTATTATATAATTGATGGATGTTTGTCTAATATATATGCTCATATGTGTAATATGGATGTTTGCTCACATGTTAGTGTATTATGTATTATTGATGTATTATGTACATATGGATGTGTCATGTGTGTGTATTATGGGAACTGCATGTTGTTCATATGATGGATCATGGATCTATGTACTCATAATATTGATGTATGGACTGTTGATCATGTGTGTACTACATTTATAATTGATCTATTTACTCATGATATATGGATGTGTGTTATATGGTGACTGTTTCTCATATGTGTGCTCACATTACGATATTTAATTTAGCGCTTAATTATACAGAAGGGTAATATGGTCATTTTCAGTCATTCAGATTGATCATTCAGAAGTATTATCAAACAGCTTTTTCTATTCAGAACAAGGATCATACAGAGCCTTTTAATCATTCAGACTGCAAAATCATTCAGTGCTAAATCATTCTGTTTTAACAAACAACACCTTAGATAATATATATTAAAAAACGCCCATGATAACAAAACTTGCGTTTGGCGGAGTGGTATGTCTTTCGTATGCTACTCAAGAGGCGAGGTGCTTTGTTTTGTTTTTTAACTTTTGTATATTTTAATCTTTCAGTATATTTTAACTTCTAATTTTTTTAAAACATAGATTCCGATTATTTAACCTTTTTTATCTTTGTTTTAATCTTTGTATTCTTTTTACAATGACTTAAGTATGTTTTATTTTCCCCACAAACTTTATATCAATCTTTTATAAAGTTGTCTTAGTGATTATACAACTTTAAGTGTTTTTTTTTTATTATTTATACTTAGACTGGTAAACATAAGTTTTATTGAAGATGAATGAGTCAATCTTTTATTTATGAGATTTGAGATCTCTTTTGACACCTTTTTGTTGTATTATTCTTGCAACATATTATAACCATAATTCTTTGATTTTTTATCACGCGTTTTATTATTTTTCAATCGAATTGTCGAAATAAGATTTTGAGTTCTTTTCATTTAGGTTTTCTAATAAATTGAGGGTCTTATATGCTAGATATAGTAGTGTTTTAGGGTGTGGATTTTTTATGTTAAATTTATATAGTTCTTTTATTATACGAGTACTTGCCATTAGATAGAATCAAGTCACATTTGTCAGTAGTGAAATGACCTCTTATTGTTTAAATATTTTACGTAGTTTCAAGATACATTCAAGATAAGTTACTTTTAAAAAATTCAAGTGATTCAATTGTTTTAAGTTTCAAATCTAAATTCAATTTACCATTTATGCGTTAGTTGTTTAAAATAATATTTTTTTTGTTTTTTTAACCAAAAATAGTAAATGAATAATATCAAACTCGATTAAAAAGTAGTTAGTCCCCGACGCGAAGCGCAGGTAAGTTAACCACTAATTTTTTTCAAGTTTCGGGTTTATTAATAATGTCTGCGGAAGGAGTAAGGAGGACTGGAGGAGTTTTATCACTTTTTGTTGTTTTGGGGCATTTATTATAGCTGGGGTTGCTTAGCTATAAATAGTCTGTAAGGAGTTGATTTAATTCGCATGTTGTGACAAGAAATAAAATAGTGGTAAATTATATAATATAAAACCGATATTCTAATACATACGTAAAATAAAATGGAACAAAATTTAAGCATTTAGGATTTGAAGTTTGATGAAATCTTGTGACTCAAGCCATATAGTTAAGCTTCAAATCAATTTATGTTTTATATTTTTCATATTACATCTAATATATCATTTAGCGTTATTATCATTACAACTAAAAAGGGATTTTCACGCAACAATAAAAGAGAAAACTCTATATAGTTATTTTGATTTTTTAACTAAAAACATATAAAACTGTTGCAATGAGAAAGAATGCCAACAATTATCGATACAAGAAAAATAATTATTAATAGTTTTAATATGTAATGTCTGGTATGGATCCCAATATATATGTAACCTATTATTTTTATTTTTATTTCAATATAGATATTGACATAGTATGATGCTAATCTAACAAAATTTATTATAGTAATATGATTTTGAAAAATCTATGTTTCAAAAAGTACCGTATTACTATAAAAATTATATCGAAATTCCAATAAAAATGCAGTGATATATAATCATATTATACTATACTTCAATTGGGTAACTAAGATAGTAAATTATCATGATACTTTAGAGGACATTTTGGTAATTAATGTAATATCATGAGAATTTCATTATCTCATGATATTTTGTCAAAGGTGGGATACATGTGGTATGAGACTATGAGGTGTCTATAATGCAAATACTCAATTTTGTGTATAAATATTAAAAAATTTATTTTAAGACTAATGATTTTTAAAAATGTTATGTTTATGATAATAAATTTTTTGGTTTTTATTTCTTTCTCTAACAAATGTGAGGGGCTATTGAATGCTTGTTTACATCAAACGTTATGTGTTAAAAGCTATTAAAAAACAATATATATATATATACATATATATATAACTAATTTTTGTAATATAATAATAATAATAAGAGTAAATTACACAGATTGTCAATGTGGTTAAGGTAAGTTACTGGTTTGATCCTTTAAGTAAATAAATTACGCCAATAGCCTCTACTATGCAAGTTTTGTCACTGATACGCGAATATCAGTCTTAAATTTTAACACTAATCTAACCTAATTGACTGACACACTAACGGGCAAGCGCACCCGATCGTATAGCAGTAAACAGGGCAAGACCAGGATCGTATCCTCAGGGAACAGGAATTGAAAGTACTATAAAGAAATAAACTAATTAAACAAAATTACTGAAAATTAAATATGGGGTTTTTGAAAAGTAACAGCTAACCGCTGTCAAGGTATTGAGATATTTGAATTAAAGCAGTAAATATGAAAATAATTTTTAAGAAGTAGAAATCAGATGACAAAGCTGTATTTACCAATGAATTACTCCCCCTAGGTTCAATTTGTTTTAAGCACAGTTAATATGATAAGTTTCTAAGGGCGTTCGAACCAACAACCATCAGTCCTACTAATCCGATTATGACCTAATCGTTCCAAAACACACTTAACTCTCGTTGTATGGTGAATCAGACTCAAACTTTTATCTATGGTATTATTAAGTAATCTTAACCCTCATATCTCAGAAAAGTTATCTATCATATTGCATGCAAACGTCATTTCTCAGATCAAGCAAACAATAATCAAGAAGAAAATACACATGCAAGTCATTATCTCAGATCATGCACAAACTGTATCTAACAGATTACTCAATAAAGATTAAGATCAAAAACTCAAGGATTGTGATTAAGCATAAACAAAACAAATCATAAAATAATAAATGTAAAGATTACATCTCAAACCTAGGGGTTGTTCATCATGATAAATACATTAAAAGGTTTACCCCATAATCATATCAAAGATCAAACATAAATCAAGAATTGTATTAAATGTAAACATTGTTGAAAAGCTTACAAACAATAAAGAAATACTTAATTAATGACGAACTCGAATGATGATGACGGCTGTGCTCTTCCTCTGACGTACGACTGCTGCTTCCCAAACTTAATTGTGTTCTGCGTAAATTGTGAATTGTGAATGGCTGATGGAATGCGGCTGCCGTAGGTTTATTTAATTCCTTTTGTTACTGTTGGGCCGTGGGATTAGATAGACTTAAATTGGACCTAGGCCTTAAGCCCATGAGGTGGCCACTTGCCAGCAGTGCTCCACGTGAGAATTACTTCACAACTTAAATCACCCGATTATGAATATTGAAGGTGCATGGCAATTGACAAGGGAATTGAAGCCCACGTGGCTTCATACGAATTAATTGCTTGGCTATCAAATAATTTGGAGGGGCATGGCATGAGCATTTCTTTCTTTCTTTTTCAGCTCTGTTTCTCGGCCCATTTATAGCAGAATCACGACCCAATTTAATAATACAAACATATTATTGTTGTGGCCCCTTTTGTCTAGCTTCTGAAGCTTTTTGAATCATCTTGTTTCGAGTTTAAACGAGTGAGATATGCCCAAAACATTGAAGATGTGTCAAAGCTGTGAACTCTTCTCTCTTTTAATCTCTTTTCTCATCATCTTTCTCTATTTCTCCTCTCAAGAGCCTTAAAACAAATAACACACCAATTAAGCCGCAATTACATGATTAAATATAATAATGCAATCAAAGTATGAGATATCGTATATAAATAAGATGTATATTTTAGACGATATCAGTCACGCTACGAGGTCATTTATCTAACTTGCCGTCTAATGCTACCGTTAGTGTAACACTGTTCTTACTATCACTATTTCAAACACGCGCGGAAGCTTAATTAACAAAATATAATATAATATATATTTGATCAAACACAACTAAACAGATTTGCTTTACAAATCATTTACAGTGTTACTACAAAACAGGCTCTTTCCAAAAACATCAGATATCAGAGTTAGATCAGTCCCAAAATTCCAGTTTAGCTCTTTAATCCATCTACCTGGATTCTCCTGAAAAGAAATCAACAGTGGGGAATTAGCACAAAGCTAAGTGAGAGAATAGATACCACAAACATACAAGGCATCAAGCCCAAACCAACAATGCTCAAACAAATAAGAGAACCGGCGGTGTTGCAACACCTACAACCAAATGCCGGCCAAAGCATAGGTTTACCAATAGCCCAGTTACTACAGACAACAATAATAGTACTTCTTGATTACAACAAATGCTTATCAAGACAAATACTAATACTGTATATCTCTAAACATAGGCTCAGCTGAATAACAACCGCCAAGCTGATCTCACAACAACATGTATATATACAGAAAGGAGCAACAATCAGGTGATATATCTTATACATCCAAGATATATATCCACTCACCAATATCTTCAAATGCTCAGGAAACTCAGTTCTTTCTAACTACTGAGTCTTGCTACCACCTGAACAAACAACCAACAATCAGTATTTGCTTAATCAACAAACAATAAGCAAAATACTAAAATCAAACATATATGCACAATTAACACAAGTACATATCAACTTATGTATATACAACAATATACCACAATTCACGATTACTCTTTACTTACTGTAATCTTGTGAATTCATCCAACTCCTTAGCTTAGGCAAAATATTCATTCCTTTCACAAGCCAAGGCTACAAGTTCATGTTTATCTTCATATCGTCAATGAATTTGATAGTTCAAAACATAATGTTGACATCCAATGCAATTAATCGAATGATTACTTCATTGCGAATCGTACGCGATAGATCCCCTTCGAATCGCATGCGATTGATCCTCTATGATTCGCATGCGATTGATACCATTCAAATCGCATGCGATTAACACAATGTGATTCGAATGCGATTCAAACACAAATAATTTTCTAAGTCAAATCCGATGCGATTCGATTCAATACGATTCAACTCCCATGCATTTAATGCAATATCTCCCATGCATTTAACTTCCATGCAATTCAAGTCAAATGCTATCCAATGCGTTTCGGACCATATGCGATCCAAAGAGGGAAATATTCAATCCACTACCATCCAATGCGATTTCAACACAATCAAATGCGATTCAGAATTCATGCTATCCATTATCTTATGCGATTCAAATCCAGCAAAGGCATTTCTAAGTATAATCATTCAGTGAAATTTGAATCCAAAACAGTTCATGCGATTCAAACCAAAGAACCCGGATTTTATCAAATTCCGATTGCTTCATTCATAATTATCATCCAATCATCCATTTCAATCCAGATTTCTACCATTTCTAACATGCTTGTTCTAACATCATTTAAAACACAGAAATGGCACCTAAACATATTCATTCTAACATGGATTCTCCTACATGCATCATGTATTCATCAAGTTCGATCAAGAATAGCATGTAATCTCAAGAACCAAGTTCAAATAACAAATTAACAAACAAGTATAATGTAATCTAACCTTATGAAGCTCGTTTACTTGAACTCTAATTTCAAACAAGATTTGAAAATCAAATCGGGTTCTTGTTCTTCTTCTTTCAGCCGAGAGCAACACACAAACACACTTCAAGTTTTGCATGTAAATGAAAGTGTGGAGAGAGAGTTTACCCCCTAAATCGGCCAACTATGCATGCAATAAGATTAGTGGTGACTAACCACCTCCACATCGGCCACCTAAACCCCACCGCCCCACTCACATAAACAACATATTATTTAATATTAAATTAACTAAATAAATTAACACATTTATTCAATTAATTCCACAATTAAAACACATAATTAACTTAAGTCTCAACTTAAACTTAATTAATTACTTTAATTAATCTAGGCCAATAAGGAGGGTGTTACAGTTAGTTAATTTTTCAAAGGGTAATTTGGTGTTTTTCATCTTGGTAGATTCTTAGTTTCACCATTGGTCCCAATTTTTTGTTACTATCATCTTGTCCACTTCTCTCCTCTCTATTTATTCACCAAGACTTCATTTAAAAGAAGCAAGCTTTGAGAAAAATTAACAAGAAAGCACTGAATTAGAGTTCAAATTCAAAAAAGGAACATAGACATGTAAACATCAAATGCTTGTCATTGATGTTTTTACATTTTAGACTTCTCTTTAAAAGAACAATTCACTAGAAAGCACTGAATTAGAGTTCAAATTCAAGATACAATTATCTGAAGTGTGTATGAATTGAGACTATGAAGGATTCATTGATCTATAGAAATGAGATTTCAAGCAATAAATCATGTAGATAATGCGATTTTAACAGAACTCTTTAACATATTACTACAAAGATTGTAACGAACGTTGTTAGAATCATAATGACAAATGATCAATATTGACCAAAGCAGGTATTTGTGATATGTTGTATGGTATCTGGCTTGAATATAATTAGATAAAGGTTTGAAGAAAGTAAATATATTATGTGTAATGTTTTCAGAACTCAAACTTAATGGCATGGAGGTTTAATCAGTGAACAAGTTCAAAGTTCAGCTATTTTATGAAGTTGCGGTTAGTGGATTGGTATGGTTGATTTGGAAAGCTAGAAATAATTTGATATTCAACAATATAAGATCGTCGGCTTCAGCAATCAAAGATGAGTTGCAAGCTATTTTATATACTTGGATGAGATTTAGGGCCGGTTGTAATAGTTTAATTTGGTCGATGTGGTGTATTTGTCCTTCTTCCTTTTTTTGATTGTATTGTACTCTCCTTTCTTCTAACATCTTACTAGTGGTTTTCTAATATATTTTTTTAGGTTGCTATCAGGGGTGATGACTATGTCGAAGCTCCTGTTTAGTTTTCCTTTGCCGTTAAAAATAAAAAGCTAAATTTGCTCCTACTTTAATTTCAAGACTTGTATTTAATGCACATGAAAACACTATTTGATAAATAATAGGTAACCTCGGTAAAACCAATTATTCCCTCTTTTCTTCATATTTTTCAATCTTGAATAATTCAAATTTCATAGATTTTTATCTAATCCCTTAGAAATTAATATAATATACCAAATAAATTGTTACAAATAGATAAGCAAAATAGGAGATAGTACCATAAAAAAATTATTCCGCTAAACATGGTCTATTGTCTTTGTCAAAAGACTTTTTATTTGAAAAAAGATTTGGCGTTGTAATTTTCTAAAATTTATGTAATTCGTGGTGGATGTTTAGAACAGTGGTAGGTAGGCGTCAATATCATTAATATTTATTAAACTAAAAGAAAAGATTTTAATGGTTAAAAGAACTTTTGTAAGTTTGGTAAATACAAGTTGGGATTACAATCTTAAAATCGGCAATTTGGTTAATTCTAATTTAATTCTATCTTATAACCATGTACACAAAAGCCGTTCTAGCTCAGTTGGTAGAGCGCGTGGCTTTTAACCACGTGGTCGTGGGTTCGAGTCCCACGGATGGCGATTTTTTTTTAAGGTTTCTTGAATTTTCTTGCCGGATACGAGTCGTTTTACACTTTTGCTTGATGTTTGTTAACTAACAATCGCTTTGGTATTTAAAAATTAAATAAATTGCATGTAAGTTCAAATAATTAGTCATAACGTCTTTTAGGGGTTTTTGTTTTAACTTTATTATTATAAACTGATTTTTTTTTATTTTTTAAATTTAATTTAATTGGTATAGACATTTACATAAATTAATATTGAGATTGGTAGTTGTATCTACTAAATTATTTAAATAAATATTTTTATTAGAATATTAAAATGTTAACAAATTAAATCATTTAAAAATAACATTTGAGTAAACAACTCATTGTAAGACCTTTGAGGAAATAAAAGGTGATGATTGATTCATCCACGAAACATGAATGTTTCACTAACTTGGTAACTTGTATAGTAGCTTCAAGGGTATTGTACCATATGTGGGATAATTAATTTATTCTGTGTAAGAATCATCTTACTTTATTTATTTTAAAAACGAATACGACTCTAACAAAAGACCCAAAATGTAAAAAAAAAGTATCTAAACAATGAATAGTATCCCGCGCAAAAACACATGAAAAAACAAAATTTTAAGCTTCAAGAGCTTATTGTCAAACATACCCTAACCCTTTTTGCGTTCAGTTAAAAATATTTGTGTGAATAAAAAGAAAAATGTAATCCATCATTTGGAAACCTCCAATGATTGGTTCTGCGACAAATATTGAGAAGGTAAAGCGTGTGAATCAGAGTTAAAAACCATGTGTTAGGATTTAATTTTTTGACCCGTGCCTGACCACTTTGATTCTATGTCTTTAACTGTTAAACTACCATCACGACTACTCAAACTAATGAATATCTCGAGTAATTATAACAAATATTAGCATTATTAACCTCTTTGCACATTTTCATATCATATCCTAATGATATTATTTATAGTGTTTATGTGACATTTTAATTGTGAACATAAAAGGTTGACAAAGATGGTCCCATTTACCATATCATATCTCTTTACGTCGAGCCACGATGAAATTATTGAAATGAATGAATAGAAGAACAACCAAGTTAAGGCAATAGAGGAAATTTGCTTTCTCTTTCCCTTTTGCTTTTTCTTGAAATTGAATTGGGAGGGAAAGATCCTTTACTTCATTATGTTATCAAACAATGCTTTGTGACTCAAATCATTACTATCGTCATGTATGGGTCCTACAATATTTAAATAAAATTACTAGTTACTTTCAAAGTCTATAAAGTATAAACAACATTGACTTGTAAAGAACCAATACTAAACTTAGAGGTGATTATTTATTTCTAGAGTTAAAAGTTGGGGCTTGATCTTTTTAAGATTTAGTGTTGTAGTTTTTATTTAGAATTGAAAGTTGGAGTTTTATTCGTATAAAAATATTTGGTAAAGTAGTTGTAGCCTGTAGTTGTAAGTTAAAAGGGTAAAAAGACATAAAATGATGGAAATTAAACATTTAAATAAGAAACAAAATTGATCAAAGGTTATGTATATAATTTGAGTTCTAAAAACTTCTAGCAGCTCTTAAAAACTACTTGAAGTGGTTTTTTATTTTAAAACTTTTATAAGCTTATTTTTTAAAAATAATAACATAAACTTCTACAACAAAACAGAGCTAATGAAACTTATTTTCTAAAAAGTAAAAGCTTCGGTTCTGAGTAGCTTTGAAAAACTCCCGTCAAACAGACCGTTAGTTGTAATAATTCAATTGGGCCATAACTTGTATTAAATTGAGATCTTTTCTTATTTCTTTTTTATGTTTTGAGGTTTACTAAAAATAATCGAAATTAACAGTAAAAAATGTTCACCTTTTTGTTGTTTAATTAGATTATTGTCTTTATATTGATAGATTATATATTACAATGGTTCAAATTTAAAATAGTTGATGTTACCTCTTTTAAATGTGTATGTGTATTATTTCAAACTTAATTACTATTAATTTATCTATTTGTGTTCTAAAAGAGGATTTTTTTTTCTTATTAATTTTGATTATTTTAGAGCTTCTATCTAATAGTCAAGACCAACCACACAGGCTCTTAAATTTATCAAAATATCGATAAGGTTTCTTCTAAATTGACTCTACTCATTATCATACCTTCACATATAGAAAATTGATCATGTGAGCTTTCCGATAGAAAATGAATTATTTTTGGACATGGAAATAGGATAGCACTTTGATCAAAAGATTTTTTACTATATGAATTTTCTTTTCAATTATTGAAAACAAGGTTAAATCTTGAGAGAAATAGAAATTAAAAAAAAAGTTAGGTTTAACATGAAAATTTGAAGTTCCATCAAAGCCAATAATGGAAAAGGAAACTAAAGTGATCGTTGCCCAACAAAGCAACAAAAGCATAGATTTAAGCACAACAAAGGGAGGTCAAAAGGCTTTGTATGAATTAAAAAAAACAAATAACAAATTCAATATATATTTACTCCGTATTTACTATTTAATTAGGATAACTTGCTAAGGATGTATTCCTCTAAACTTAAATTTGACTGTTTTTTCATTGTGTTATTTTTTATTTTATAATTACATCCATGTCATAAATTGATAAATACATGACTTTACGCTTGTTCATATTACATTAATAAAATAGGTAGTAAGATTTAAAATAACTTATCATACAATCTATATGTTATACGTTTGGAAACTATATTTTTTTAAACAGATGATTACAAAACCTGAGAAAAATCATAAAATAATAAAACTTAAATAAGAAGAATAGTAATACAGACATGACACATCTAAACCATGATAGTGTATCAATTTGATCATAAATTAGTGTTTACAATTACTATAGAGTATAGAATATCATTTATACGAGCCTAAAGTTCGATAGAGGTCGTGTCTATAATACATGACTTTACTACCTATTTTAAATCTTACTACCTATTTTATTAATGTAATGTGAACAAGCGTAAAGTCATGTATTTATCAACTTATGACATGGCAGTAGTTATAAAATAAAAAATAACACAATGAAAAAACAGTCAAATTCTAGTACTCCAAGACCGTAATATATGTGGGTTGATGTGGGGTTCGTGAGTTAGAGAGGGTTGGAAGTGGGAGATAAAGTGGATGTTGATGTGAGAGTGGGAAACTCCAGATTGAATACAGATGGTCTAAGGCTTTTGGTTACCCTCGGACTCTCACTTCGTGGTGGATGGTTAGGCCATTTCGTCAACACCGAACTGGAAAAGTATTATACCGAACCTAAAACATTACAATTATTATTGTTTAAAGTTATATTTCTTTTAAGTGAGATGAAAACATCATAGCTTAGCAAGTAGGATTAAAATTTTAAAACGGAGAAGTATTTTAAAATCAAATTCTAATTCATGTCCCGACTTAAGACTGAACCAGTTATGAAACAAATTATGAAATATCTTTATTCTTTAGTGCAAATTTTTTTTCTTCAAACACAAAGCCTTTCCTCGACATTAGACAATAATAAACAAATATTATGTTGACAAGTTAGATAAACGAAATAATCTGTATAAATTATTCATTGATAACCTGAAAATTAGATATTTATTTAAGAAGCTGATAATCATAAATTTAAAACACTAGATAAGGATTTATTACTTGAACAATTAATACTTTACATTCGGATTTGTTAGATAATTAACATATTCGTTAAGATTTAGCGTATTCAACCAGCTAGTGAGTTAGTTGGTGTATGACCATTATCTGCGCCATCATCCCCACCCTTAACCTCCTAGCTAGTTTGTATTCACATTGGATTTGATTATTTTACTCTCTCTCTCTCTCTCTCTATATATATATATATATAGACAAAAATTCATGCGAGAATCGTTGTTAGCGCGAGAACCGCGAGAACCAATCTAAGCCGTCCAATTCCCCCTCCTTCAATGTCATTGCCCACCCATGAATTCCTCACATGCACCATGCCACACCCTATCCCTCCACGCTCTCCATCTATGATACTTCCCATATCCAAGGAACGGCTGAGATTGGTTTTCGCGCTTCACGCACTAACAACGGTTCTCGCTATGTTTAAATAATGGTTCTATATTGATCCATTTTCTATATAGGGTAAGGTTACACATAGAACCTTACTTAAACATAGAACCTAAAGAACCACTTTAGGTGATGACACGTGGCATCCCCCTCACTTCCAACAAACTTTAAAAAAAAAACCCTCAATCTTTAAATGATCATAATTCATTCGTTTTTAAGAATTTTAACAAAAAAAGTATATCGTTAGATTCAGTTCTTCGTCCTCTTTCAAACAAGACCAGACTTGATATATTTCTGAAACTTTATTTTTTTTTGAAAATGCAAATTTTTCAAAATTTGCATTTTTACATGGGTTTCATTTGAAAATGCAAAAATGCAAAAACCGAAAATGCAAAAATCGAAGATGCAAGTTATGAATATGCTTCCAAAAATGCATATTTTGAAACCAATACTGAAAATGCAAACAAGAACTAACTGAAAATGCAACTGAAAATGCAAAACAAAATTTGCATTTTCATAAAATTTTTTGAAAAATATGGCAAGAGTGGTCTTGATTGAAAGAGGATTAAAAAACTAAAATATTGGTATAATTTTTTTTTAAAAATTCACAAAACTTAAAAAGTTATGGCAATTTAAAGTTTTGGGGGGTATTTTTTAATTAAAAACGTGGGTTTGTTGGGAGGTAATTACAATTATGTCATCCTTAATCTCAACCATTGATTTTGATGATTCAATGGTCTAGATTGGTTCTATGGTTTTATGTTTAAATAATGGTTCTATATTGATCCATTTTCTATATATATATATATATATATATACACTAGCGTGTTACCCGCACAATGCGACGACGATAACTAATTCATACTCAATAACATGCCTGTTTTCGATAACACAAGGTATAGTATTCACGCACTATGATGACATCGAATAATTTTCATTCGTAGCATATCCATTTTATTTGCCTCTTTTCCATTTTATTTATCAACCCTTTCGTTTATTTTAAAGTAACTTTTGAAAAAAATAAAATAGGTATGAAATAATGTATTACTGTATTAGTGCGGGGTTGGTGTGTTTTAAAAAATGTAAGGATATTCAAGACTATATTGATAATTTTCTATTACTCAAATTATAAAAGTTCAAGTAAAGTAATGTTAAATATATGACAAATTAAACTTTTCATTTTACTTATACGAGTGTTTATGAATTCGGTTACATGTTATAATGTTTATAATTTTTAGTTATACAAATTTTCTAATACTTAAATTAAAATATTTGTTATATAATAGAATATATAAAATAATATTGTATTTTTTATTCAACGTTTAATTTTTATAATATTTTATAGGTTGGAATTTAATTTGCATTGACTTGATATTTTTAGATATTGTTTTATATGGAATGTTTAGTTATTAAAATGGTATTTATTGGTTTCCTTTTAGGTTTAAATGAGAGTTAAGTTGGTAATTTCAAATTACTTAAAATTTAAGAGATTAAGACTTTTAGGAGAGAAAGTGTTAAATGTTTATAATATAGTATAAATATAGATATGGGTAGGGGGTTTGAGGGGGAAGTATGTGGGTTTAGCGTGATAAGAGTGGGAAGAAGGGGATTGTAGGAAAAAATAAAGTAGCGTTGACGTAGCAATGAGAATGAGAGGAATGGATACATGTGGTCTAAATATAATAAAAAAAACTTGGAAATAGCTAAATAAGCACCTTAAAATTTATGAAAAAAACACTACTGTCTTAAATAATCTCACATTTCTTATTGTTTTAAGACAAATCTGTTAGTGAGTTAGATAAGGCCCCAGACCCATTAAGGTTTTACCATTTTTACTCTATTTATATTGATCTCATATAATATTATTAGTTGAGTAGTTACATAATCTTACATGGTATCAGAGTCTAGGCTCTACCGATCCTCCCGCAGGAACCCTACCTTTTTCCGGTGCCATCCTCGCCGGAGTTGCCTTCTCTTTTACACTTTTCCGGCGATCAACTTTCCTCCCTATCTCATTCTTTTTCCAGCCACTTCTCCTCTCTAAATATATCACGCTTTCTTCCTGACTCTTCATAAAAAAAGGGCATAGCCGGCCACCCGTGCCGCCGACCTCCGCTGCGTGCTTGGCTCCCCTGCCGCCGCTTACCTTACTTTCTGCTCCGCCCCTATCTCTTTTACCATTTGTACTCTATTTATATTAATCTCATATAATATTTATATTTATATTAGTTGATGTAACACCGCTAATTTTTTTTTTTTTTAAATCCTGCGGAAGCGAGCAATCAAAATATACTTATTTACAGTAGTATTACAAACGTTTTAACATCTGACACAAGTGTCAGTAAACCAAGTCCAGTGTTACATATATATACATACAGACTCATTAAAATTGTATCAGAGTTACAGTATCAGACATTCCCCAAAAGATTAGCAAGACTCCCAAAAGCAAAACGGCTCAACAACCTGCAAAGAAGTTTATGGTGGGGAATTAGCTCAAAGCTAAGTGAATGGAAGTTTAACCAACGAAAAACATCAGCAAATAAACAAGTATCACAGAGGACCGGCGGTTCGGCCGAACCTTCAACCAAATGCTGGCCTAGCATAGGTTTACCGATAGCCCACTTGTCATTCTCACACAGTAATCACCTCAAGTTGCAACACATGCATCAACAGATCTAATACTGATTAGCCGATGACAAGTGAACCCAGCCCACAAAGGCTGACCCCATCATATGCACCCAGTGCCAATAAACAGCTGTTAACCAATCATCAAGTATGCCCAAGGCATCGATAAAACAAATACCAGATCATTTAGTCTAACAGAGAGTAAGACCTTACAACATGTGGTAACCATTACCGTTATAACCAAAACAATTCGTGAGTTAAAAGTCCACTCACCTGTGTTCTCTAACACCACACTCAGTATTCTAATTTTACTGAGTCTTCTCGTTTCCTGAAACACATCATAACTTAGTCAGTATTTGGAATTACATTCCAATTGCAAAACATCAACTTCCAAAGGCTACAGAACAATAAAAACATTCACTGAATTAACATTCGAATCACTGCGCACGTGGTGAAAACACTTCGCACGTGGTGAACACACTACGCACGTAATGAACACACTACGCACGTATCGCATTTGGCACGTATAAAGTGGTTCACACACACTACGCACGATTTGGACACTGGTACGCACGTAGTGGACTGCACTCCGTGCGACCAAAACTCATCGGCTTCATCTTCTTCATCGAGCACTACGCACGTAATGGAGTCACTACGCACGTAGTGGACTCCACTTCGCACGGTCAACATTCAATATTCAAGAACTTCTTAATCAAAACTCGACAAAACATCAAAACACACCTCTTGCTACTGATTCTAAGGCTTGCTTTCGAAATCTATCGTTAAAACTCGATTTCTAACCCGAAAACAGAATTACGTGAGTAGGAGTGGGTTTTATGGTGAACTCTCTTCCTCCACAGCGAAGCAAAACCGAAAAACGGCCACACATACACAATTTCTATATATATAGGTCAAGAAATGCAACTATTACACTACACAGTGCAAATACTGATATCTGAGATACAGAAACTTAATTAAAGCAGTCCTACTCAAACCAAAAACATGCAATGAGGTATTATTTGGAATCCTCGTGTAAAACCAAATCATATGATTTCAACATCTAAATAAAATATTAAATCTCATATTTTATCTCTTGTCTCGCAGACCAATTAATTATCATGAAAACATCAATAACATCATGCAATTAACAATTAAATAAAATGAGTAACTAAATAAATAATACTTAAATACTCACCTAATTGCCAAGAACAACTGGACCCTAAATGCGGGTGTTACAACTCTCCCCCCCTAAAGAAGATTCCGTCCCCGGAATCTCATCGCTCTCAAATAGGTTAGGGTAGCGGTTCCTCATGTCTGCCTCGGTCTCCCATGTCAAATCTGAACCCAAACTGTGTTTCCATTTAATTAAAACCATAGGAATTTCTTTTCTGCGAAGCTTTGTCGTCTTACGATCAACTATCTCAACTGGTTCTTCCACTAATCGCTTTTTCGAATCCACTTTCAAATCATGCACTGGAAGGATCTGACTTTCATCCTCAACGTTGCATTTACGCAAGTAACAGACATTAAAGGTGTCATGAATACCTGCTAACTCAGGTGGAAGATCAAGAGTAACCGCCTGATCATTGACTATTTGTCGTATTCGGAACGGACCAATATATCGTGGAGCTAATTTTCCGCGCTTCCCAAAGCGAATAACCCCTTTCCATGGAGAGACTTTCAGATAAACCAACTCTCCTTCAACAAACGAAACTGGTCGACGGCGAGGATCTGCGTACATTTTCTGTCTGTCTCTGGCAGCTTTCAACTTTTCTCGGGCAATTACAACTTTTTCAGCTGTCATTTGAACAATGTCGGGACCCGCAAACTGTTTCTCACCTGCCTCTAGCCAACAAGTAGGAGTGCGACAGCGACGTCCGTATAACATCTCGTAAGGTGGCATACCGATACTCGAATGATAAGAGTTATTGTACGCAAACTCTATCAATGGCAAATGTGTATCCCAAGATCCACCATACTCTAACACACAGGCGCGTAACATATCCTCAAGGGTTTGAATGGTTCGTTCGGTCTGACCGTCTGTTTGAGGATGATAAGCGGTACTTAAATTAATACGCGTTCCCAATTCACGATGTAAACTCGCCCAGAAATTAGAAACAAACCTGGGATCTCGATCAGAGACAATAGAAAGAGGAATACCATGCCGAGAAACAATCTCATCAATATATAACTGAGCCAATTTACAAAGTGAAGCCGTCTCACTGGTGGCAAGAAAATGAGCACTTTTCGTTAAACGATCGACTATAACCCAAATCATATCATGTTTCCGCTGAGTACATGGCAGTTTGGTTACAAAATCCATCGTGATATGCTCCCATTTCCATTCAGGTATCTTCAACTGTTTTAAAGACCCATACGGTTTCTGGTGCTCTGCTTTGACTTGTGCACAAATATGACAGGATTCCACGAATTTTGCAACATCTGTCTTCATCGTAGGCCACCAATATAGTACTTTAAGATCGTTATACATTTTAGTGCTACCAGGGTGAACAGATAATCGCGATTTGTGAGCCTCTGACAGAATCAAATTTCGAAGTTCCCCAAGTACTGGCACCCAAATACGAGACTGAAAGGTCTTTAATCCACGAGAATCATCAATTAACTCAGCTTTTCTTTTTACCATGATTTCTGATTTCAAATTTTCATCCTTCAAGGCCTCTAACTGAGCAGCTTTAAGTCTATCCACCAAGTCAGAAACAATCTCAATACGCATGAATCGGATATTATCCCCCGCTCCCTTACGGCTCAAAGCGTCTGCTACCACATTTGCTTTTCCTGGGTGGTACAGAATCTCACAATCGTAATCTTTAATCAATTTCAGCCATCGCCTTTGCCGCATATTAAGCTCCTTCTGGGAAAATATATATTGCAGGCTTTTATGATCAGTACAGATAACACATTTAGTACCATATAAATAATGCCTCCATAGTTTCAATGCAAAAACCACCGCCGCAAGCTCTAAATCATGGGTTGGATAGTTCTTCTCGTGTGGTTTCAATTGACGAGAAGCATAGGCAATAACTTTGTCACGCTGCATTAGTACACATCCTAGACCTGCAAAGGAAGCATCGCAATATACTACAAAATCATCAGATCCATCAGGTAGAGCAAGAATAGGGGCTTGACACAACAGCTGTTTCAAAGTCTGAAAAGCTACTTCTTGTTCTTCATTCCACTTAAACGGTACATCTTTACGGGTTAACTTCGTCAAAGGACTCGCAATTTTTGAGAAATCTTTGATGAATCTGCGATAGTAGCCCGCCAAACCCAGAAAGCTTTTAATCTCAGATGGTGATTTAGGGGAATTCCAGTTCATAACCGCTTCAACTTTAGTTGGATCAACTTTAACCCCATCTTCACAAATAATATGTCCCAAAAACTGAATTTCTCACATCCAGAATTCGCATTTAGAAAACTTCGCAAAAAGACGATTCTGTCTTAAGGTCTCTAAAACTTGCCTTAAATGAAGCTCGTGCTCAGATTCGGTTTTTGAATATATCAAAATGTCATCGATAAACACAATTACAAATTTATCCAAAAACGGTCGGCAAATCCGATTCATTAAATCCATGAACACAGCAGGGGCGTTAGTTAGACCAAAAGGACTCACTAAAAACTCATAATGACCATATCTGGTACGAAACGCAGTTTGAGGAATATCATTTTCAGAAACCAGTACTTGATGATAACCTGAACGCAAATCAATCTTTGAAAAATAAGAAGCACCCTGCAGCTGATCAAACAAATCATCAATCCTAGGTAAAGGGTATTTATTTTTAACTGTCCTTTTATTCAATTCCCGATAATCAATGCACATTCGTAGAGTACCATCTTTCTTTTTAACAAATAAGACCGGAGCACCCCACGGAGATGAACTAGGACGAATAAAGCCTTTATCTAACAATTCCTGAATCTGAGTCATCATTTCTCGCATTTCAGCAGGAGCTAATCTGTAAGGGGCTTTAGCCACGGAACTCGAACCAGGAATTAAATCAATTCTGTATTCTACCTCACGAACTGGAGGCAATCCTGGTAACTCATCAGGAAACACTTCCGGGTATTCCGAAACTACCCGAATATCAGAATTAACTTCCTTCTCCTTTTTAACATCAATAGCATACGCAAGAAATGATTCACACCCTTTGGCCAAAGATTTTCTAGCCTTCATATACGAAATAATAGGGAAGGTAGAAAAAGACCTCTCTCCGCGAGCCACTACGTGTGACCCGTCAGATAAAGGAAAAGAAATCAACTTCTTATGGCATTTAATACTAGCTCTATTCTGGCTCAACCAATCCATTCCCAAAACAACATCAAATCCAGATATAGGCATTAACAGAAAAGAGATTGGAAAACAAGTGCCATCAATATCAATCATAGCTCCAGACACAGCCGTTGTGACGGGAACCATTTTACCATTAGCTGTTTCTACTTCTAGAGAATCAGTAACATGTGAAGTAGGCAATTTCAATTTATCACAGAAAGCCATCGAAATAAAGGAGCGGTTAGCCCCTGAATCAAACAACACACGTGCAGGTACAGAATTTATAAGAAACGTACCAGTGATAACATCATCAGTGGCAATAGCATCATCTACTGTCATCCGAAAAGCTCTACCCTCGGGTGCAGGAGGATTCTTTCTCTTTTGGCCAGACTGAGATGATGATCCCCCAACTGTAGTTGCCCCTGAACCTGACCCCGTCTTCCTTGCAGAAGGACACTCTCCTGATCTGTGACCCTCTTTTTGACAATTCCAGCACACGTTACGAGGAAATTTACAATCTTTCACCTCGTGTCCCAATCCACCACATCTGATACATCGCGAGGTCTGGGGTGTACAAGGTCCGGTGTGAGAAGACCTACAGTTTCTACACCATAGAGACCTCTGACCTGAACCACCAACAGCTGCTCTAGGGTTCTGCCTACCCTGTCCCTGGTTACCCTGCCATTTCTTCTTTTGCTGAGAACCAGTCTGTTCTATCTTTGGTTTCTGTAAGGCAGCTTTATCCTTGTTCATCTGGTCCCGTGCCTTAACATCTCCCTCGGCTGATTTCGCTAAGGTGAAGGCTTGAGACAAAGTGTTGGCTAGACGGGTATTACCCCTGTATTCTGGTAACAAAGCTCCAACAAAGTGTTGTATCTGAGAACGTTCAGTTGGCACCCACTGCTTTACAAATCTCAATTTCTCATTAAACTGTTTGATTAATTCATCAACTGTCATCCTCTCGGTCATATGTAAATTCAAGAAATCGTTCCTGATTTTATCCATTCCAAATTCACCACAGTACTGTTCAAGAACTTTATTCTGGAATTGTTCCCAAGTAATAGATTTCATCTGCTCCGGGGTAAGGTGAGCTGTTAACGATTCCCACCAAGCTGAAGCGTCCCCTGTAAGCATACTCTGGGCATAGGTAACTCGAAGCTCCTCTTCACAATTACAAATATTCAAAATTCTCGTTATTCCTTTCAACCATTCTAGAGTTTCAGCAGGATTGGTGCTCCCTGAGTATTCCTTTGGTTTACAATCTCGAAAATCCTTGAACTGACATTTCTTGGGTCCCTTCTGAGGTGGGTACCCAACCAAAGGATACTGATAGGATCCCTGAGACATAACGGGATAAAAATACTGAGGCTGGGTTGGCTGATATGTCGAGAAAATAGGCACTGATACTGGAGGAATCTCCGATTGAGTAGAAATCGCCGGAGGAATTGGTGCCTGAGAAGCCTGTACTTGTTTCTGTTTCTGAAGCTCAAGTACCTCTCCTCTAAGCTCTTGTAACTGATCCTCCAACTGATAAATATACTCTTCCCTATCCATATTAGCTTCTGTACCCTCAACACTCTCTGTTACAGGAATCTCTGAAGGACCTGCCGCCGAAGTACTAGCTCTTCTTGGGGTCAAGGGGGCACTAGTTAGGTTCTCATTATCGGCCATATCTGTGTCAATCACAACATCTCAACACTTATTAGGTAAACCGTTAGTACACAATCTACTAACAACAGCTAACATCAAAAGAAACTTGCATTCACGCTAATTCCCACCCACATCAGGAATGTCTGACCAAACTCGAGCCAAGATTTGAGAATTGAACACTCTAACTGTGCACGCATCCCAAACCAGGGCTCTGATACCAAGTTGTAACACCGCTATATATATATATATATTTTTTAAAATCCTGCGGAAGCGAGCAATCAAAATATACTTATTTACAGTAGTATTACAAACGTTTTAACATCTGACACAAGTGTCAGTAAACCAAGTCCAGTGTTACATATATATACATACAGACTCATTAAAATTGTATCAGAGTTACAGTATCAGACATTCCCCAAAAGATCAGCAAGACTCCCAAAAGCAAAACGGCTCAACAACCTGCAAAGAAGTTTATGGTGGGGAATTAGCTCAAAGCTAAGTGAATGGAAGTTTAACCAACGAAAAACATCAGCAAATAAACAAGTATCACAGAGGACCGGCGGTTCGGCCGAACCTTCAACCAAATGCTGGCCTAGCATAGGTTTACCGATAGCCCACTTGTCATTCTCACACAGTAATCACCTCAAGTTGCAACGCATGCATCAACAGATCTAATACTGATTAGCCGATGACAAGTGAACCCAGCCCACAAAGGCTGACCCCATCATATGCACCCAGTGCCAATAAACAGCTGTTAACCAATCATCAAGTATGCCCAAGGCATCGATAAAACAAATACCAGATAATTTAGTCTAACAGAGAGTAAGACCTTACAACATGTGGTAACCATTACCGTTACAACCAAAACAATTCGTGAGTTAAAAGTTCACTCACCTGTGTTCTCTAACACCACACTCAGTATTCTAATTTTACTGAGTCTTCTCGTTTCCTGAAACACATCATAACTTAGTCAGTATTTGTAATTACATTCCAATTGCAAAACATCAACTTCCAAAGGCTACAGAACAATAAAAACATTCACTGAATTAACATTCGAATCACTGCGCATGTGGTGAAAACACTTCGCACGTGGTGAACACACTACGCACGTAATGAACACACTACGCACGTATCGCATTTGGCACGTATAAAGTGGTTCACACACACTACGCACGATTTGGACACTGGTACGCACGTAGTGGACTGCACTCCGTGCGACCAAAACTCATCGGCTTCATCTTCTTCATCGAGCACTACGCACGTAATGGAGTCACTACGCACGTAGTGGACTCCACTTCGCACGGTCAACATTCAATATTCAAGAACTTCTTAATCAAAACTCGACAAAACATCAAAACACACCTCTTGCTACTGATTCTAAGGCTTGCTTTCGAAATCTATCGTTAAAACTCGATTTCTAACCCGAAAACAGAATTACGTGAGTAGGAGTGGGTTTTATGGTGAACTCTCTTCCTCCACAGCGAAGCAAAACCGAAAAACGGCCACACATACACAATTTCTATATATATATAGGTCAAGAAATGCAACTATTACACTACACAGTGCAAATACTGATATCTGGGATACAGAAACTTAATTAAAGCAGTCCTACTCAAACCAAAAACATGCAATGAGGTATTATTTGGAATCCTCGTGTAAAACCAAATCATATGATTTCAACATCTAAATAAAATATTAAATCTCATATTTTATCTCTTGTCTCGCAGACCAATTAATTATCATGAAAACATCAATAACATCATGCAATTAACAATTAAATAAAATGAGTAACTAAATAAATAATACTTAAATACTCACCTAATTGCCAAGAACAACTGGACCCTAAATGCGGGTGTTACAGTTGAGGAGTTATATTATCTAACAAAATCTAACAACTTTTTAATACACGTCCTAGAAGACACATTCAACCACTCCAAATATAATTTTGTCTCTAGTTTTGTTCTGAGAAACCCATAACCACTTCCTAAATAATATTGTTTTCATTTTTTTAAATATGATTTGTATTATTATTTCATAATATGATAATATGCCATAAACCTTAGAACTTTGAGATATATCTTAAATATCTAACGTGGATTGTATTTGTGGGAGTTAATTTGTACACAATAATTTTTGATATACACAATAAAATATTGTTTTTAGGCTATTGTACCCATGAATTTGTGGATGAGATTAATAGTTAGAGAGTTTATATGGGCAAAAATGTCTTAATTATAGTATATGGTAAAAAATTATTTTGCACAAATCATTACTCTTTTTCTAAATATGTAACGTAAAATGAAGTTTTTATTTAAATATCTAATGCAAAAACGACTTACGCCTATTATTAAGAAAATTATTGATAATCAAGTGCTTAGAATGACTAAAAAAATGAGAAAATGTTTCAAATGCTTAGAAAACGTGAAAGAAACAGTCATTGTCGTTTGGAGGTCGGTTGACATTAATTAAATCGGTTCTTTGTAGCCTGCCACTATATTACTCCTTCGTGTTTCGAGCTCCATCCTATATCCTTAAAATGCTTGAAAAAAAATGAGAAAATGTTTCTTTTGGGGAGGGGATATTAATTCAAAAAAATGGCTTGTGTTAAATACGTTCAAGTATTAGTAATATACGAGAGGGGTGGACTAAATATTGAGGATTTAAAAACTTCTAATCTTAGTTTACTAGGAAAGTGGTGGTGGGGTTTCAAAGTATATAACAAAAGGCTATGGGTTCGGGTAATTAAAAGTCTTTATGGGGTTCCAAGTGGGTTGGATGTTAATGACAACTGCTTGTTTTCGGAAACTTGGGGGGAAATAATCAAAGCAGGAAAAGAAATTAATGACTGTGGATTAAATCTGATGTTTTTATTTTAAATTAAACTTGGAAATGAGTTATCTACTCGTTTTTGATTTGATAATTGGTTAGGAAATAGGGCACTAAAAAATTGTTTTCCCAGATTACTTAATAGAAGCTTAGAGAAGAATGCTAGGGTAGTCGAAATGAGAACTTGGTTTGGTTAGTCTTGGACTTGGAATTTGGAGTCCATTGGGCATACAAGAGGTACATTACATCAAGAGTTAATGGTCTTGATTGAATCTTTAAGTCACCTGTCCCTACAACAAAATGTGAAGTATGCATGGTCTTGGAAACTTGGCGTTGAGATCGGCTATTCGATAAAGGACATTCGCAACGCTGCCAACGCAATTGAAGATATGAGAACAGTTGAGTCTAATCCGGCCATTTGTACATTCTGGTCAACTCTTATTCATAAGAAGGTTTATACGTATATGTACTTGTAGGGTCGATAGGAAAAGGCTACAGGTAAAGGTATTGATGTACTCTCAGTAATATGCCCGAGATGCGCTCAGGTACCAGAGTCGGTTAAGCACCTAATTTTAAGTGTGTCAAACTAAAAACTGCTTGGTCGAAATTTTCAGATGGTGGGGGCTAAGCTATTCGGCATGTAACAATCTAAGTGAATTGACGTCAAAAGCTTCAATTTGGTTATCATCCAAACAACTCAAAATTTGGGAAGTGGCTTGTCGGACCATGGCTTACAATATTTGGAAATTTCGGAATGACTTATTCTTCAAAGATAGAAGAAGGGATGTAGAAGAAGTTGTCTTAATTTCACAGCTAGATTTTTATTTTTCTGGTTAAAAGGAAGGTGCAAGAGAATGGCTTCAGTAAAATGGGAGGAGTGGTTCCTAGACTCTTTTGAAGTAAGAACCAAGAAGAAGATAGTTTTCTTGAAATGTTTACTATATTTAGTGTTGATTGTTATAGATTAGCTATTCTGATGTTGGTTAAATACTACGTATAATTCTATGACTTTAGAAATTTAATGTAGCGATAAATGTCTTATTAAGGTGGACCAAATAGACTATAAAGGAGGGTTATATAGAATTACCCAAATAGAAATTTAATAAAGTAATAATTTTTTTACTTAAAAAAACAAATGTTTAAAATGTTTCGTATAAGAAAAAAACTATACGAAGTTTAGACTACCCATAAACATGTGGAGAAAATTTTGTGGAATTCATTATATAATTGGAGTGCCTACATTAACAAGGATAAAAGCAGAGTGTGAAAAAGTTTCAAAGTAATAACAGCTGAAAAGGAAAAAAAAAATTAAAAACTCTTTATTTTACAACTAAGACAATCGATGCCAACGGGCACTAGCTTAGTTGGTCAGGGTTTTTTTTCTTATGGGTTCCTTTTGTGGAGTGAAGGTTTGGTGTATGAACCTTGAGAAGGTCAAATAACGAGGGACGGTTGAAAACCTGTCATCAAACAATTCAAACTCAAACTGGAGAGGTGGGGACAATGATCTCATATATGCTGGTCAAAAAAAAAAAAACTAAGACAATCGATGCGGAAATTTATTAAAAATTGTTATAAGATTCATATTCTTGCCTAAATATTTATTTTTATTTAAATCTTCCATAAAAGTTATATAAATAGCTATCTAACTTAAATTTAGAAGGAAATATAAAAAAATATTATCCAAAATATTTGTTTTAGATTTGGGGTGTTTAAAGTATGAGTTTAGTAACAGCCTTTAGTTTTAGAGAAGTTGTATAATGTTATACTTTTTTATAATATTAATATAAGTATTAAAATTAATTGAGAAAATAAGAAAAAATACTTATATTTCAGATGTTATCTTATCATAAATATAAAGATGAAGTAAATGAAGAAAGTATAAGGTTATATCGTTTTTCTTAGTTTTATTATTGTTTTCTTTTTAAACAACTTCCGTTTTGATACAAAACCAGACATAAACCTTTTACTAATCACCAATATGTTTTGCCGGCCGTAGTCCATAAGTAAACCACATTTCTATTTTTGTCCTAAAACACCACTCATTCACACACGTGAACAAGGTGCCACGCAATCCCCACTCATGGCGTCTCCTCCTCCTTCCACCACCTCCTTTCCCTTCCCCTTCCTCCTCCTCCTCCTCCTCCACACCGCCATCGTCGCCAGTAAGCTTCTCTCACATAAACCACCCTAACTAATTTCTTCAATTAGCTTAACTGATCATTTCTCTTTTTAATCTTTAAAACTATCTAACGAAATCGATTATTAATTACGTGTTTACTTTTATAATTCAGGGTCGCAATCATATATCGGAGTAAATTACGGCCTGGTGGCGGATAACCTTCCACCGCCGTCAGCCACTGCCAAGCTACTGCAGTCCACTTCAATCGGGAAGGTAAGGCTATACGGGTCCGACCCGGCGATCATCAAGGCTCTAGCGAATACCGGAATCGGAATCACAATCGGTGCCGCCAACGGTGATATTCCGGCTATGGCAGCCGACGTTAGTTTCGCAAAAGGATGGTTAGGTTCGAATGTTTTACCATATTATCCGGCAAGTAAAATCATCCTAATCAACGTCGGTAACGAGGTGTTACAATACGGCGAGCCGGAACTTAAGACGCAACTGTTACCGGCGATGCAAAATCTCCAAAAAGCCCTTGAAGAGGCTTCATTGGGAGGGAAGATTAAGGTTTCGACGGTACATTCGATGTCGGTTTTGGGACAATCAGAGCCGCCGTCGGCCGGAAGATTTGACCCGAATGTTGTGGATTTATTGAAGGGATTATTGGAGTTCAATAAAGAAGTTGGTTCGCCGTTTATGATTAATCCTTACCCTTTTTTCGCTTACCAGACCGATCCGAGGCCGGAAACACTAGCTTTCTGCTTGTTTCAGCCGAACGCCGGCCGGCCGGACTCCGGCACGAACATCAAGTACATGAATATGTTCGATGCTCAGGTTAGTTTAAATTGTTTAGCAGCACACGGTTAGCATCTTTACCATTTTTTTCGCCACAAGTAACGTACTCCTCGTAAGTAACCCACAACATGCATTGTCTCATGTACAGTACAACTAGACGATGCACGTTTAATTCTTTTCTTTATTTCACAAATACTGTTTTTTTTTTCTTTTTTAAATTTTAGTTTGTCCAACAAAAACGCTACGAATCGGTTTTTTTTTTTGGCCTTCAGATTTATTTATTATTTATTGTATTATTAAAGGGCACTTTAGATAATTAAGTGGTGATCAAACACTTTTTATAAAGTAATTCCATCAGGTCAAATTTTGTTTCATATATGTAAAGTTAAAAACCGATTACAAAGATAATATGAAAAGTATGAAAAATTTATTTATAAATAAATGTGTTGTGATTCTCATTTATAAAAACTGAAATTACATTTTTTATTGTAATTTTAAAGCAGTTAATTATTGAAATTTGGATTTTTTTTTTTTTTGAACAGCAACAAGGATTCCAAGGGGGAAAGCTTTAACTCCGCCATCACCCTCACCCCTTAGAACCAATTTTATTAATAAAAATTAGCAAGGCGCTAATTATTGAAATTTGGATAACCGCGTTGGATTATCCGAGTCATTAAAAAATGAAATCTGTTTGTAATTTCGTAGAATGTGTCTGTGTCAAAAGGGTGCTAAAGGTAGGTGTAATCATTCTCTTTTTAGTCAATTAAAAAATGAAAATTGTTTGTAACGTGTAGAAAATTGTTTATATCTTTTGAATTAGTCCTTTAAAAATGAGATTTGACTATAATTAATGAAATTGATATATAAGAACAACATATTAATTTGATTAGTTAATGTAAAATGATCGATCGATGTTAGAAGATATATAAATTTCTAAAATAGATTATGCATGAATATTTGAAGGTGGATGCAGTGAGATCAGCATTGAACGCCATGGCCTTTAATGATGTGGAGATAGTGGTGGCTGAAACCGGTTGGCCGTACAAAGGCGATGTTGGTGAGGCTGGTGCAACCGTGGAGAACGCCAAGGCTTACAATGGCAACTTGGTTGCTCATCTTAGGTCCATGGTAGGAACTCCATTGATGCCCGGAAAATCCATTGACACCTATCTATTTGCATTGTATGATGAGGATTTGAAGCCTGGTAAACCATCAGAAAAGGCTTTCGGGATCTATAATGTCGATTTAACACCGATATACGATGCTGGTCTCTCCAAGAATAGTCAGGTATATATGCTTACTTATACTACGTACAACAAATTAGTTAGTTAATTATAGATTCTTTTATTGATACAGTTTAAATATACAGATAAACTGTAAGTTTTCCCTTAAACGTATAACTTGACTAAAAGGTTACACGTTCAGGGAAATGTGTAATTATTTTTGGTTGCAAGTTAATTTTGATATTGCCATAGAACAAATGAGTAACTAATAAATTGGATGGTTTTTTAGTATATATTTTTATGTTAGAAATTGTTAAATGATTTTGGCCCCGCCGAGTAACTTGTATTACAAATTATTGTTTAGGGTGCTCTGGCTACCGCCCCGGCTCCAAGCATAAGCCCGCCGGTGGATGCTCCCCCCACCAGTGGTGCAACCACACCTCCAACCAACTCGTCAACAACTTCTCCTAATACCACAACCCCACAATACTCTCCAACTGGTCGAGTCAACGCATCTAAAAATTCAGCTAGTGTGGTGAAAATTGGTGTTAGCTTAGTCATTGTTGTTTTTCTAGCTTTAGTTTTGATTATGTAGATTGTTCTGATAATTTTATGATCAATTCTAAGGTTGGTCGGGTGTGTAATTGTTTTTGTGTATAATTTTCTCAAGTGTAGGACTTTGTGATATATAAAAATCTTAAGATATGTTTTAAAATAGTGAATTTCATACTTATTTATCAAAATTTGTAACATTCCTTCAAGTTAACAGGAGTTTATGTTAAATCCAAATGGTTTAGACTTTAGAACAGTAAATTATCAAAATTTGTGGTCTGTTACAGAAGATATGGGGTTCTTGCTAATCTAAGTTTCACTTCTTATTATTTTGGTGTGAGTTATGAAATTCCAGAAAAAGAAATTTGTTCATATGTTCAATAATAGATGATATCTAGTAGAACTATACATAAATCATGCATTTAATTAAATCTGATAAATTTTGTAGTTTTTTGATTTAATAAACATACAATTAAGCGAATATTACAAGTTCATTGAGTTTCGTTTTTATTGTGAGTATCGTGAGTATCATTTGTAACTACCATTAATGTTTATTAATAGATATATGTTGGTCTTTTATACATTTACTCGATCAACCGTGTATCGTATATGGGTGAACCATCATTAAAAAGCGTGACTTGATTTTACCAAGATATCACTCGTCGATGCGTTATTAATGACTCATTAACAAGTTGTCATTTTTATTGAACATTAATTTATTTTAATCAATGATCAATATTGATTCTCATGATACTCGCAATAAATATATCTCTCAAATAAACCCTTTCTTATATAAATATGTGAATTTTGAAAGTCGAGAACTAAATCTAATTCAAACTTATAAAAAACTCAACATTTTAAATAATCATTTATATCTTAAAATAATTTTTACACACATAGTACAAAAATATATTTAAATCATTGTTTTCACTTTTCACGTGGTCTGCTACGTGTTAGGTGAAAGACAAAAGTACTACTAGAACAACAAAAGTCCTCACAAGTCCTTTACTCTTTCACCACACAACATATGAACATATTGTAAGAATGAATGTAAGGACTACATGGTAAAAATTCGTGTCCATTAATGAAGGCCCTACAGTATCATATATAGTTAAGACCCGGGCCCAGTGGGCTGTCTAAATTAGCAGAACTATGAATCAAGGCCCAAATGTAACACCGTGATTTTAAATTTTCACCACTTACAAAAACTTTTAAAATAATAACGTATACTTGCAACGGAAGTCTAAAACCCTTAACATAATTAACTGTCATCGCCGAAACGGCAAAGAAAACCAACCATAAACAAACCACAGTGCTACCACCGTAGTCTTTCGAAAACCGTTACCGAGTTTGAAACCGTAAATCAATTAAATAAAAAAAATGTTCGTTGGCACCAATCACTAATCAAACTAAAGTCTATGACTACCCTCCTCGCATAACCGCAATCTCTAAACCACCTGCACGAGTACAAGACACATTTCAAAAGAACAAGTGTCAGCTTACGCCTCGTGAGTCAATAGGAGTTATAACCAAAAACCATAAAAGTATAATCGTAAGTATAGATATGACTTTATAGATAATACCATACCCGACCCACCGTGTATTTAACCCTTAGCCAATAACCCGCAAATCATATAGCACTGAATGGGTCAAATATCCGAAAATCAAATCATATAATCAACCGCACATAATCATGAATCATACCGCATCATAACCGCATATGTATCAATAAGGTGTCCTAATGTAGAGTCTAAACCCACACTAGATACCCAAGGTTCGCTAATCACGTGCCCGGCCAACCTATGCACCAAGTGGGGCGCGACTCCCACCCGAGAGCATAGATCCCGAGAGTATCGCCGCTTTCGCTACTCCGACAGTGCAAGTACATGGACTGCGTTGTCGTTCAAGTGCAAGTACAAACAAAGCCGACCGTAATTTCAGCTTCTCCTCACACCCACGTGATGCATGATCTAGCCCCGCTGGCCTGCATCACTCCAGTACTTGAACACCGAGGTGTCCGCATACCATGTGTCACTATAGCCATCTAGAAAGACCAAGCGACCCGCATTGGCTAGCACTTTAATCCTAGAAGGTCAATCATACCTACTAGGCCCGCAATCTACAAATGAGTAATAAAGTGTACTACCCCCGCCCGCTAAGTTCAAGCATGCATATAATCATAAATAATTATATTTATAAATCACAATAAACCGCAAATAATTATAGCATGTGTATCACGTGTTTAAACATACATATAACAAGTATTTGACTTTAAACACATAACACGTATCATCAATCAATATATATAACCATTTATATTTCCAAAAATTAGGTTTTGTCTTTGTACTCGGGTTTTGTAAATTCTACTGAACTCACCTGAAATTTCGAGAGAATAAACTGAAATGATCACCGTAAGAGTTCACCGAGCAACCTAACAAAATAACGAGTTCTAATAAATATACTAGTACCAAAACAATTAATAATACAATTAAAAATCATCAAGTCCTAGTCCATGTACATGCAAATTACACTCCCTGTACGTGAACCCAAAATTCCAATTAATTGTGAAGAAAATTGTATGACACCAAGGAAATTAATACTCAATTCTCACAAGATTCAAATTAATTTTCCAGCACACTAACTTTGCTAACTACGACCCATAATTTCACTAAAAATAAAGAATTGTAGTTCCATTTTCACGCCACCCCCTTCTGCCACCTTTAATCGTATTTACGTCCACCTGTCAATTGCATTTCCTCCATGCCCTCCATTGTAATTAATTGTTGCAGAGAACAATCGTAGTTCAAGGGCACTGATCGACATGTTCCAGCCCTAAAATCATAGATGCTAATCCATATTATCACCTAAAAACACATGATCAAAGACTAGGATTACTTACTTGATTAATAGTTCCAACAAGAGTTGATTTTTTTTTCTTATTCCTTATTCTTCCAATCGAGAGCACACAGGGGACTTCAAAAACTGCCGTGAACCCTTATTATGGCTGTCAAAGAAGTTAAATAACCCTAATTAATCCTAACCCTTTTAATCCCCTCTTAATCCTTGATGTTTCTCTTATTAACCCCTTAGTCCCTTTCCTTTAACTTTATTTATTAATCATCCCCTACATCACTAAACACCCAATAAAAAAAAATAATTACATCACAAGTCGTCTCATTAAATGCTCAAAGCAAATATCTAAAATCATTAATTATTCAAATAAATATTACCTCCAAAAATTCGGGTTGTTACACCAAATCATTCAGCCCAATACACACAAGAATTACCTTAGCCCATGTCGTTCCAATACTACATACTACTATACTAGTTACTACTTACTAACCACATTTTAGGGCGTTCTACCAAATCTAATGCCAATATGCAATGCATGTAGGATATCTCTACCATGTGTCCTAGTGACAGACACATTTTAGGGCGTGTTTTAACTCTAAAGATTCCTTTCTAGAATGAGAATTCATTTAACAAACTCTATCTGAGTTTAATACATACACTTAATGATGAGGATGATGACGACTACGATCGTAATTAGTTACATCACCAATAATAGTGTCTTAATGTTAAAAGATTAAAGTACAACAGTTATATAAGTTAAAGGGTTTAAAAAAATGTAGGAATTTAATAGTGACAATAGATGATAGTTTAAGGGTTTAAAGAGTGCAAGAATAATACTAGCATTAGGATTACAATAACAACAACAACAACAATACCCAATCCCGCTATAGCGAGGTATGGGGAAGGTAGAATGTAGACAATCATACATCTACCTGTAGGTAATAATACTTGCTTTAAGATTAGAATATCGTAAATAGTATTGAAGTAGTTTAAGCTTTTAAATCTCTTATCTAGAGTTCAGGTGTTTCTATTTTTTAATCTTCTTGTAGTAGAAGGATAGTCTCTCATGTGTGTTAATTTTAGTTGTCTTTAAGTGGGTCGTTAAGCTCCCAAAAATACTTAGAAATTTTCATTATGAAGATGCATTCTTGTTTGGTATGGATGCTTATAATAACAGAAGTTAGATAGTGCAATGGTGACAAGGAGTTAATGTCTTCTGAAGCTTTATAGGCAAACACTTATCAATTAATGTGAATTGTTTTTTACATGTTATTGTATTGCTACCAGAAGGTGGAAGTATAGTTATACTCGTGTTATATTGCTATCAAGTAACTAGACTGTTTTATAAATTTAATACTTAATTGATTGTTTTATTATAAATTCTTCTCAGATACTCATGGTCACTATACATGTATAATGGAAGAAGTTTATTTGAGAACCATTCTTAGTACGAGAACTGCAAAAACCAATCTGAGCCGTTCAATTTTTCCTCCTCCAATGTCATTGCACAGCCATAAATTTCTTACATGCACTATACCACACTCTCCATCCATGAATTACAGGTTTAATTTAAACAGCTTGGTGAGAATATATGAGGGTTGTTACAAACAGATACTTAATCATTGTATATAAACATATTAAATAACTAAATATTGACAAGATTAAACATTCAAAAAAATTAAAAAAGAAAGTGTTTTAAGAGTATATAAATTAGGGGCTCATTATATATATATATAACAAATAGCAGGAAGTATGAACAGTAACCATTTTGTCTTTTTCTGCAAAATATTTAAATACCCTTTATATTATATAAAGCCAGTAAATTCAATCGGTTGTAGTTCTGCCGGAGTAGCTAGCACCTAATTTTGTTAACCTCCAGATTCTAGGTTTGAATCTCACCTTCCGTTTTTTTCTTTTTTTAAAAGTCTTTCCGTTTTCAAGTTTCTTTCCCTTGCTCATTTATTACATACATAACATAGCATTTAATATAATTTTTTGTTTTATTAATTTTATATAAACACTATATATATATATATATATATATGATCTTAATAATAAAAAGTAGAGAAAATTTCATCCGTGGTCCCTGTGGTTTGTCACTTATTACATCCATGGTCCCTTATGTTCGTTTATTACACTGGGAGTCCCCATGGTATGGGTTTTGTTTCACTGAAGGTCCCTGGACCAAACGTCCGTCCATTTGAGACATTAACACACCCACGTGACTACCATGTGCAGGCTATTTTGGTCATTTCCTTGCCTCCTCCTTCATTTGACAGAAACCCATTTCACTGTTGGTCCCTGTGATAAGAACGACCATCGGTTTTCCCTCCTTTTCTTACATCTTCTTCTTTCTCTGCTTTTTCTCGTTTTCTTTGACCTAACTGTGCGAAAATGGTGGTACATGCATGGAGTATTCGTGATGATCAAGAAGAAGAATATGATTGCAACAGATTATATGGTAGATTTCTTGACTAATGATACGGATTTTTAACATTTCTAATCATTTGAACTATGTATTTTGCCATGAAGTTTAACGTTAAATGTTAATGCTTTTGCAGAGGATCACCCAAATCTATTCTCTATTCGTCTTCATTATGGTGGTTCATTTACTGGGTTAGTTCCTGGACGAAAATATGTGAAGGGTAGGGTAAGTTTTATTGATTGTTTGGACATTGATCTGTTTTCCATTATTGAGTTGAACGAAATAGTTCATGATTTGGGTATAAACGATGGTCAAATGATGTATTACCACTATGTTGATCCTACTAGTGACTTGGATTTTGGTCTTCATGCCCTAGGCAGTGATGCAGATGTGCACAACTTGAGTAGGTTTGTTAATCATCATAAGCTAATTAATGTTTTTATTGAGCATTCTGTGACTAAGTTAAACACTTATAGTAGATCCCCCCACAAACCTAATGTGGTAATTGAGGAAATAGTTGATAATAATGAGGCCAAAAACAAAAAATCAAAGTGTAATAAAAGATTAATGCTTGAATGGCATGATGACCCTGTTAGTCAAGTCACCCAAGTTGAAAAACCACTTGAAAAACCAGTTGACAAGTTTCAAATTAGAAGTCTTAGTAAGGGTAAAGCAAAGGTTGTTGATGAGCCTGAATGTCAAACAGATTTAGGATTTGATCCAACTGTTACTCATGATGATTTCTTTGACTTTGAAACATTATTTCCTGTTGATAATGATTGTCAGAATTATAGTCATGGTAGGGATGACAGTGAGTGTAGTGATGATAGTGAGGACAGTGACTTCCATGTAGATGATAACATAGTCATTAATGAGGTTGAGGTTGACATGAAGGACTTTGATAAACATGTTGATACCACCCTTGAGTACATGGGACCCTTTACTGGTGTTAATATGGATGAGGATGGTGATATTAATGTTGTTGAAACTGAGAACTTTGAAACAGATGATGAGGAGGATGAGGGGTTTGGTACTGTTAGGAATAGAAAAACCAACATGGGAGATGCTAGTGAGGAAGATGAAGTTGTTAAAAATAGTTTCTATCTGGGTCAAACCTTTAGCAATGCTACTAAAGTCAAAGATTTGATAAAAAAATGTTGTTGAAACTAGGAGGGACTTGAAGATGATAAAAAATGACAAGTTGAGGGTTAGAACTGTATGTTTGGGTACTTGTCCACAATTAAATACTGAAAGTGGTGGTCCCAACAAGAAATCCGAAAAGGACAAACAGGAAATTAGATGTCCTTGGACTTTGCATGTTTCTAAATTGCCAAATGTTGAAACATGGCAAGTCAAGACCTACATTAATGAGCATCATTGTCTTAGATGTAGGACTCTTAAGGTTTGTACTTCTGAGTTCATTTCCCACGAAATAGTTGATCTCATCCAAGATAACCCTAATATACATGTCAAAGCACTTCAAGAACAGATTCAGAGGAAGTTTGAACTAGGGATTTCAAAGATGAAAACTTTTAGGGCAAAGGTCAAGGCTGAAACCATTTTAAATGGGGATTACACTACACAGTATGGGGTGTTGAGGGATTATTGTTTAGAACTCTTGAGGACTAATCCAGGATCAACAATCAAGATTGAAGTTGAAGAAGAACCTAACCCTAACTCTGTTACAAGGCAGTTTAAGAGGATTTACATATGTTTGGGGTCACTGAAACAGGGGTTTAAATCTGGGTTGAGAGAAATTCTGGGTTTAGATGGGGCTTTTATGAAAGGAGCATACCCTGGACAAATATTAACTGCTGTGGGTTTGGATGGCAACAATTCTATATACCCTGTTGCATATGCCATTGTAGAAGCAGAGACATTAAGCTCCTGGACTTGGTTTCTTGAATGCCTTGGGGATGATCTTGATCTTACACCAAGATCAAACTTCACTTTTATAAGTGATAGACAAAAGGTTAGTTGCATTCTGTTTTTTGTTGATGTACTTATTAAGATGTTATTTTTCATAAATTGTTGTTTACTTTAACAGGGTCTTATTCCTGCAATTGCAAAGGTATATCCTTGTGCTGAGCATAGATATTGTCTCAGACACATTCATGAAAACATGAAACAGAGTTGGAAGGGGAAAGCTTACAAGGATTTATTGTGGAGGTGTGCAACATGTACAACTGTTCAAGAGTTTGAAGTGGCAATGACAAAACTAAGGGGATTGAACCCTGCTTGTGCTGATTGGCTAGTACAGATACCACCACTCCACTGGGCCAGGTCTCACTTTTCAGGTAAATTTAATATGTAAATTAATTATTTTGTTAGGACATAATGTTGATATTAACTTAATTTGTTTAATAATCATACCTCAGGTAGGTCACATTGTGATGTACTGTTGAACAACCTATGTGAAGTTTTTAATAGGCAATTGGTAGATGGTAGGGACAAACCAGTGATCATTGCCTTAGAATATGTTAGAGAGTACCTAATGAAGAGAATTGTTAATGTTCAAACTGTTATTGAAAAGTGTACTGGTGTCCTTACTCCAACTGCAACAAAAACTCTAGAGTTGATTAAAAAGGATGCTGCACAGTATAGAGTTATTTGGAATGGAGGGTCTAAGTTTCAGGTTAGTGGTCCATGGATGGACCAGTGTGTGGTAGACACCAAGGATAGGGTTTGCAGCTGTAGGAAGTGGAAGCTGACAGGGATTCCGTGTAAGCATGCTGTTGCAGCAATTTGGAACATGTCCCTTAATAGCCAAGATGTACAATTACCTGAATATTGGGTTGACAAAGCATATTGGGTTGAAACTTGGAAGAAAGTGTATAGCTACAAGATAGGACCAATCAATGGAAGAACCATGTGGCCAAAGTCAACAGTTCCAACCACTGTCACAGCACCCAAACACCACAAGCCTATTGGAAGACCCAAGAAGAAGAGAAGAAGGACAGCAGATGAGGTTAATAGCATGAAGAAGTCAGGTAAGCTTTCAAGAGCATCAAAACCAGTAGTTTGTGGCAAATGCAAGGGGGAGGGTCATAACAAAAGGACTTCCAGGGGGAATGGACAAAGTTCAGGACAATGAATCAGTTAATATTATGTAGTTCTGTTTATGGTTTTTTATTAACTGTATTTGGTTTGTAGAATGTTATTATTTAGTCCATTAATGACTCTTGTATCCGGCTTGTTGCATGTCCCAAAAAAACAGTTGGTTTATCTTTATTGTGTAAGTTTTTTGGTCAACAAGATTCCCTAGCTTGTTGTGTAGTGTGTTGAAGGGATTTGACATATCAATGCATTCAATATTGAAATCTTCACATATCTTTGCTTTTAAAAACAGATTGGACATATTAATGGCAGTATCTCAACCACTTATTTTGGTTATAAATTTGCATGTATCCATATTCAAAACACTCACACGTACAAATGGCAGAAAACTACTGCATCTTGCATTACAAAAAGCACAACACAAGGCAGGGCTATGTGATAAGATTATCTGTAATTTTAATTGATCATATTGCATTACAATAAACACAACAATAACTTGAAACTGATCTTTTCCATTTAGACCATCCCAGCAGCCTTTGTTCGTATGCATGAGCTTTGGAGGTACTCATCATGTGTTTTGGAAATGAATGGAGTTCGTGATGCATACACTTTAACACTCCATCCTGACTCTCGTAGGCCTGAGAAGATGCCTGATCATGTTTGCATAAGAGGTGACTTTGAGTACTTCATAGAAAGCAACCACTTGCCCCATAATTGTTGGTTGAGGTTTGAGTTGAATGTGGACACCGATCAAGACCCTGTTGTGTGCTTCCATGTCACTAGAAATGGTGATAATGCTGAAGTAATTGTTATTGATTGAGGTGGATGTAATGTGTGGTAGTTGTTTTACATGTGGTGTTTATGTATGGATGTTAAGCTATGAATAAAATGACTAGTTTGTGTTTAAACATAATACATTGTTACTTCAAAATAAGAACATGAAACAGAGTCATATATATTTGCACATTGCAGCCCTTAAAACAGCCCTAATAAGAACAAAACATAAATTTCCAAAAAAACAGCCCCTAACATGTTCAACTGATTACATATCCAAAAACCATATACTTAATTAGGGCTAAATTCTAATACAGGGCATAAACAAAAAAAATAAACCAACTTAAAACAATATATATCTTCATCCTCCAAATCTTTGCATCTTTCTGTTTTATGGTTTCTTCAAGCCTATTCTTCGAGTTCAACAACCCAGGGATGATATCCCTAGATCTATCGCACATGGCATGATCAATCCAACCAATGAAGGAACAATTTGAGCCCCTCGCTGGACAACCATAGAAACGCCTACCTGGGTTCGTAGCGGTCCAAGAAGTCCTCACTATAGCTTGCCTACCACACCAGCAGAGCACCATGATGAAGCTTTTCTTGAGCAACAATGGAGAAATGGTAAGAACAAAAGAAGAAAATGAGGAACGGTGAAATGGGTTTCTGTCAAATGAAGGAGGAGGCAAGGAAATGACCAAAATAGCCTGCACATGGTAGTCACGTGGGTGTATTAACGTCCCAAATGGACGGACGTTTGGTCCAGGGACCTTCAGTGAAACAAAACCCATACCATGGGGACTCCCAGTGTAATAAACAAACATAAGGGACCACGGATGTAATAAGTGACAAACCACATGGACCACAGATGAAATTTTCTCTAAAAAGTAATACATTTTGTTACATTCTAAGCCTTTATCTATTTTAATAATTATTAGTTTTTATTTTCTTTATTTTGTATAATTTTTCCTTTTTATCTTTTTTGATAAATAATTATTAGTTTTGCTTTCCAAATGCCTTTTGTACCTTATTATATATAATAATAACATAGAACAATCTATATTCTTATAGGTAAAAACAAATTAAAAAATAAATCAAATTAATAATATATTTCATCTATTTCAAACGTAAAAGTCATATAGCAAAGTAGAGTACAAAAAAATGACATACGAGTTCCCTTTTGTAGTAACAAGTAAAATCACTTTATTTATATAAGTCGAATTAGACTTTTACTAAATGTCACGTATATGTGTTAAACCCCTCAGTTACCTCGTTTTTCATATGATAAAACGATGGTAGTGTTATTTTAACGCCGTCCATAGAAACACTACGGCCTGATCCACGGCATATTCTTCTGTTCTTTAACACCGCCACCCCCTTCTCTCTTTCTTCCCTTCCTGCTCGTTCGTGTACTGTCTCTCTATACGAACAAGCTCATCAGATTGCAATTACATATACCTCTCGCTCTTACGATTATTCTTCGTAATCGTTCGTCAATCATCTTTAGGTAATTGAAATTCCCCAAATCTCTTTACTCATTTCCAGTGCTTGAATCTTTACTTGACTTTTCTTTCCAATGTTTTCGAGTTTATCAGATTAAAAAGAAAAAGAACTTTCGCCCGATTTGGCATTGGCGGAGAAAATTTTAGGTGATTTGTTTCTGGGTATCTAATCTTTTATTTTATTATCGAGAATTAAGACGGTAATTAAGCTTACATCAAAGCGGTGTCGAAATCGCAATCGCAATCTAAATCGTCTTTCTATTTGTTGTATTATTTGTTTCACGAACCAGGACATGTGATATTATAGGCTTGGTAATGTTTAATTTTATTTTCTTTTTCTTGAAAGTCGTTGTAGATGGCTACTCTAATATCTGACAGTGCACCATGGAAGGACTTGAAGGTGATTAACGTTGACCCTTGCTTTCTATTTTGATTTGAATGATTAAATGTCATAATCTTGAAATGTAATCATTAATTGATGATGTGAACGACTACTGCTTGCAGGCCCATGTTGGGGAAATTGATAAGACGCATTTGCGTGATTTGATTAATGACACTGACAGATGCAGCTCCATGATGCTGTACGATTGCTTAAGCCTCTCACGAACTCATGCCAAATGTTTAATGTTTTATCTTAATCTTGTTGCTCCCTGATTATCTTGTAAATGTGAATAACTTTGTATCTTCTCTAGTACAAATCGCTCTCTTTATATAGATAGGCCTGTGAGGTTTTCTTCACTTATTAACACATTCTATATCCAGAGACCACCTATAGAGATGAAATTCTTCTTTTGAAAGTCTTTAAACTTGCATCCATTCAAAAGTTTGAGTAGGTTTTGCAGGGAAAGAGTTAAAAGAAAATCATATTTAATGTGAACGAGTGCGAGTAACTTGGATTCTAATCCTCAAAATTATGTACATGGTACATATAAAAACAAGTGGATTCTTGTATATATGACTAATTTCTTTTTAATCACGGAGAAATAATAACACAATGGATCCAAAGGGACTTAAACTTGCAACGCTAAGGGTGGTTGCAGAGACTCCAAAGAATCTTGATGACATAACTAATGTATGAGGGCTTACTTTTAAAAGACAACTTTTTATCATCTTAAGCTAAAGATTTTATAGGTTGAGCTTCTCTTCCCACCAATCTTGTGTGTTTGTTATAAAGATGCACAAAAATATTGGACCTTAGGTAAAAGAATCTTGATTTATCTATTATCTTAAATTAAGGGTTTTCATCTTTATTCTCTGAATGTTGGGTGAAGTATTTTTACTTCCTTTTTCATCTAGTTGGAAAGATTTATTTTCTTGAAGTTTTATGTTTGGGCTAAGAGAGTATTGAGTGCTTCTTTTTCATTCGGTTATTGTGCAGCGAGTTTGATGAAATATTTTTGGACTATTCACGGCAGCGTGCCACTGTTGATACAATGTCTAAGCTCTTTACACTTGCCGAGGTATGTTGGCCTTTTTTTCTCTTCGGTTGAGGACAACATTTCCATTGTATAGTCAAATAAAATAATGTTTTGATGCCAAAATATAAGTGAACTTTCTGATCATCTTTTTACATCCTAATGCAGGAAGCACATCTGAAACAAAAGATTAATAGTATGTTCAATGGGGAGCATGTAAGTGAAGCTATAAGTTTGATTCGGTAGTAATTCTCTTGGAGTGACTTATTTTCTATGTTAGAAATTTTTTCTCAATAATAGTAGAAATTGGTCTCAGTTTTCTGCACATGAGGCCAAATTTTGCTGTGTTTTCTAGTTCTGGATTCCATCTTTCTGCCAGCCTTTCTATGGAATAGCAAAGCTGAAATACTTATTGTGAACTTACACTTGCAAATCCTGGTCTGTACTTCAGATAAACAGCACAGAGAACAGGTCTGTGCTTCATGTAGCTCTTCGTGCTTCAAAGGATACAACCATAAACAGTGATGGGAAGAATGTGGTACCAGATGTTTGGCAAGTTTTGGACAAAATTCGAGAATTCACGGATAAAGTTCGCAATGGTTCCTGGGTAATGATCCATTTTTAAATGCTGATGTTATCCAACATACCACTTAGCTGCGCTGTTGAGTAATATTCAACCTTTGTTAGGTTGGAGCCACGGGTAAAGCGTTGACAAATGTGATTGCTATTGGTATTGGTGGAAGCTTCCTTGGCCCGTTGTTTGTGCACACTGCTCTTCAAACAGGTGAGCCTTTTTAACTCCACGTTTCTATCAGACGGTAACCAACGGTTACATTCTTTTTCTTTTTGATAGTGAGTTGTATAGAGTAAAAAAGCTTATTATGAAAAAAATTGGGAACTTGCAGATCCAGAGGCTAGTAAATCATCAGGAGGACGCCAGCTTCGCTTGTAAGTATATGTATCGCGTGATTTGTATTTCTGAATTTCAGGTTACAGTTTTAAAGCATGTTAATTTCATACCAACATGAATCCTATCTACTTGTGAATTTGTAGTCATTACCATTTAACATTGTAGGGTTTATGTAGTTTTGCTGGTTTAGTGGTTTCACACTTAGAGACAACTAGCTGATACTTGCGCAAAGCAGCGGATATGATTCTATTTTATTTTGATTATATGAGTCATTTGAATGTTTAAAAATGTTATTTTTAATTAATAGAAATTATTTTTAATTGAATTTTGCTTTGGACTTCATATCTTATAGGTTGAAAACTTGAAATTATATTTGCGTTGACTTGATCTCCTAAAGATACTTTTGTTGAAGTATGAAAAGTTTAGTTATGTAGATGGTATATCGATTGCATTTAATTTGGCCACTGCTTCCAATTTGTTTGATACAAGGGTAAAATAGTAACTGTAAACTTCTTAAAATTAAGAGATTAAGACATTAAACCAAATGTTTTATTATATAGTTTGGAAGTATGGATATTATATTACGAGTAATGTAGATAAAAAGATGGATTTTGTCTAAAGATCATACAATTATAGTCATGATTTCAAATTTAGTTTGAATGTTCCCTCCCTGTGGCAACAGGGTGTTCTTACATATAAGTGAAACCAAACAGCCTTTTGTACCACTTTCTGCCTATTTCTTTCTGATAGAAATTATAGGCACTTCTTGTCGTGGTATCAATTAAACACATTTATTACTTCTTTGAGTTTGTAAACGATGGCTGTTATTACAATAAAGCTATTAATTACTTCCTCAACACTATGAGTTAGTAGTATTATATTGCTGAATTAGACAAATGATCCACATAATCTCTCAACCAGACTACATATGTCGTCTCTTTCTACGTCGAATCTTGTTTTCCATGTGTTAGGAAATACAAAACCTTTTAGAGGTGTGTTTAGAACTGACTTTGATGAAGCATTCTTTTCATCTTAGGGATAGAAAAGAAGGAAGAAACAATAAACTAATGAATAATCGAGAAACTACCTGGAATATATCTAGATTAGCATCTCTTGATCCCGGTATAGCAAAAATGAGCTTTGTTCTAAATATAATATCTAACAATGAAGTTCTAGGGGAGGGACATGTAGTTGAATTTTTTTGAATGAAAAACTTGCTATCGACATGAATAATCTTTTCGGTGTAAAAGGTGTAGTAGACCTGTGAAAAGAGAAAACGGATTATACATATTACTTGTTGTGAGATCATACAAAAATCCTTTAGAACAGGCTGGTCATGGTCTCATGTCAGAGCCCATTAAAAGATATGCAAATTATATACCAATACACAACTCCTGAGAAAAAGTGAGGTTTTCAGGCTGTTTGGTATTTAGGCTCTTTATCCAAATAGTAGTGCATGTTATTTAGCCTGTGAGATGCAAATGAGTAGTATTTGTTTTCTAGTAAAAACGGAAAATGAAATTGGGAATTACAAAGCAGATGCTTGTGCTCTCTTATAAACCCTTTTAAATGGTTACCCCCATCAAATCTAATCTACGGTCATGGACCTTCAGCTATATGTATGGTATCCTAGGATATGTGTCTACTAATGGTCATATTTACAACATACACCAAGTTATCCATGAATAAGTTCAATTAGGAAGACCATTCTATGGTTTAAAAATCTGGTCCCTATTGTATGGTTCTGTCGGTCATTGTCTGGTCCTAGACCCAACAAAGTTTGTCAGATATACTTTATAAAAAAAACACTAAATGGCATTCTAGAAATATTCTTCGTAGTTGGGTTGTCATTGGTTTCCTCATTTTTATTGAATAAACTAATACCAATTTCAAATGGTTAGGAGGATTCGGTATTGACATATTATGATTTCTTGGCTTTATAAGGCATCATGATTTTTAATTAAAAACAAGGAAAAGAAAAGGGAGGTGATTGCCAAATTGCCATCATGATACCCTGTATTAGTAATTTAGAAGTAATGCAGTGTGGGTTGTACTCTTAATATGTATGGGGAAGTGTGTCCCCTGGACTTGAGATGGTTTGCTGTTGCTGTGTTAATATAGAACCTTTTGCTGTTCAAAAAGAAAAAAGAAAAAGGTTATCTAGAAGTAAAGGTATACTGGGAATGCTGCCTCCAACTTAGTTGTTAAAAGCGCATCCTGTCTTCCTGGTTGCAACTAAAGCTAATTAGCATACCATATTATAGTATATACATTCATGATACTTATATTTAACATATTATCTTACTTATTTCTTTCTTATATCCGGGCTGCAGTTTAGCTAATGTTGATCCAGTAGATGTTGCCAGAAATATATCAGGCTTAGATCCTGAATCTACTTTAGGTGAAATTTATACATTTCTTTTAAAAGAATTGCATTGTATTTTTTTTCTCTTTCAAATATTAAAATTATAGATTTCGTGTTTAAAGTTAACAATATTTTCCTGTGTCCAATGCAGTTGTTGTTGTTTCTAAGACATTTACTACAGCGGAGACCATGCTGAATGCTCGCACATTGAGGGAATGGATCTCCTCTGCTTTAGGGCAAGTGCACCAGCCTATTTTTATACCAATATTCAATTCGACTATGTTTCTATCAATGTTTTGGATCCAATAGCAATATGCCAATGTTTGATCAGATCTTTCTTCTTTTTCCCCGAGATATAAGTTGGTCTCATGTCATTTGCTGTTTCAGGCCACAGGCTGTTTCAAAGCACATGGTTGCTGTTAGCACAAATCTTAAGGTTTGTTTCTTTATATTATTCACACATATGATGAGCATTATACGTAGTTCTGAAAGAAAGTCTATGTCAGTGTATGGCACATCCAAGTTTTGTTCTTATTATGTTGCATCACAAATTCTTCATTTATATCTATGTCTGAGCATTGCAAGTTGTAACTAATGCTCAATGTGCAAAGGATTATTAGAAAATTTGAACCTTAGCTTGTGAATAATCTGGTTTCACGATTGTTTTACTTTTCAATATATTTGATGCAGCTTGTGGAGAAGTTTGGAATTGATCCTAATAATGCTTTTGCATTCTGGGACTGGGTTGGAGGCCGATACAGTGGTAAGATAATCTTTTATTACTTATAATACTTAAGCAGCCCAAGAAAAATGTATTTTGTGAAAAATATAATTCATTTGATTGGTTATTTTGATCCATTTCAGTTTGCAGTGCTGTTGGAGTGTTACCTTTATCTCTTCAATATGGTTTCCCAGTCATTGAGAAGTACAGTAACACACATATAAAACTTTATCTCTCATTCAAGTGCCTAACTGTGTTTATGGGATCATTTGATAGCTTTCCACTTGATCAAGAATTCTTATGTTCATTTTATTTGTACTGACATGACTTTTCTCTTATATATTTATAGGTTCCTGAAAGGTGCTAGAAGCATTGATCAGCATTTCCACTCTGCTCCTTTTGAAAAAAATATTCCTGTATATACACATCACTTTTGCCTCTACGATTTATTTGTCTTTGTATTTGGTTTTTTTAAACTTGCTAAATGTTTCATTCATTGACATATGTCACTTTTTTCAGGTTCTTTTAGGCTTGTTGAGCGTATGGAATGTCTCTTTTCTTGGATATCCTGCAAGAGTGAGTTTCATTATTTCCAAATTCGAACTCACGTTCATGTCAACAAGCCATTCTTGGTTGAATTATATAAGTTAGTCTTTTTTTCTTATGTTCCCCAGGCTATCCTACCTTACACTCAAGCTCTTGAAAAGCTTGCTCCCCACATTCAACAGGTGTACTATTATATATTATTTACATGCCCTGTTGTCTTATCTTCTTTAGAAGCTCTTTTCAATGTATGCATCTCTACCTTACATTTTATAGGTTAGCATGGAGAGTAATGGAAAAGGAGTATCCATAGATGGTGTGCTGCTTCCTTTTGAAGCTGGTGAAATCGATTTTGGTGAACCAGGAACGAATGGCCAACATAGTTTTTACCAACTGATTCATCAAGTAAGTTTGTACTTTGATTGCAATTCTTTCATATAAACTTATAAATCTTTGTACAATAATAATAAACAAGTAGAAACTCTATAATAACTTCATCTTGGAGTTTTTAGGGGCGTGTTATTCCTTGTGATTTTATCGGTATTGTGAAGAGTCAACAACCCGTCTACCTCCGAGGTATCATTTCTGTTTCCTCTATTTTACCCTTTTTGTCCCATCTTTTGATTTCTCATGTAAAATTTGTTATTATTGAGCAGATGAAGTGGTAAATAACCATGATGAGCTCATGTCCAACTTTTTTGCACAACCTGACGCTCTTGCTTATGGGAAGGTAATATGATTCCTTAACCTCTCTTGTTTTGTATTTTCTGCAACTTACATGATCTTCTCTACTCTTCTTTCCAGACCCCTGAACAATTGCAAAGTGAGAATGTTGCTTCTCACCTTGTTCCCCACAAGGTGATTTACTTCATCATCCTATATTCTTCTGCTTTCAATTGATTGCTCGATTGATGACTAAGTTCAGTTTACATCAACAGACCTTCACTGGGAATAGGCCATCCGTTAGCCTTTTGCTTCCATCATTGGATGCTTATAGAATTGGACAGGTTTGACCTATTAATAAACCAGCCTTTAGTCAAATTTATGAGCACAGGATTGCTGACATCATCTTACGACTCCCGTCTGTTTCAGTTGCTAGCTATCTATGAGCACAGGATTGCTGTGGAAGGTTTTGTTTGGGGAATCAACTCTTTTGATCAATGGGGAGTCGAGTTAGGCAAGGTATATATATATCTCTTCTTTCTTCCATAAATAGATCAAGATTATTATTAATCAGAAGAGTAAGCAAATTTCATTGGCATGTTAAAATGCAGTCGCTAGCGTCCCAAGTGAGAAAGCAGCTTCATGCATCTCGTAAGAAAGGTGAATCAGTTGAAGGGTTCAATTTCAGTACCACCAAGTTGCTAACAAGATATCTTGAGGTACCCAGAAAAAAGTGCTCCTTATTCATAAAAAGAATCTTGAAATCCTGTTATTTAGTGATTATTAATGAGATCATTTGTGTTTTGCAGGCAAGCGCAGATGTGCCATCAGAACCCACAACTCTCTTGCCTAAGATATAAGATGGTGAGGGGAGTTATCTGCAACTAAACCAGCTGATAAGATAGCTTTATAATATATATGAGACCAACTCTCATCAACCATTGCTTCTTTTTGTAAACTACATGACTCGAGTTGTAGTACGAGCATAATAAATAATTTTTGCCATATTTTGAAGTGTTGGGATTGTATCTTTAATTTGCTGAATAAGATATGCTATTTGTGGAACAAACTCATCATTTGTCATAATTGGGTATTGCTGCAAATTTAAGAAAATCATAAAGAATGGATCTTGAGTTTGGGGGATTAAAATTAGATTCTTTGCCTACCAACTGTTTGATGAAATGCACATAACACCTTTAAAGGGGTGATTACCAGCTTTCAGTTCAGACTTGACATCACAGCGGTTGAGTAATAACTTGCCCTTTTGCCCACACTAATAATGATGAATTGCATAAGACTAGAGTCGTGTTTCTTTCACAGAATTTGAAAGAATGGAATTAATTTAAATTTTATGCGGCTTATCTATGTGTTCCATAACTAGCATTGATGTAATTAAAATCATTTTCATTATTTCCATTTACGGTGAAACAAACGGGACCTAAGTGTTTGATTTATGCATAATGTATGCTCTAATTTTATAGATGTAATCAAGTGACATTGTGTCCTCAAAATTTAAGATTAGAACCTTTTTAATTTTTAATCAATTCTTTAATGGCTAATCAAATGATATATATCTGATTAGAAAGTGAAAAGAAATTTTAACATTGTAAGTTTCTTTTTTCTTCAACTATTTAAGATTATTAACAATAATAAGGCTGAAAAATTAAAGTAACCATAATATTATAAGTTTCTTTTGTTTTATAAGTAAAGTATTGACTAATTATTGATTACATTATAGATTTAGACTTCTAATTACGTTGTATTTATGATAATTGGTTTCAATGATTGACATAGTCCTCAACAGGTTGCCCTTGATGCTGCCCTTCAACAAAGTCAACATATACCTTACAACCCAACCTAAAAATTAAAAAAACATTAAAATGAATATATGTAGGGTCAATCCAAACTTCATTTAATTAGTTAACCCACCCTCTGTCTATCTAATATATCAAACACACCTAACTTTCATTTCTTCTTTCTGAATGTCCACAATGGTGCTTCCTCCTCCACCTCTCTCTCTCCTTTGCATTATCTCCATTGTCACCCTTTACTTGATGATATGTTATGCTGTCATTGGATTCATTGCTAAATCAGAAGTTCTTAGAGTTGACTCACATCAAGTTGACCATCCGGCTCGTGGGTTGTCCAGGGAGGAGTTGCAGAAGTTGAGATGTTTTAACCACAGAATCGAAGAAGGCAATGAAGAATGGTTGAGCTGTGCAATATGTTTGGATGATTTTAAAGATTTTGAGGTATGCAAAAGATTTCCAAGTTGCGAGCATGTGTTTCATAGTCATTGCATTGACCTTTGGTTAGTTCATAGAAGAACTTGTCCAATTTGTAGGACAAATTTTGATCATTTGATCAATCTTGTTTAACATTCTTCTACAGTGCATATAGTATTGGGATTCTTGAATTTGTTGATATTTTTTTCCTGTTTTGAATGGAATAACTTAATTTGGATTCTCCAAATTAAAACGATTTATATGGTATTTGTGAAAACATATTATTTTGCATTGGAAGTATTACTGGGTAAACATGTTGAATGGTTAGGGGAGTATAGTAAATAATCACTAAGAAAGTTAGACCGGTGTATATAAAAGCATATAAGAGCACCAACCTGTTAAAATCGGAAAATGCGTTTTTGAAAATAATATTGTTTTGTATAAAAAATCAATCATTTTGTTGGGGTTATTTTTTTTATCTCTAAGCTATTTAATTTGATCAATTGAACGACCAATCAAGAGGTTTTAGGTGGAAATTCCCAAAATCGTTCATTGGGTGTGGACCGTGTGATTAAAATAAACCAATGCCTCACAATTTTGGTGCACATTAATGAATACTATTTTGATAAAATCAAAACTTATTAGATAACGACTGGAACACAATTCACGGTTGAAAAATTATGTAAATGACTAAAATACCACTATTAACGAATTATTAATTGTGTTACAAACAGCTCTCGCAGTTCTCATACGAAAAACATTTCTCGTTGAGACTTTTTCATATATATGATAAGATTAAAATAAATCAATTGCTATTAATAATAATAACTTTTTCATGATTGAATCATCTAAATCAACACAATACAACATTAAATGATGGACGGACAAGAGTTGCGACTTGCGAGCAAGAAGGAGCAATGAACAAGTGAGACCAAAAAATTTAGGGGGGGAGGGAGAGAAACTAGAGTCTATATCTATACTAAAACAATATCTATTGAATCTCATGTGGCATGGTTAATCTTCCTTCAAATCTTCAATTAAGCCCTCTTAGCGATTGAAGAAATCTGATGTGGCACTCAATTAGGTGTTTTAGTTGTCCCACATCGCTAGCTTAGGCAAAGTAGAAGATCTCCATATCTATATATATATATATATATATATATATATATATATATATATATATTTTATGATCCCACATTACTTCTAAGAAACATAACAAAAGATGTTCTTGTGTATATATAGGTCTTCCATCATCTTTTGATTTTAGTTAAAAAGCTTTAGTAAAGGCCGCTACGATGCGGGTTGCTCCGGTTCAACGGTTTTATTCCGGTTTTAGTGAAACCGTCCGGATCACAGTTGTCCGGTTTAGTTGCTACTTTTGAACCAGATTTAATCACGGGTCACGGTTGAACCGGTTCAAACGGTTGGTCCGGTCCGGTTTTCAAAACAGTGCAATTGAGTCAAGCAAGATGAAAACTTGATATTTAGCCTATATGAAAATTTCAAATTAAAATTTTATTTGATTAAAACAAATAGATCCGTTTTTTTTGCAGTTAACATGGTTAATCATCTATATCTATACTAAAACAATATCTTTGAATCCCATGTGGCATGGTTAATCTTCCTCCAAATCTTCAATTAAGCCCTCTTAGCGATTGAAGAAATCTGATGTGGCACTCAATTAGGTGTTTTAGTTGTCCCACATCGCTAGCTTAGGCAAAAGTAGAAGATCTCCATATCTATATCTATATATTTTATGATCCCACATTACTTCTAAGAAACAAAACAAAGGATATTCTTGCGTATATATAGGTCTTCCATCATCTTTTGATTTTAGTTAAAAAGCTTTAGTAAAGGCTGCTACGATGCGGGTTGCTCCGGTTCAACGGTTTTATTCCGGTTTTAGTGAAACCGTCCGGATCACAGTTGTCCGGTTTAGTTGCTACTTTTGAACCGGATTTAATCACGGGTCACGGTTAAACCGGTTCAAACGGTTGGTCCGGTCCGGTTTTCAAAACAGTGCAATTGAGTCAAGCAAGATGAAAACTTGATATTTAGCCTATGTGAAAATTCCAAAATAAAATTTTATTTGATTCAAACAAATAGACCCTTTTTTTTGGCAGTTAACATGGTTAATCAGTTAACTATCTGTTTTCTGATTATTGTGTATATATATGTGTCCTACGTTCTGGCCAAAACAGAAAAGAAGAACACCCCTGAACACACTATTTTTTGATTAAATTCTCTGGCTATATTTAAATTTTGTTGATGTTGGTATTGTTTCCTAAACATATTATAGGCAGCTGATCATCATTATTTTGTAAATATGTTTTCTATTCATTGACGAAGCTAGATAATACAATCGAATTAGAATGCACAAATTTTAGACATGGTTAATCAGTTAACTAAATGAAAAATGTTTGAATCTCATGTGGCATGCTTATTCTTTCTCCAAATCATCAATTAAGCCTTATTATTGATTCTTAAAATCTGATGAGGTACTCAATTAGGTGTTTTAGTTGTCCCACATCGCTAGCTTAGGCAAAAGTAGAAGATCTCCATATATATATATATAGGAAAAAGTTCATGCGAGAACCATTCTTAGTGCGAGAACAGCGAGAACCAATCTGATCCGTCTAATTTCCCCTCTTTCAATGTCATTGCCGCTCCATGAATTCCTCACATGCACCCTGCCACACTCTATCCCTCCACGCTCACCATCCATGAAACTTCCCATATCCAAGGAACGGTTTAGATTGGTTCTCGCACTAACAACGGTTCTCGCATGAACCCTCCCCTATATATATATATATATATATATATATATATATATATATATATATATATATATATATATATATATATGTGTGTGTGTGTGTGTGTGTGTGTGTGTGTGTATATGTATATATTTTATGATCCCACATTGCTTCTAAGAAACAAAACAAAGGATGTTCTTGCCTATATATAGGTCTTCCATCATCTTTTGATTTTAGTTAAAAAACTTTAGTAAAGGCCGCTACGATGTGGGTTGCTCCGGTTCAACGGTTTTATTCCGGTTTTAGTGAAACCGTCCGGATCACAGTTGTCCGGTTTAGTCGCTACTTTTGAACCGGATTTAATCATGGGTCACGGTTGAACCGCTTCAAACGGCTGGTCCGGTTCGGTTTTCAAAACAGTGCAATTGGGTCATGCAAGATGAAAACTTGATATTTAGCCTATGTGAAAATTCCAAATTAAAATTTTATTTTACTAAAACAAATAGATTCGTTTTTTTTTTGCAGTTAACATGGTTAATCAGTTAACCCTGTTTTCTGATTATTGTGTATATATATGTGTCCTACGTTCTGGACAAAACAGAAAAGAAGAACACCCCTGAACACACTGTTTTTTGATTAAATTCTCTGGCTATATTTAAATTTTGTTGATGTTGGTATTGTTTCCTAAACATATTTTAGGCAGCTGATCATCATTATTTTTGTAAATATGTTTTCTATTTATTGACGAAGTTAGATAATACAATCGAATTAGAATGCACAAAATTTAGACATGGTTAATCAGTTAACTAAATGAAGAATGTTTGAATCTCATGTGGCATGCTTATTCTTTCTCCAAATCTTCAATTAAGCCTTATTATTGATTCTTAAAATCTGATGAGGTACTCAATTAGGTGTTTTAGTTGTCCCACATTGCTAGCTTAGGCAAAAGTAGAAGATCTCCATATATATATATATATATATATATATATATATATATATATATATATATATATATATATATATATATATATATATATATATATATATTTAATGATTCCACATTGCTTCTAAGAAACAAAACAAATGATGTTCTTGCCTATATATAGGTCTTCCATCATCTTTTGATTTTAGTTAAAAAGCTTTAGTAAAGGCCGCTACGATGCGGGTTGCTCCGGTTCAACGGTATTATTCTGGTTTTAGTGAAACCGCCCGGCTCACAGTTGCCCGGTTTAGTCGCTACTTTTGAACCAGATTTAATCACGGTTCACGGTTGAACCGGTTCAAACGGCTGGTTCAGTCCGATTTTCAAAACAGTACAGTTGGGTCAAGCAAGATGATAACTTGATATTTAGCCTATGTGTAAATTCCAAATTAATGTTTTAATTTATTAAAACAAATACGGTTTTTTGGCAGTTAACATGGTTAATCATTTAACTAAATGAAGAATGTTTGAATCTCATGTGGCATGCTTATTCTTTCTCCAAATCTTTAATTAAGCCCTATTATCGATTCTTAAAATCTGATGGTATTCAATTAGGTGTTTTGGTTGTACCACATCCCTAGCTTAGGCAAAAGTAGGAGATCTCCATATATATATATATATATATATATATATATATATATATATATATATATTTTATGATCTCACATTACTTCTAAGAAACAAACCAAAGGATGTCCTTGCCTATATTTAGGTCTTCCATCATCTATTGATTTTAGTTAAAAAGCTTTAGTAAAGGCCGGTTTGATGCGGGTTGCTTCAGTTCAATGGTTTTATTCTGGTTTTAGTGAAACCATCCGGTTCACAGTTGCCCGGTTTAGTCGCTACTTTTGAACCGGATTTAATCACGGTTCACAGGTGAACCGGTTCAAACGGCTGGTCCGGTTCAAAACAGTGCAATTGGGTCAAGCAAGATGAAAACTTGATATTTAGCCTATGTGAAAATTCCAAATTAATTTTTTATTTTATTAAAACAAATTTTTTTTATTGCAGTTAACATGGTTAATCAATTAACTATCTGTTTTCTGATTATTGTGTGTATATATATATATACACATAATAAAGCGGCAATAATTTTAATGTTCGTATGAGGTTTTGTTTTCAATTACTATATTTTGTTGATTAAATCTTCGCAGATCTTTGAGATGTAATTGATAAAATACTAAAATTATAAAGTTTATTTTTACGTCTAATTAGATGAAATGTTAACCAATAAAACCTAAAATATAATCCAGCATTTATGCGGGCTTATAACCTAGTTCTTATTAAAGCTTTAAACACAATTTTAAGAATAAAAAAATGGGTTAAAGGGGGTGCTTGGTATTCATTAATGGGTAATAAATCATTGCTTATTAAATTGGGGATAATGAATTTTGGTATGTGTGTGTCTCCATTGATCAACACCACCACCACCGACTACTGCCAATATCACTACCATTCTACGACCACCCTCCAATGCCACAACAAACCGCTGCCATCACCACCGATGAGCACCAGTCTAAACATTTCTCGTTTAATATTTTCCATATCTATACTACTATATAAACCATTTAATACTCTCTCTCCTCTTAACTTTTAAGAACTTCTTAAAATTATGTCAATATCTAATCTCCACCCTTTTTTTATCTAAATTAATCTCATCCACTCAATTTTTAACCATTTCTCTTTCCTAATAAACTTTAACTTTTTATTTATTTAAAATATATTCTCTCACTAACACATACACCCACATCAATATAATTTTCAAAATTTTATTAACTTCTCTCTCCTTATTTCATAAATATAAATCTTTTTTAACTTTTAATATTTTTAGAATTTAATAAAATAGTTGATACAAATATAAAATAAATTGAACAAAAAATCGGACATGTTGTTGAATTTTTTTCGTGATATTGAATTACGCGTTACATTCTTGAAAAGGACATGTTACAAAACAAAAATTATTTACCGCCGCAGCATTGCGCGGGTACACTGCTAGTATATATATATATATATATATATATATATATATATATATATATATATATATATATATATATATATATATATATATATATATATATATATATATATATATAAGAGGATTAAAATAAACCAATGACTATTAATGATAATAAATCATTAATGACTGAATCATCTAAATCAACACAATATAGTATTAAATGATGGGCGGACTAGAGTTGCGATCAAGAAGGATCAAAAGAACAAGTGAGACTAAAAAATTTAGGGGGCAAGGGAGAGAAACTAGAGTTCATATTAAAGCTTTAAACACGATTTTAAGATTAAAAGAGGGGTTAAGGGGGTGCTTGGTATTCATTAATGGGTAATAAATCATTCCCCGGTATATTGGGGTTAATTGATTTAGGTATGTGTGTCTCTCCATCGATTAGCACCACCATCACCGACCACTGCCAATATCGCTACCAGTCTACCACCACCCTCCAATGCCACAACAAACCACCACCTATCTCCACCACCACCACCCATCACAATCTTCACCATTAATCAATTAATAATAGTTGGTAAGTAATTTTTTGTTATCCATTAATAGTAGCTGGTAAGTAAATTTTTATTTAGCTGAGTGGCTTCTTTTTGGATTATGGTGATGAACTGAGTGGTCAACTTGAATATGTTATTCAAAGTGTTTAGTTATTGACTTCAAATCATTTTCAATCTTATTAGAAAGATGTATGAAACCTTTTATAAAATATGGTTTAAAATAAATGTATCATTAAAAGATAATATATTATATATTTAAAAAATAAATTTAGAGATATAAAGATAGATGTTCTTAATGGTTCTGAAACTATATTATTAGTATATGTAGTTAGTCAAAGATAACACTAAAATAAAAGTGTTATTTTTTTTACACGAACAGGAAACTATTCTTGATTTTTTAACATTTAACACATGAGTCATTATTTTTTTCTTTTACTTGCAAAGTGTACGGAAATTCGGCTTTAGAAACGGAAGTGCAATGGTTCTTATGTTATGTTACTTAGGAATCTAGACCAGTCTTAGTGTTTATGTAATGGAACAAGTCTACAAATTGTTTGGCTTGATGCACATGTTATTGAGGCCAAAATCATTTTTAGAAAGAACATTGATAAAATTACATATATTTCTAGAATAAAAGTGATTCTATCAGATACAAAACTTCAGGTTAAGTTCAAAGAAGGCAATTTCCTTTGATATTATGTTTTTTATGACGATTAACAAAAGTCAAGGACAATAACTTTCATAAATTGGTTCATTCCTCAGGAAACCTGTGTTTACACATGGTCAATGTATGTTTTTGTTTCATGTGTTAGAAGTAAAAAAAGATTAAAATTTTGATTTGTGACAACAATGATAATATTACAAACAAAACAACAATTGTGGTCTACAAAGAAGTGCTTAAAAAATTGGGCAAACTGCTTCATAATACAACGAACTTTTACTAAGCTACCAATGTATACAACGAACTTTAAAATTTTTAAAAAAATACAAGCAACTCTCTTATTTGCCCCAATGTATGCAAGTTGTAACCTGCTATGCAGGTTACAAGTTACTTTTTAATTTTTGCTTAATTTTTAATTTTTTAATTGTGGTATTCATGATCTTTGTTCTTCAAGTTCAAGAACATTCAAACATTCAAGCTCATGTGTTCTTCAAGTTCAAGAACATGTAAACCCCATACGAAATTTGAAATGTGTTAGAAGATTCAAGTAGGCAGCAACCCAAATAACAAGCCACAATACATCATAGATCTAAACAAAAAACCCAAATAACAAGCCACAATACATATCAAATTGAAGATGAACTTCATATCTCTCCAAGAAAATTCATATCCAAGTAAATTTTTAGATGAACTTCAAAAAACCCAAATAACATTTTTAGAACCAAATCATACGTTAAAATCAAAATTAACTAGTAGATCTGAAGATGAACAATAAACAAAACCCTAAATTGTGGGTTTACATATCTGAGTATGAACAACTAAAGCCCTAAACAAAACCCTAAATCGCGACGGCGGTTACCAGAGAAAGAAGAAGAACACATCGGAGGTGGGCTTCGAATCTTTATACCCTGCTACATCGAAGCTTTTAGGTTGTTTGAACAAGTAATCGCACATCCCAAGGTTGTTTGAACAAGAAATCGGCGATGGTTGTTGTGATTCGAACTAGAAACCGGTCGTGGTGGTGGTGGCTTGAAGCAGTAGCGGCGGTCGTGGTTTGAAGCTGCGACGGTAGTGGTTTGAAGCAGTGGCGGTGGTGGGTTGAAGCGGCAGCGGTGGTGGGTTGAAGCGGCGGCCGTGGTGGTGGTTTGAAGCGGCGGTGAAGGTGGAGGTGGTTTGAAGGGACGCCGGTAGCGGTGGGTTGAAGGTGAAAAAGAGTTCAAGGGGGTGTTTGAAGATGAAGGTGGAGGTGGTTTGACAGGAAGATGAAGATAAAAGGGGTTTTTCCAGATCTTCAATAACCTTCAAATTTTGAATAAAAAAAATCAGAAAATAAAAATAAAAATAAGAAAAACTGGTTGGTTACCTGTAAAAACAGGTAACTTGCATAAAATGAGAGTTACAAATGGGTTGGTTGTATTTATTTTAAAATTTTAAAGTTCGTTGTATACATTGGTAGTTTAGCAAAAGTTCGTTGTATTATGGAGCAGTTTGCCCTAAAAAAATTTAGTTATTTTTTGGTACAAATTTTAACATATGTAAGTTTTTAGTGATATTTCATTTATTGCATTATTTTTATTTAAAAATTTTAATATCTCAAATACACTTCCGAAATACTCGTGCGTGCACGGGTCAATAAACTAGTAATTAATAGAAAGATTAAAGGAGTGCTAAAAATGTATTAAGGTTCAAGTAGTTTAACAAAAAATGATCTTACTATGTTAGTTACAAAGTATATGATTTCTATATGAAATGTGATACGACTGATGTGTGTGTGTATATATATATATATATATATATATATATATATATATATATATATATATAAGGTTTAATAGCATAAGCCTAATAAGTTAAATTAAATGTAATTTTAAAACTTGAATAGTAATTAAAACATTTTATAAATTAAATATTGGATTACTATGTGATATTAAAAAATTAATTAATAAATAAGCAAATAATAAAAAATTACAGTGATTTGCGAACTATAAACCTTGTTTGTGCTATTTAAGAAGCGAGATTATAACAAATAAGGTTAATCACTTCTAACAAACAAGGTTAGTCACTTCTAAGAACACACCAATGTCAATCACTTCTAATAACACACCGAGGTTAATCACCATGTTCGGTATAACTCTTTAGACATATTACCATGTTTTTGATAGAAGCATAAAATTCAATCTTATAATCAATAATAGATCAATGATCGAACTTGGGTATATAAGTGGTCAATACTCAATAAGATGAAGTGAAACATAGCTATGCACATATTTTGATATAAATCCGACGAATCAAAGCATGTAGAATCTATATTCTGTAATATTACATGGTACTTGCAGTGTCACCAATATTGAAAGTCCGGACTTGAACCCCACTTTACTACCTATAATTTGTTGTCTCAAAAAGACAAAAATAACCATTAAGAACCATTGTTTTTTACTTTAATAACAACTTGTAGTGAAGTGCAGAATAACAACTTGAATGTGATAACATACGATTGATTGCTAACCTTTGTAAAACTTATGAAACTTGGTTTAGGCATTTCGTCGAACATGTGGGGGTCAAAAAGAATATTTGGCTCCGACCAACTAACGGTGATGAATTGTGCTTTTACCATCACTCCTCAAATGTAGTTCCATACGTACAAATAATTTAGCCATCGAACCATTCTCGTACAAATAAAAACAAAGACCCTTGTAGGCGTTACTCCAATTCGTATATCCAAACCGTCAAAAACAACTTGACGATATGCTATATTTGAATGTGTGTGTGTACATATATAATATTGTGAGCCTCATTACTGGAAGGAAGAATAAGAAGATAAATGTACGTTTTGAAAGAAGATTTATTAAGAAACTAAGTGATGTGAAACCCGGAGTGCCGGAGAAACTTTTAGAGGATAATGAAAAACAATTCCGATAAATATAAAAAAAGAAAATATGGTAAGATTAAGAGTATCACAGAGCGTCCAAGGTAAATTTCATCACATTCTTAAATTAGGTAACAAACAATCCGAGATACAATAGTGAAATAAATGACTCACATTCAATTTACTACTGTTTAGACAATTGAATATCCCACCTCCATGAACGAAACCTATAGAATGAGTTATAAGTTAATCTTTTTATTATATACATATTAATAATTTACGAGTATAAAAACACCTATAATAAGTGATTACATACATTTTTTTTTCACTATAAGAATTATTAAAAAAAACCAAACGTCTTTATCTTGTATACTTTACAGAGTTTACTAATTTAGTTGTTTTTAACAATTTTCATTTATCTAAACATTTGCGTTTTATCTTCACTCCGTTTGCCCTTCCTATATTTCCCTCGCATTCGTGTCTATCTCGCTTACACCTTCCTTTACGCAGTCAAAAAACCCTTCCTCTCTTTGGCGTCTCCGACCTCTCTCCGATCATCAATGGCCGGCAAGACCGACTTCGATTCTTCTCTGCACAATTCTCAGATCTCCAGAGGTGAATTAATTTACCTCTCTTCTACTTCAACAAACCCCTTGACAATTTATCGTTTATTTTCTTAAAACCCTATCTTTTTTATGTACGGATTTGAGGGTTTTCTTTGTGGATTTACGAATGTACAAATTGCTGTTTTCTTTGACTATTCTTTAAGCCGCATAGTGTTTTGGGATATGCGTGATAAGAATGTGACGGAAATCTTTTCGCCTTCTCGCGTTTTCTTCCATTTCTTAGGTTTTATGTATTTCATTCGAGTACGGCACGTTTAAGATTTTTTGTTCTATTGACGATTTGCGCCTACCGTGGCGGTTTTAGGGTTTTGAAACAAACACATACTGGATTAGTCGGTGTTGAGTTTGATTCATCTGGTCCCAAGTCTATTTAGAGAGTGACAGCAGTTAGTGCTTTCTTTATAATATAAATACCCTTTTTATCAAATCTTTAATTCCAGTACAGAGGTTTCGGTTTTGTATATATTTATCAACTTGACATGCTTGCTTTTCGTTTCCAGCGCTAGTGTTTTTCTACCCTCGGTTTTTTGTGTATGGGGAAAGGGTCTATAAGGGATTTTATGGCATTTGTCCTCGTTTGCGATTTTGATAAAAAAAATTCATGCTTTGTCTATCATCTAACTCGGTCTTGAGCGCTCAATTGTTTAGCTTTCTTGCTGACGAAACAGATGTGTCTTAATAAGAATTAACTTTTAAAAAATTGATTCTGCTGCATTTTGAATCTTGACAGAGAATAGTCGTAATGAATTAACCAGGTAGTTGTAGGAATTTGGTCAACATTTTGAGTTTTTGGAACTGATGGTTTTCATTTCTGTGTTTATCTCTAGTTACATTTGATGCCTACTTAGCTCGTGCACAAATTGTGGCATGCTAGAGCTCCTTTTTTGTAGCCTAATGCATGCATGTATTTTAGGCAAGTGAGGAAAACAAATAAAGTCATGATACAGCTGAGGAATTTAGATCGTGAGAATTCTAGATGTAGTGTCTCTTGAAGATCACACGCATGTGTGTTGTACTGCTGGTCATCTTTGTCTTGTAGTGATTCGCCTGTATAAAATGACCATTAATTAATTTGAAGGCAATTTGCTTTGGAATTTCAAACAGTTAGCACAGATCTGGTATTTGCTTTTGTTATAAAGGTCTTGGGTTGTATCTAATCTAATCTCACTTGGAGACAATTTTATATTTCCAGCTTTATTAAATCATTTTTTCTACTGGGAAAGTTGTTTACAATAATATTTTATTGAACTTTATGAGATGATGGTTGATACATGCATGATTACCTGTTGTTTTTAGTCGTGCATGGGCGTATGGCTGTGTTAACTGTTTCTTTTGACTGTTTATGTAGATATGCAAGGGACTGACAGTTCCATTCCACTTTCACCACAGTGGCTTCTGTCGAAACCCGGTGAGAACAAGATGGGAACTGTAAGTGGGGTATGTCATTGTTTAATTTAGTAACAAAATATCTTACTTTACTTAGGCTTTTCTGTTGCTGAGCATCTTGCAAAAACTGTTCTCATTTCTCTCCTTATCTTCATTCTATGTTTCTGCCTCAGGAGGGACCACCTAGCCCTTTTCCAACATTTGGCAACCGCATGGAACTTATGAAGTCACCTGGAAATGAAGATCATGTCCCTGATTCTCAGAAGAAAAAGGATGTGTTTAGGCCTTCAGTGCTTGATAGCCGTGAGCGTTGGCGTGATGAGGAAAGAGACACGAGCTCTTTTGTGCGCAAGGATAGGTGGAGGGAGGGTGATAAAGAGGTTGGAGTTGGGGACAACCGTAAGTTGGATCGATGGGCTGATAACTCATCTGGAAAACACTATGGAGAATCGCGGCGTGCACCACCTGAAAAATGGGGTGATTCTGGTAACAAGGAAGCAAACCATGATCAGCGCCGTGAGAGTAAATGGAACACACGGTGGGGCCCTGATGACAAGGAAACTGATGGTGCTAATGATCCTGAAAACCCTCGGCTATCACACCCAGGTCATTATGTGAAAGATGAGCGGGAGAATGACCATCCTCGTCCATGGAGATCCAACTCAGCTATCAACCGAGGAAGAGTAGACCCGCCACATCAGCAAAGTCCAGGTTTAATTAACAAGCCAACTCCTATGTTTTCCCATGCTCGGGGACGCGGAGAAAATTATAACCCAACGTTTTCTATGGGTCGTGGAAGGGGTGCCCCTGTAGGGAATAGCAGTTCCACTCATTTGCAGTCGTTAGGGTCATTTACTGAAAGATTGCATGATGACATGTCTTCTATGATGAGATATAGCAGGACAAAGCTGCTTGATGTATACAGGGTAACGGACGTGAAAGCTGGTGAAAGGATGTTTGATGGTACGGTGCTGGTGCCTTCACTAACACTGGAGGAACCGCTGGAACCTCTTGCACTTCTTTCACCAAGCGCAGAAGAATTGGTAAGTTAAAAAAATTATAATCACCCCTGTTAAAAGCCTATTATAGGGAGTAAAATCATGTTATTTTCTTGGCAGCTTATACTGAAGGGGATTGACAAAGGGGATATTTTGAGCAGTGGTGCTCCTCAAGTTAGTAAAGATGGATCAGCTGGGCTTAACATTGTTGATTCTCAGTCAAGAAGAACCAAGCTTGGTAAGGAAGACACACACACACACACAGATATATATATATATATATATATATATATATATATATATATATATATATATATATATATGTAATAGTGAGTTCATTATCTTGTTTAAATGTGATTTATTTTTTATTTTGAGCCAGGGAGTAGAGAAGATCTACCACTTGCTTCGGACAACTATAGGGATGAGACTTCTGACAGCTTTAAAGGTTATTTTTCAGATTATTTTGAGCCTTGTATGAATGAAAATCTATTCCACAGCTAATGTCATAGAAAATTTTGAGCCTTCTGTAACACGTGTTTGATCTTGGTTGTATTGTTGTTATTTTAATATAAGACTGCATTATTTTAAATCATTTTGTCTGCAGGAATAGGAGATTATGCAAGGAAGGATGAGATAGGGAATGCTAGTAGAGAATCAAGAGTTTCAGGTCAGCCTGCAGCAGGGGCTAGTTGGCGAATGGGACAACCAAACTCACTAGAGACAAGGGATGTAACCAGTGACATCAGGTCATGGTCACAGCCCCAAAGTAGTTTAGCAAGTCCAGTTATTAGAAGGCAACCACCTGGAATCATAGAGAGAGAAGAACCAAGGATAATTTCTCAGCCATCACCTGAAGACCTAGTTCTTTTTTACAAAGATCCTCAGGGTGCAATTCAAGGTCCATTTACAGGCAGTGATATCATTGGGTGGTTTGAGGCTGGATATTTTGGGATAGATCTGCTTGTACGTCTTGCAAATGCACCACAAGACTCTCCATTTGCATTACTTGGTGATGTAATGCCTCACCTTCGTGCAAAGGCCAGACCACCGCCTGGATTTACTGCTGCCAAACAAAGCGAAATCAATGATGAACCACCCACTTTTATCACTGGGGCTGCTAGTAGTAAGGTTCAAGTAGGATTGGGTGATAATTCTATGATGAAAAACGACCACACAAGATTTCAACATTCAGGCTCGACCACTGAGGCTGAGAATAGGTTTATTGAGTCTCTTATGTCCGGTAACATGAGTGGTGAAGGTTGTTTTAAAATTTGGATTTTACGTTCATAATAATATGTTGTGACATTTGTTTTTCTATAAAAGTTAAATATATAGCTGAATTTGTTTGCCTTACAGGTATGCAGGGATACTTTGGGAACTCTAACGCAATTCCAGTCAAAGGAACGGAGAGTGGTGATAACCTGTACCAGTTGGCTAAGATGATGCAGCTTGAAAGGCAAAAATCTATGTCTAGTTCTTACTCTCTTTGGTCAGGGAGTGGCCCAAAACCCGATATTCTTCAGGACCCTACAATTTCACAATCAAACATATTATCAGCAGCAGCTGTTGCTGAGAATCTCCGTCAGCAACCTCTACCTCCAAACCCTGAATTCATGTCCCTCATTCAAGGTTTATCAGCCGATAGGTCTACACCTTCTGTGAATAGCTGGTCAAACTTCCCTGTTCAAGGTGGATCCGGGTTGGACCCACTTCAGGATAAGATGGATATGCTTCATGGTAAGCATTTCCCTCTTCAGACAGCCTTTGGGGTACAGCAAAGGCTGCAACCACAGAATCTTCCCTCACTGGCAAATTTACGTGCTCAAGGTTTTGATATGCCTTCTGTTCCACTCACCCCTGAAATGCTTCTTTCCTCTGGGCTCCCTCAAGATCAAATTATAAGTTTACTGCAGCAACAGCAGCAGCAGCAGATGAAACCTCAGACGCCGATGCCTACACAACAGCTATCAGTATTGGACGAGTATTTGTTGCTTAAGCAGCAACAACAAAAGCAGGAACAACAGATGATGCGTCAGCAACTTCTTTCCCATGTTCTGAAAGAGCAGCATACTATGCAACGTTTTGGTGAGCAGTCTTGTGGCCCAATGCTGACTCCTGGGTTATCTGTCGGGAATTTATCAACTGATCATGCTGGATTTCCTCCACAAGAGATGTTGCAGATGGTGGGATCACAGAATCAAGTTCCTAATATGCAGGATATTGGCGCTACTAACATTGCTCATAGGCCCGCAATCGGTCCACAAGATTTTTTACATTTACCCCATCGGTTTATTGACGACACAATGCAACAAAAGGGTGGAGAGGCTACAACTTTGGAACAAGATGACAAGATTGATCAGCAGAAGGAGACTGATGTACAAGCACAAACACTGGGAATTGATTCGAGAACAGAAGAAAATGTTACATTACCTATCCCCAATGTTTCTGAGCCTGCAAACGGTTATGAAAGACCTGCGGTTGTAGGAGATGCTGAGAGTGAAGCCTTGGAGTGTGAACATGTTGATAATTTGGAGGAGCCACAAGCGAGTGTCAATGAGGTTCCACAGGTTGAAAACGAACCATCTGGTCTGAAAGAAGCTGCTAAACCCACAGTTGAAGCTGGCGAGGTTAAAAAAGCTACTGATAAGAAGTCAAAGAAACACAAGTCTTCCAAGGCCCAGTCCTCTGAGATGGCCAAGACAACAATATCTAAAACACAGCAGCAACCAAAGCAATCTGAAACTGAAGTAACCAAAGTCAAGGAGGCCGAAATGGGAGAGAACAGATCTGATTTTGTCTCCGAGGAAGAGCATGCAAGTATGTCTGTTGATGTGAGCCGTGTCCCACAAGATAACATGCAGGCTCATAGTGGTCAACGAGCTTGGAAGCATGCTGCTCCTGGCTTTAAGCCAAAGTCTTTGTTAGAAATCCAGCAGGAAGAGCAGCGGAGGGCTCAGGCACAGACACAGACACAAGTGGAGATGAATGTTTCTGACATTTCAACGTCTCTAGGATTAATGAATATATCCACCACTCCATGGGCTGGTGGTGTTGGTAATTCAGACCACAAGCATTCGGAAACGAAAAAAGAAGCCGAGGTTTCCCAGAATCAGCAGCACAACAAGAGCCAGTTGAATGATGTTTTGGCTGGAGAAGTTCCTGTGAAAACTAGTGAAAAGAATGTTATTGCAACTTTTGACAAGAGTACGTCTCGTGATTTGATGGAAGAAGGTAGCTTCATTGAGGCTAAAGAATCAAAAAGGAGTCGGAAAAAGTCTGCAAAAGCAAAGGCTGCAGGAGTAGCCAAAGTTTCTGTGCCTGTTGAAATCCCTGTGGCTTCTAGTCCAATAGAGAAAGGCAAAAGTTCACGCCAGGAGAAGGAGAAGGATATATTGCCAGCTGTCCCTAGTGGTCCATCACTTGGAGATTTTGTAGTCTGGAAAGGAGAGACTACAGTCCCTTCGCCTGCTCCAGCATGGTCTACTGATTCAGGAAAAATAGCAAGACACACCTCCATGAGGGACATCCTTAAAGAACAAGAGAAAAAGGGTACTTCACAAGTACCAGTCCCAACACCACCACAAACACAAAAACACTCGTCTGTTCAACAGTCCAACCGTGGAAATGGTCCGTCATGGTCTTCTTCTGCATCATCTCCTGCCAAGGCTGCATCCCCTATCTCGGTTATCTCACAGTCCAAAAACAAAGTTGATGATGATTTGTTCTGGGGTCCATTGGATCATCCTAAGCAAGAAGCAAAACGGTACAGCCTTCTAACTTTTACTTCTCTAACTTCCTTATTTACATGCCTGTTTTTTATACTGATCTTTTGTTGACTTTAGTATTTTCACAAGAAAGTCCAATTAGGTTCACCAAGTGTATATCTCATTACCTCCTGCATACAAATTTATATATATCAGTATTATACCTTGTATTATTTCTTTGATTTCGTTTATACTTTATAGCGCATAATTTCACCTTGGTTTTTAAACATTTTCTTTCTTGCTTGATGCATGCAGGTCAGATTTTCCTCAACTTGCAAATCAAGGCAATTGGACCAAAAGCACGTCTGGAAAAGGAATTTCAATAAGCCGACAAAAATCTGCGGGTGGCAGACCTTCTGAAACTCCACTTTCCTCTTCTCCTTCATTGAAGGGGAGAAAAGATGTCTTGGCTACACATTCTGGTAAAGTCACTTTACTTGTGATAATGCAGCTACCAATAACACTGATTCATTAAACCTCATGTATAGTTATGTATTGTGATTTTGCAGAGGCTATGGACTTCAGAGATTGGTGCAAGAGTGAATGTGTCAGACTTCTTGGAAGCAAAGGTATTTGCTTATTCTGATATTGTACCTGCTATGAATCATTAGGTTCATGACTTTTTATATTACATTGCATGGATTGATAACAAATCTTTGTTACCCATTGCATAATTTGTTTAGATACAAGTTTTTTGGAGTTCTGTTTGAAGCAATCTAGATCTGAAGCAGAGATACTTCTGAAGGAGAACCTTGGCTCATATGATCCTGACCATGAGTTCATAGACAAGTTCCTTAACTACAAAGATTTTCTGCCATCAGATGTTCTTGAGATGGCCTTTCAAAGTGGGAATGACCAAAAGGTGGGTGGAGATTTTAAATCCGCCAACGACGGTTTTTGGGATTCTGAGATTGGTGGTAGTAAAGCGGCAGCAGATGGTGGTTCCTCCAAAGGGGGTGGAAAGAAGAAGGGTAAGAAAGGAAAGAAGGTGAGCCCTGCAGTTCTAGGTTTTAATGTGGTGAGCAACAGGATCATGATGGGAGAGATAGAGACGATTGAAGACTAGGTATACCGGTGAGAAGGTTGGTTTGTTTTCTGATTGTAGTTGTAAATACTTTTGTGTCTCAGCAGCTGTTTGTACATGATAATTTTGGAGTTTAGGGTTACTTCTTCTTGGCTTATACAGCTGACCGCAGCTAGATAATTTAAGAAGTGCTCCACCAATTTTGTGACCTATTTTACTTGAATCTATAGTTGTAGAAGATATACCTATATCACCCCAAACGGCCAAATGCATGCTTGCTTTGCTAGGCTGGGAGTTTTCATCAAATGCAGATGTTATGTCAGTTGCTGTTTTCCTTGTTTCTTCTTCTTTTCTCTTTATTCCTAATAAGCTTAATAATATTACTACATAGAATATATCAAACGTCGGATTTAGTATTTTGTTTTATACACATATAAAACATCTTTTTTTCCTATATGTATTTCTGTTTAAAAATATATATTTTTGCTGAATAATTAGCATATAATATAGGATGTATTATGACATGGTTTTTATAGTTACAAAATTATTATTATCTTAGTATAAAAGAGGAAGCGGGGTTGGTTCGACTATTTATCCAACCCTCACTGGTACTGATGATTTATGAAGAATTCAAGATGGCATAAATCCCATATATCATGCCAGAACTTTGTTTCTCAAAATTCATTCCACTTGTTAGTTGTCCCTGAGACACGAATTTTCCATTCAAATCTAGTATGCTCCGAAATGTTCTTTTTACAATTCATATTATGTTTGCGAGCAAGTAGACATAAGAGTTCATGGTTTATTTGTACCTATAGAAAAAGAGGTATGCCACATATTTTTGAGTTATTTTTACCATTTTCTTCTTGCAAACATCTTTGCAACACAGTCAACACTTGTAAGGCGGAACTTTAAGCTATCAACCCCTTTTTGTAAATCATCAGTTTAACTACTCATCTGGAGTCAACGGGCATCCTTGGCATCATCTAAAATCGTTCCATTCGCATCCAAGTCGACTTGGTTTGCATTTCGTCACCATCTGGACTCTTTCTTGTTTCCCATCCTCCCATTCGGGTTCCAGATCCACTAGACAGTCGATTTTTGTTTCATCCTAACTTTGATTTGATTTCTTTCAACATGTTTTACGAAGTCGAGGTTTGAAATCACAATTTTTAGGATTTTTATTTTCTTCCTCTGTACTGAAGATCGGTTTGCGTAGAAAGTTCAAAAATCCTTTCTTTTACATCTAAAAAAAATATTTTTATCACTTACATATGAAGAGGGTGTTTAGTTCGTGGCATTGAAATTTTAAGGATTGTAAATCCCATGGGATTTCAAATCTCTTGTGATTTTAAATCTAATCACATTCTTTATTTAATTCATGCAAAAGACAATGTGATTTCTTGGGTAAAAGAAGGTGAAGGGCGACGGTGGCTGAGGCAGAGACAAAATAAGGCAACAACGGAGAGGAGGAAATGTTGACGAGGAGACGATTAGCGAAGGGAGATGACAACGGAGGAGAGGAGGAAATGTTGACGAGGAGACGATTAGCGAAGGGAGATGACAACGGACACGAAGACAGTGAAGGACGATATTACAGCGGTAGTGGAGACAGACGATGGTGATGCTGGTGAAAGTTATGGCAGTGATGACAGCGAGAGTGAAGTGTAGATTGATATGGTGAAGACGATAGTGACTTTGAACTAAACATTGGATTTCAAAGGATTTGAAATATGCAAAATCTTTCGAAATCTCATAAACCAAACAAACCATAAAACGCGAGAAAAATACACCGCGTTTTTCACCTTTTTAAGAAAGTAAACATGGTTTAATACAACTTTCAATTATTCGTTAAAAACACTATCTAGGGAGTATAGGATGTTTAATTTGTGACCTATGTATTACTTTAAAGATGATGTCATAATTTGGATATGAATTTTGACAATCGTATATAATTGTATATAATGCGTACAACTATAGAAAGTTATAAAGTCTAATATAAACCCTAGAAAGTGTGAACAAAAATAAAAATTCAAAATATCAAAGTTTTGAAATGTTTTAATGTTACATTGGCATCTAGGAATAGCCAAACAGAAAAGAGAAACGACTCCTCATTTAATTTGAGGAATAAGGCCAACCAAAAGCATTTGGCAATTTCTGTTCATTTAAAAATTGTGTGATTGTTTTTTGACTTTTTCTATAGCTTCTGTATTTCGTCTATTAAAAAAAAACCAAGTGCATATGGAGCAATGCAAATAAAATAAGCAGATAATTGTAGTGGTGAACATGGGGACTAGAACATTCTATGATCTGACCAGTCTTCACTAAGATGTTTTGAGAAAAATGACGGGTTTGAGAATGGATTTGTTCATTTCTATTTTTAATAGTTATCTTTAATAAATAAATTTTCTATGTATGTTAATGATTGAGAAAACTTTTATGTATGTTAATGATTGAGAAGTGGTACACCTCATAAGATGTGTTATGTCTTTTTCTCACATCTTAAGGATAAATGATAAAAATATTTGTTTTCAGATACAAGGAAAGATAATAAAAATTCTAATATCAATGATTTCAAACCTCTTGTCGACTTTGTAAAACATGTTGAAAGAAATGGAACCGAAGTTAGGATGAAACAAAAATCTGAGTTTTTAGTAGATATCGAACTAGAAAGGGAGGATGGGAAGATTTCGGATGGTGATGAGATGCAAACTAAGTCGCGCGATTTACAGCAGAAATCTTGATTCAAATTTCAATTTGGATGTGAATGGAACAATATATTTTACAAAGAGGGGTTGATAGCTTAAGAAAGCTTTTTTAGGAATAAAGAGAAAAGAAGAAATAAAGGAAAACAGCAACTGATATACTTAATTGGTTAGCCTTCAATCGTCTCCATCTCTCTCCCATCATGCTCCTGTTGCTCACCTTCTTTCCTTTCTTACCCTTCTTCTTTCCACCCCCTTTGGACTTGGAGAAACCACCATCTGCTGCCGCTTTACTACCACCGATCCCAAAACCCCTCGTTGGTGGATTTAAAATCTGCACTCACCTTCTGGTCATTCGCACTTTGAAAGGCCATCTCGAGATCGAACATCTGATGGCAGAAAATCTTTGTAGTTGAGGAACTTGTCTATCAACTTATGGTCAGGATCATATGAACCAATTAAGATTCTCCCCTTCAGAAGTAACTCTGCTTCAGTTCTAGATTGCTTCAAACGTACACAACTCCAAAAAACATGCAAGAAAGTCTGACCTGCACGCATCAAGCAAGAAAAGAAATGTTTATAAACCAAGGTAAAATTAAGCGCTATAAAGTATAAACCAAATCAAAGAAATTAATAATACAAGTTATAATTCAGATATATAAATTTGTGATTTGTATGCAGGAGGTAATGAGATATACACTTGGTGATCCTACTTGGACTTTATACTAAAGTCAACAAAAGATCAGACAGGCATGTAAATAAGGAAGTTAGAGAAGTAAAAGTTAGAAGGCTGTACCGTTTTGCTTTTTGCTTAGGGTGATCCAATGGACCCCAAAACAAATCATCATCATCATCAACTTTGTTTTTGGACTGTGGAGATAGGGGATCCAGAAGAAGACACCATTTCCACGGTTGAACAGACGAGTGTTTTTGTGTTTGTGAAGTAGCCTTTTTCGATCTCTTGTTCTTTAAGGATAGGATAGTGATGTCCCTCATGGAGGTGTGTGTTGCTATTTTTCCTGAATCAGTAGACCATGCTGGAGCAGGCGAAGGGGCTGTACGTAGTCTCTCCTTTCCAGACTACAAAATCTCCAAACAGCTGGCAATATGTGAACTTTTGCCTTTTGATTCTTTAGCCTCAATGAATTAGCTACCTTCTTCCATCAAATCAGGAGACGTATTCTGCTTGTCAAAAGTTACAATAATGTTGTTTTCACAGGAACTTCTCCAGCCAAAACATCATTCAACTGGCTCTTGTTGTGCTCCTGATTCTGGGAAACCTCGACTTCTTTCTTAGTTTCCGAGTGCTTGTGGTCTGAATTGCCAACGACACCAGCCCAGGGAGTGGTGGATATATTCATTGACCCTAGAGACGTTGAAATGTCAGAAACATTCATCTCCACTTATGTCTGTGTTGTGCCTGAGCCCTCCACTGCTCTTTCTGCTGAACATCCGATGGCAGAAATTTTTTGTAGTTGAGGAACTTGTCTATGAGAACAAGGTCCGGCTCATAGGGTTGTGCACGGTTCGGTTAGGTTCGGTTTTCCAAATTTTTTGTCACAACACTCGATGAAGGGAGAGTGACCACCGTCGTATGGTATGTCGAGATTTTTAGCTTCAAACTTCCATCGAGATCTTCTAGCTTCAAACTTCAAAAAATCAAGAGTCAAGAGTCAATTTGGTCTGTTGATTCAAAATTCAAGTTTGGTCTGCTGATTTGATCTTCAAGATTCAAACGATTGGTATGTCAAGTGTTGGATAGCGAATGCCGATTTGGGATTTTTGGGGAAAAAGAAAAAATAAGGGGAATGTAAAGAATTTGAGTTATGTTGAATTGATATGTAAATGTACAAGTATGCCTTTTAACCTTAACGGTTCGGTTCGGTTTTAAACGGTTCGGTTCGGTTTTGAAACATAAAACCGAACCAAACCGAAAAATTCGGTTTTTAGAAATTTAATAACCAAAACCGTCGGTTTTGACTTTGGTTCGGTTTTTTCGGTTTTTGGTTCGGTTTCGGTTTTTCTTGCTCACCCCTACTGGATCATATGAACAAAGGTTCTCCTTTAAGAGTATCTTAGTGCTGGTTTTTTTTTAATTTCTCAAAACAGGGTCTAGAAGAGAGGGTTAAATGTAGTTTTTGTACAAACTCCAAAAACTTATAATATTTGCTTCCAAGAAGTGTGGGATCTTAGATCTTTCACGGTGCAAAAACCTTTAACAATTAAAATTTAGTCCTTCACACTGTCACATCGTGCCACTTTAAAAACTTTCAAAAACTTTTCTCTGCAATTCATTGTCTTTTACAAAAGTCCTCGCATTTTCCTAGATCCCACTATTTTCCTAATCTTTCATACACACCTAATTGTTTTTGGAAGGTCCTTGCACAAGGACTTTTAAAGTCCTTCATTTTTTATACAATGCTAAAAACTATTTTCAAAAGTTTTTAAGTGGCTAAAAACCTTTTAAAAACCTGTATTGTGAATGCTCTCTAAGTAATACGTGGGGGCTTTTATGGGGAGATTCATATGCTATTGGCATGGGGCTCTCATATATGCATTAAAATCAAGAGTTTGGAAGTTTTTTCTTCCACCATCTTTACCTACTGTTGGGTCATTCGGCTTTCTAGAAACAAAATCTAATGTTTTTTAGGTTAAACATTAAGGATCATTTAAGTAAGGTTACTAGTTTTGTCTAATTGGTGTTGTAAACTTGTAAATTGAGTTTTTGATGTAATCTTGTTTCTCCTTTTATCTTGCTAATTGTTTTAATAAAATCTTTCACTTCTCAATTATCAACACGATACGAAATGAGATATAAACCCGACATGTAAATAAATGAGTTTAGGTTGAGTATAAACGGAACAGGTCGTTTTCGGGTTAACTCACGAGCTTGTACAAATAAGTGAGTCGTGTTCGTGGTAGGGAGCTGCTTCACGGGTCGACCGCCAACCCGTATAATCTTTTTATATTATTTGTTTTTCTTTAAACTATTTTATTTGACACGTTTCCTATTTCACTATTGTCCTTTTCTCATATTTCATAATTTTCATAAATCTAATCGCAAACAAATCCATTGTTTCCTTTTTGTTACTTTGTTGTTTTGATGTAACGCCCCGATTTAATAAAACTAATATTTATATAAAATATCATTTTATAGTGGTTACAAATATTTGGGAAAGCAATCGGAAGCATACATTTGGTTAAAACAATATTCAAACAAAAGATATTCACATATATACAATTGAAACATTTGTAAGTCATATAAAAAAGGCGTTAGGGTTACAAAAGATTATAAAATAGGTGGTCAAACAATAGTCTTGCTTTCCCTTTATGGCGTCCTGCAAAAACATGACAAATGTATCTGATAAGCTACGAGAGCTAAGTGAGGATGTTAAATTGTAAATCAAATTAACACATGCATTACTCATATAGAGATATCACACTTTTATATAGGTCACAATACTGTACCATCTTAACAATGTCTCACCAAGCTATATGCTAGAGCACTACCGCACGAAGCAGTAATTGCTATACAACACTTTTAATTCACACATATCAATCACACTTTTGTATGACATTACACATAACATATGTAAAAGAGTTTAATAAACTCACCTTGTAAGCAATTTATGTGAATGGCAACTAATATGGTTCGGTTAAGTAGCGAATCACCTTCTTATACAATTAAAATAATAGAATATCACAAATTTTGCATTTTGTCTTGCAACATGGCCTACACGGGCTGTATAAGGGACCTACACGGGTTGTATACCCCTCACACTACACGGGTAAATCAGGCTACATGGGCAGTGGAGGCTGTTATGTTAGTTGTAGCGCGCCTTCCTGTGGATCTACACGGGCCGAGCTACCCGGCCTTCTAAATGCTACATGGGTTATGTACACGACCGACTCTACAACTTGTGTTATACACAACTTCTGTTCTTGAGCCAATTCAACCAAAAACTCGATTATATGGGTGTTCTTCTACATCCCAAACAGTATATAACATCAACTTCAATGAAAAGGAACATAAATTACATTTCTTATGCTATGATTTAACCATTTGAATCATTTGACCCCCTTAGAACACTAAAGTAGTAAAGCTAATCAAATAACTCATACATTAGGCATATGGAACAAAATTTAGTAAACTATACCATTGACTCCTAACCCATGCATGACCCATCAACCCACAATGACCCACCAACTTGTACATTTAAACAGGTTACACGGGTCGTGTTTGTGTTATGTCCTGCTAACCCATGACCCGTCAATCCGAACATGACACGATTACTATCCCACTGCGAATTTCTCTAAAAAGCAATCATCACCCATAACTTAAAATATCATTTAAACAATTATAAAACTTTATTTCCCATTTTCGTTCTTGGATCTAAGTTAATGTTTCCACATGAGAAGCTCCACTGAATACAAACCTAAATGGGATTTGACTAAAAAGTATAACACTTTCTATTGTTATCGTGTTTAATGAACTTCTTAAAAGAGCATCTCCAAACATAATAAAATGGATAAGTTCTATTATTTGAACTCCATCTTCTTACATACCATATATATTACCTCAATTTACTATAGTTTTTAATATAGATCACACACTCACATACATCACATCACATATGATCAATTTAGAGGTTGTTTGTTTGTTGCTTAGTAAACATTCGAAACTGAATGCTGAATCGTTCAGTATTCAACGTGTATGATTGCTGCCTTTGAATGAAGACTGTGCTAATTAAAACAGAAGAACGCTATTGAATCATTCTACTTAAAGAAATTCTGAATCATTAAGCACCAAGTAACTTACCCTCATAATACTATTTTCACACGTTGTCTTGATGTTTAATCATATCTTATAATATAATACTAGCTTAGATACCCGTATACACATAGGTATTCATAAAAATGACTATCAAAAAGTATATACACAAAACTTAAAAATATATCCAAAAATTATATATACACGTGTAAACTATTTAATTAGTATTTAATCCGTAAAAATCATAATCCAAAAAATATCTTTATTTTTTAGTAAAACATATTTATATGACCCACTCAATTATTTTTTATGCTCATCAATACTTTCACATATCTAAATAACTTTTTATAGTATATACGTTTTTAATCTTGTATTTTTGCATTTAAATTAATTTAAAATAAGATATATATATATATATAAATATATATATATATATATATAAATATATATATATATATATAATTATTTTATTTTATAAATTAAATAATTTTTTTACTATCTTATTTTCTATAAGAACTAAATTTTAAAAATTGAGTTTTTAATTTTGACTATTTAAAAACAAAATTAGACTTTCAATTTTAATCCAATAAATAGTTATGATATAATTATGATTAAATGAATGGTCAAGATTTTCTAATTAGATTGATGAAAGTTAGTTTTTAATATATATTAGAAGATATCACTATTAAGTTTAAAATATTAATGTGTATTATTCTGAACCTTTATCAAATAATATGTCACATTTAACGACAGATTTATTCATAGCATGTGAATTATTCAAACTACAAAATCATTTAGTGTTTAATCATTCTGTTTTTACAAACAGCTCCTTAAAGTAACAAGAGATCCAAACACGAAAAACAAATTGGTGAACGCATCACCGGACATCGGCTACGGTGTTGGGCGCCTAGCCGGACGTCGGCTACAACATTGGCCACCTCGCCGGATGTTGATGTTGTCATCGTGTAAAGAAACGAGGCGAAAAACAAATCGGCAGACGTCGACAATTTAGGATTTCATCGCCGGAAAGCGATTAGTCACCTTGCCATACGTCTGCATTGTCATCATCTAGTATAGAAAAGGGGCAGGATACACATCAGTAGACGCCTCGCCTCACTAGACGTCAATGATTTAGGGTTCAAACGCCGAAAACCCACGGCTATAATTTCTCCATACCTTGAAGATAAATGAAAATACAAAGGGAATAGAATGAAATGGAAATATATGATGAAACCATTTTTCCACTAAAACCGTAAAAAAATTCTTCAAAACAAAAGAAACAAATTTATTTCCATTTTATCTTTAACTGTTTATAGATACTTCACATTTTTTTTGTTTAACTTTATTATCTATTACTAACATTCCACAATATTAATTATCGTCATTGACTACCACGTCTGGCACTCGTTTTATTTCAACTTTATATTTCTTATGTAATAAAAAAAAATTATACAGTAACAAAGAGATCAAATGCTACAAACATACTTTCAATTTACCATTAATTATTACTTATAATAATTGTTATCGTTAACATACTAGCTAACCGCCAATATCATAGGGGATAACTCTACCCACAATGCCAACCATATTTTCGTAAAATCCCATACATAAACTTCACGATAGCTAATTATCTAAACGAATGTCGAATGATACCGTTATATCACTACCATTTACTTCTTAAGCTTGTTACCCTGTTCAAGAGCTGATGACGATCGAGTGGCACCGAGTAGAATTACAAACTTGGAGGGCTTCTTATAGAGCAATCACAAAACAAGAATACTAGGTATCTCAAACATTATACATCCTGTAGCTAATACTACATATGTAAGTCAGCATCATCTCAAAGCCGGGCAAAGGATGCAGTTCTTTGTAGGTCCCTGCAAACATTTCCGAGAAACAAGCTTACGAACTTAAGTCATTAACAGATGCTAGTATAACACAAATCATGATATCAAATGACACCAAATCTTGCAACAATTCAAAAATCAATCAACAATTACAAAAAATAACATTGTGATAGTACGTTATGGTGGCTCAGACATCCAAGGAAGGATCAATACAGCACTATCTCTCAAGCCCGGCGAAAGGCGAAAGATCTTAGGCGGCCACTGCGAATGTCTCTGAGAAACAAGCCTTCAAATTTATCATCACAGCCACCGTAACTTTAAAATCTCATTTAAATATATATTATAAAATTTTATTTTCAATTTGCTCTCAGACAAAGGCCAAGGTTTTCCACATGAGAAGCCCAATGATATATGAACACAAACTGGATTTGGGTAAAAAGTAAGAAGGTTCCATTGTAATCGTGTTTAGCGAACTCAAAAAACAGAGCATCACCAAACACAAGAGCAATGAAATCAGCAACTTTTATGCCAAATCCAACCGAGTTCTGACACATCGTCTTCTCTTCAGTGTGGTTAAAGCAAATCAATCATCATTGAGCAAAACTTAAATAAATAAAATTGTTGAACCTACGAGAAAACGCAAAAATCCACTGAATCAAAAGGAACCTGCATGTCCATGAGGTTCTTATATTGATTTTGCATCTTTCCGATATCCATCTGATAACCAGTACACAGAAGAATTCATCGTTGATGTCTGGTAGAATCAATGAGAGATGATAATTGAACATGAAATTTGATTAAGCTCAGACTTATGCGCATTATTTCAAAGACGATGTCTCATAAGTCCAGACATAAAATTGCATATTCATCACAGCTCATCAAATTTTGACTACAAACAAAATGACCCAAATTTTGAAAATTGTTATATCAAATTTTGAAAAGTTAAGCAGATCTCAGAGTTAAAATCCATAATAATGGATATCACGCAGACAATCAACATGGCATCATTTCAGACCGCCCGTCTGCTAAATCTCATCATCGATTAAAACATTTTATTGAACCAAAAAACTGAAGTAAAATACATGAAATTTGCTAAAACAGTTGGAAGAAGGAAAGCATCAGAAAATAAATGAGTTAATTTTCTACATCAAAAGCTTCAGTGTGTAGTATAAGATATTTGTGTAGCATCATTTGCCTTCCATATTCAACAAAATATTAATTAAATTGAATTAAAATCCAAATCAGTAAAGTTTATGGCATCAGATAATAAGCGGAGTTTGTAGTCACCACGGTTTAATCAGTGTGTTAAGCATAAAACTGAAATTTCATCATTTGCCATTGATTTTATAAACAAAAAAAATTATGAATATAGGAAGGACCATTTGACACTAAAGCAATCTATAGACATGCAATGCGTTGGTAAGCCATCCTATAATTAGATATATGCATCAGTTATATCTCCTTGAATAATCTCGATTTCTTCTCAAAGAGAGGGTAAAACAGATGCAAAATTGTATCTTCAAACACACACGAACAGATCGATCGATGGATCGATACAAATTCAAAGATTTTGAAGATTACAGTTTCGACTTAACGTGATAAAACCTAGTATCTTACAACAATAACTTAGCCTTACCGTAATTGATACGGAAGGACAAGGATTCTACTCATTCTAGCACAAAGGAGATGAATTTCTGTACCTTAACCTCTAAAACGATCAACGAATCGATATGAAATCGTTGGCCTGCAAACAAAGAGTGAGGCAAAGGAGATTAAATAGGGTTTTACAGTATCTAGGGTTTGCATTTGCAGTTCTAATTTCTAAATGATTTTAATTGGGTAACACTTTACTGGGCCAAGACTTTGTTGGTCTCCTAATGGACATCAATATTAGCCTACGCAAATGACAAAAGGTAGAAAGCCCAATAAATTTCTTTTTTAAGAATTGGTTAAATAAAATAAACCAATATGTTTGGTAATAAATATTTTTTATTGCGTGACGTAAAACAGATAGTGGATTTGTTTCTGTCTTTTGTTGAATCTTTTTAACGGCTCGATTAATTTTATAAGCCAATGATTTTTTCTGTGTTTCAGAATACGGTTAACTAACATGTTTTCATAATCAAGTTCATAAGAAGTTGTGTTTTTTTAATGTTTTAAAAAAATTTAATAACAAACTAACTAATAAAAAGATTAGAAGCTTTTAACGCACAACACTAACATACTTCTTTAATAATTACATTTGCTTACTAACTATGTTTTTCATATAGGAAAAAAATCACATGATAGTAATTAAATTTAAAACATGTTCCATCAAGGTTACTTAACATCCATGGTGACATCAGTAAAAAACCTTTTAATATTTTAATTACTATTTTGTGAAATAAACTTTTTCATAGATCTCCTCTGATGATGATGTAATCTCAAATGATTGAGATTTTTTCGACTCTGTTTCTTTTCTTGGCATTTAACCAACTATTTAATTCTATTTGGCAAGTCATCTTCTTAAGCATTGACTATGGATATGTTTTTTAAGTACAATTCACGCTAATAAAATGGTAAAAACAATTAAAGTAGTGCAGTTATTTATTTATTATGTTACAAATTCTTATTAAAACTAGAAAGTTGATCCTGTAATGAATTAAAAGTGTCAAGTAAAGTCCATTGGTCCAATAAGCTCTTCAATCATGTAGCCACCCTCCATGTCAATCATGACTTCGTCAATCATTAGTTGCTCATAAACCTATTTTTGTGTGTGAAGGAATTGATACACGAGTAACACAACTTACATTTAGATGATGGACTCTTTTATGATATGCTAGTCTGACTGTTTAATATACAAAATCTATACTTACTATTCAAATATTAAATCCTGGCACGTGCTATTTTATTACTTGAACATGTTTTGCATCTTCAATAATAAGAAATATTTATATATTCTCATATTTATCATCCTATTTAAGATATGTTTAGCATAAGATTTTCAAAACTTTTAGTTTCAAGAAAATAAGCTCTCAGTATCTATGTTTGATTTTAGAATCTTTATCTTTTATTCTTAACTAGCAGTAATTCGCGTAATGTTACGATGGTAAATAGTTTTAATTTTGTAGCATATCGTTTTCAAAGATGTAACGTGTAATGTCACCGAAAATTTCGCCAACATGTCCGTTTTTTTCTTCAATTTTTCTTATATTTGTATCAACTATTTTATTAATTTTAAAAATAAATTATAAAAAACTTTAAAAATTAAAAAAGATTTATATTTATAAAATAAGGAGAGAGAAGTTAATAATATTTTAAAAATTATATTGATGTGTGTGGATAATTGTGTTTGTGTAAGAGTGTGTGTTAGTGGGAGAATATATTTTAAATAAATAAAAAGTTGAAGTTTATTAGGAGAGAGAAATGGTTGAAAATTGAGTGGATGAGATTAATTTAGATAAAAAGAAAGATGGAGATTAGAGAATTGACATAATTTTAAGAAGTTCTCAAAAATTAGAAAGAGAGAATGTGTTAAATGGTTTATAGTGGTATAGATAAATAAACTCTTAAAAGCTCTAAAATAAAAAAGATATTTCAAGTAGCTTTTAGAAGTGGCTAGGAGATTTTATTCAATTAATTTTGTTTCTTATTTAAAAATTTGTTAATATGTCTTTTTATGTAACTTTAAAATTTTTACGTCTTTTTACGTAATTTTAGATTTTAAGCGGTAGTTACTTTGTCAAACACTATATCATATTTCAGCTCAAAATAAAGCTGAAAATCTAATACGTAAAAAGCTCTAACTCGAGCTTTCAACTAGTTACGTCAACTATACACTTAGGTCTCATTTGTTTTGCAGAATCGAATAAATGACATAACTGAAATCAAATTTCGTATTGTATTGCGTTCGGTAAATTTGTTTTTGAATGAAATTTCTTTCTTTAAGATGTTTATATTCTCTCAAGTAACAGGATAAAATTAAAGTATTTCGTAGAAGAAAATAAAGGTTTTATATAATAATCTTGATCGTGATATTCATCGATGGAGACTCTCATCTAATGGGTACCCTTTTTTATTTTATGGCCAATTAGATGCCCATTAACTTAAGCAACCTGCTAACGTACCCCCGTCAATTCAGTTATGTTGTTTATATTAAAACTTTATTAACGAATAGATAAATATAGTTGACGAAAGTTAGCATACGAATGCATGTTGACTACATTTAGTGTTTAATTATGACTTTAATTAGGTTATCCACCCCCATGCCATTATATTGCTCCATCATCATTAATTAATGTAATATATTTAAAATCCATAACATAATATTCTTTTTAATGTTTTAGACTTTCAATTAGTGGTTAGCTTTATCTGGAACTTTACATAACCTTCTATTGATAAGAAAACGGTGTACGTTTAAAACAGGATAGTCATTGGATCCTTCATTTAGAAATTTGAGTATTTGAACGTTTGGTTAAAGATATATTCTATGTGTATTTTTTTTATAAAATCTTATTTCTTACTAGATTAAGACATGTAATGAAATTAAGGGTAATTACACATCTAACATTTCTCCTTATTTTCATAGTTAAAAAATTATATACCTTATACATTAGGGACATATTCTAGCCCTCAAAACTACAATATTTTATAATCTGGTTTACCGTCTACATATTACAAAGTTACTTATTTATTTATTTTTCTTTAGTTTTAGCCATCATACACAAATTAAGGCATAAACCAATCACCTATTATTTGACCTCCTCTAGATGGTGTCATGTCAAAGCCATAAAAGTATAGTGGATGCAATTATGTGAATCACTATGTCTCAGAAAAATATGGGGTAGTATCTTTGTACAAAGTTGTGAAAGAACCACTCAAATTTAAAAGGTCGGTACCTCGTTTTAAGTATTAGTCAAATACCAAATGATTTTTAGTTGAGCTATGGAATGTGAACAAACTTGTAGTTTAAGAGTAGCTTTAAAAATAAATGTATTACTTGAATGCATTATATATTTTGGATAGAATTACATATTTCATTCGGTTGATTCGCAAAAGGTTTTACATTACCTTTATTGTTTAAATTATGATTTTTAATTGTTTGACTTTTATAAAATGTCATCTATAGGGATGAGCAGAAACACCATTTGTCTCGAACCATACATATGTATATATAGAAACATTATTATAACAGATTAATTATTGTACTAATGTAGAAATGAAATTTTAACTATTAGACTTAATGGGCAAAATGTGCAAAAATATAACAATTGTCAAAATTGTCATTGTGTACAACACGCTTGAAAAGGAGAGGAGCGAAGTAGTGCATTTTGCTGTGAAAATGTGTTTCATGTCCATGAAGGTTTTTGTTTCATAGGCTGTGAAGGCCAAGTATTTCATGACTATAAAGTTTACTTCATGGGCAGCGAAGTTTATGTGCTTCACGGGCAATGAAGCTTCTTTCACGGGCCGTGAAGGTTTGGTGTTTTAGTAATTAAATTGAGTGTACCCATGAATCGTGGAGTAAATCGCAAATCATGATTATAATAAAAAATCTTAATTGATTAGCATCCGTAAATTGAGTGTACAAATGAATCGTAATTAATGATTGAGACAATCGTAGTAAGAGGGATCGTAAATTATTATGTGAACCCAATAGCATATTGGGGATATAGTATGAATCGTCTTGAGGGCGATCATAAAGTGTGTGGGATCGAACCATCGTAAATGTCTAATCGTAAACCCTAGCGTAGGACATGGGAATCACACAACCATGGTTTAATAATTAAATAATTTAAAGTAAGGGTTAAACATGATGTATAACTTAGTAGATAACTAATGTGATGGAACTTTTATTGTAGATAACTGACTGTAGACTTATAACTTCATAATATTCTTACTATCTTGTTAATTTGCTAATTTTGTTGTTGTCAAGTGAGTTATACAAACTTGCTCGTTATTCTAGTGTGAAATGTGCTTGTAATCATCATGTGAATGTGTAACCTATATGTTGTTGATGTGAAGTGAAGGGTTGTGTAAATTGAGTGGAAACATAACTCAAGCACTAGAAAAGACGTAAAACTCCTTAGGTGTCTTTAGTAGTCAACTGTGATGCTAAAAGAGTGAAATCGTTGTCAGGATATTTCTTCGGTATTACTTGGAATGGTTAGTTTAAATCAATTATATATGTGGTAACTTGTACATACCTATTGCGATGTGTAAATGTGTGTGTAAACTAAGCTTTAATGCTTACTATCGTTCGTTGATTCTTTCATGTTAGGACCGTGATGAAGCTCCGGCATAGTGATAACGGCTCATTGTCAAAGCATGTTTTCTCAAATTCTATTTTGAACAGTTTTAAATGTTACTTTTAAACTCGGTTAGTGAAAGTTTGTACTTATGACATGTAGCTCAGGTGCGGACCTCGTCTTTAGTTTTGTACTAATAATATGGTCGTTTACTCTGATATTTATATAAATGTGGTATTTAAAAATATTTGGGCGTTACAATGAAGGTGAGGAACCCATGAAGTTGAAGAACAAGTGAAGATGACCTGCTAGCGGCCATTTAAGTTAACAATTGCATAAAATGATAAGTTTTTAGAAGTTGATTGTATATGTAGATACAAATTAAGTATATTGTATACAATGAAAATTTCGACAAATTTTATTGTCTTCAATTTTGTACTAACAATATGGTCGTTTACTCTGATATTTATATATATGTGGTATCTAAAAAAATCCGGGGCGTTACCATGAAGGTCAAGAACCCATAAAGTTGAAGAACAAATGAAGATGAACATACGAAGATGACTTGCTAGAGGTCATTCAAGTTAACAATTGCATTAAATGACAAGGCTTTAGAAGCTGGTTGTATTTGTAAATACAAAATTAAGTATATTGTATACAATGGCAATTTTAACAAAATTTATTATATTTTCACATACCTTGCCCTAGATTAATTTTGAAAGGTTTTCTTGCTCTTAATTTTTGTAATGTAAAGACAAAGAAGTGTTTACCAGACCTTTAAAAGCCACATTAATTTTCGTTTTAAAACATGAAAGTTATTTACCAATTTTATCCCAACAACTACAATTAGATTTCGTCAAAGAATGATATAAATTCGATACACAAGTTATGTACACGGTAAAAACATATGACATGTAATGCATTCGCGATCTATACGTTGTTTTTGGTAAGCGGATACAAATAGTTTCGAACAACTCTCTGCAAGCAATGTAGTTCAGCTCCATAAGTGAATAAGCAGTTGAATATATACTTTTGTGTTGATTATCCTATATTGTTCATTAGTGAGCTTTTGAGATGTTTTAGCAATGATAGTTATAGGAAGGAAAAGGGAGCGACATGACAGTGGTATAGTCTAGTTGAAGTAACCTGTGAGCTTGATATTAATTCGAAAAATATACGAAATCAACTTGTTATTAAACGAGTCGAGCTCGAGCTTATATTAAATTTTATGTTTACCCTTTATATAATACACAATTTTACCTACATAAATGTAGTGGTGAGTAACATTTAGTCATATAGTGATGTTCAAAAAAGAATCTATTACTAATTCTAGTTGAGTTGAGCTCGAGAATATCGTCAGAATACACTAGGCATAAATAACACATAAAAAAACATACAAAATATAATGGGTGCCTACTACACCCTTCATTCTCGCATACTAGAAATACAATATCAATCCGATTAAAGTTTCCATGTAAATCAATATTTACATAAATGTGATGAAGATGAGGGGCGTCCGCCATGCCACTATGCCTCCTCATTAGTCATCACGGGTGCTTTGAGGAAAAGGGAGAAAAAATCAATGTGTAGAATGAGAAAATGAAAAAATAGGGCCCAAGCATATTTTGTCGATACGTGCTAACTCATTCATATGTGAACTCATTTTCAAAGTCCATTACTAAACGACAAGCCAACGCGTCGTGGTTGGAGTTGGAGTACCAGTACTACGTCTTCTCCGACACATGCCACCCTCTCGCCGATTTAACCACGTGGACGGTCAAGATTTCAAACCTCACTCTTAACTTGTGCCCGACGTACCTCCCCCTAACCATGGTTAACGGCCGCCACTTTTAACCCCATATTCTATTTTTTTCCTACCCTTTTTCTTCAAAGATAGATAGTACTAGTCTTAATTTTAACACACACACACACACATACTCTCTCTCTCTCTTCAAAGATTACGGCCGCCGTATTAGACCGTCTCCGCGGTGTTCCGGCAGGTGTTCTTCAAAACTTTGGGTAATTTTGGCAAGTGGATGGAATCAGCTAACCGTGAGATGTAGCCGACTTTTTGCTAATAGTAAAAAGACGCTTTAGTCGAGGCGGTGTAGAAAGAAATTTTGGACGCGCGCAGCTAGCTAGCTGATTGGGTACCTTAGGTAGCTAGTAATCTACGGCACTGACTTTTGAGTAGTTGTTGCTTAGACTTGTTTTGGCTTATGGTTGATTTTGAGAATTCTTCGGCAATGGCGGTTTCCGCAGCTTCAGTCGAAGGAACTGAATGTTCATCAGGTGGCAACCAAACAGCACCTCCTCCTGAAATACAGCCGATGAAGAAGAAGAGAAATCTTCCTGGAATGCCTGGTTTGTTTCTCTCTCAATAAACGTACATATGTAGACTTGGTTTTCATTTCGTAAAATTATTGTGATAAAAGTGGATTATTATGATTTAATAATCATGATGATTTTATCGTCGCAGATCCAGATGCTGAGGTGATCGCGCTTTCACCGACGACTCTACTGGCCACCAATCGATTCGTATGCGAGATCTGCAACAAAGGGTTTCAGCGAGACCAGAACCTTCAGCTTCATCGGCGAGGTCATAACTTGCCATGGAAGCTAAAACAACGAGACGGAAAGGAGATACGAAAACGTGTTTACGTTTGTCCGGAGAAAACCTGCATCCACCATGATCCGTCGAGAGCTCTCGGCGATCTCACCGGTATCAAAAAGCACTTCTCCAGGAAGCACGGCGAGAAAAAATGGAAGTGTGAACGCTGCTCGAAGAAGTACGCCGTGCAATCGGATTGGAAAGCGCATATGAAAACCTGTGGCACCAAAGAGTACAGATGCGATTGCGGCACCTTGTTTTCTAGGTCCGGTTTATATATTCAACAAAATTCATCTAAATTACGTGAAATCCATTCATATCATATGAGATCGATCGATCAGTCTGATTGTGTTTTTGATAATTAATGAAGGAGAGACAGCTTCATCACGCATAGAGCTTTCTGTGACGCGTTAGCACAAGAGAGCGTGAGATCTCAAACTCAGAGCCTTCCAATTACTAACTCTCATCATCATCATACTCATCATCCTGAAACCGACAAACTGGAGGAGGCGGGAGTATTTCCTCCGTCGTGTAGCCCACCGCCACCGCCGCTTACTCCTTCCACCGGCGTACTGTCTCCTGTCCAATCAGTTCACAGCTCAGGTAATATACTTTGCAGTTAAACTTTATACATATATCGCCTTCAATCAAAATAAGTCTACTGCTGCGCACTAATTTCGCTTTCGAAATTGCTTGTCGTCGTGTATCCACTGGAATCGGTTTGTTTATCGTAACGCATTTGTCCTCTACTGTGCGACCTTTTTTTAACTTTTGTTGGGTGAGAGCTGGTAGAATAACTCCATTAATTAAGAGCTCAAAGATCGAAGAAAGGCTTAGATCAGTAAATTAAAATTAAGAGAGATTTTTTGTGAAAAAGGACGCCATGATTGTTCCTGCTTTACCTTTTGCTCGTAGTAGCAAAGTTTAAAATGTTTGCTTTGTTAGATTCTATTAAGTACTTCAAAATCATAATCTATTGCCATCAACTTTTGAACCCGTGAAAGAATCATGCTATCCCCCTCTCTGCAATCTGTTATTTGTTTTATCTTTTCATTAATTAATTAATTATTATTAATTTTTGACAGACATTCCGGAAAAACCAGCGGCTTTACTGCACCAGAAAGAGGCGGTAGCGGAGCTGGAGGCGGCGGAGACATGTTTGGCGTCTGCCACCACGACCACCACTGTTAGCGGTGGCTCACCCACTAGTGGTAACAACAATGCGAGTAATAATAATACTGGCGTATTTGCAAGTATCTTTGCATCATCCTCCGTCTTACCATCGTCTCAATCATCTCCGGCGTCTTACTCTAATCTGATATGTGGTGTTACCGGAAGTGATCGGAACACCACGGTTGAACCAATGTCTCTTTCTTTATCATCTTCGTTATATCGCTCCAGCACCACCGCGCCTTCACTGTTCTCGCCGCCTGATCAAATCGGTGGCCTCCACCAACACCACCGTCACTACGTCCAGGCACAGCAACCGGCTCTTTCCGCCACCGCTTTGCTCCAGAAAGCAGCTCAAATGGGTGCAACATCGTCCAACACGTCATTTCTACATGCACTCGGATTGGCACCACCTCCGTCATCCTCCGCCGATCACTACCAAGAAGCTGCTAGCGTTGGTCAGTGGAGTAATCATGTTCAAAGCAAACAAGAGAGAAGCGTCGACAACTCGGGGGGGCTTGGACTTGGGGTTCCCTCCGATCACTTACTGATGGGCCCGCCGGCACCGACCACCCTAGATTTTCTTGGACTGGGGATGGGCGGCGCAACCGGGGGTTCATCCGGTGGCTACTCGGCGTTTTTAAGCTCGATTGGAGGAAGCGGGCTTAATGTAGGTCCAGCTGCCGTTGTGTCCTTTGGGGGAGTGAACTCCGTCCAAAATAAGGATTGGGACGAGTCCGGTGACAAGAAACCGGCGCTTCTTTAGGTAGCTTTCTCTCAGAGATTTTAAAAGAGGTCATATAATGAGTGTCAGTGACTTTGTATCTCCTATAGTAAAGCAAGCACATGAATTAAATTATACTCTTGTGTGTTGTGATTTCCGGTCACTAACATTTTGTATGAAAACAAGTTATCTTAACCCAGCGGAAAGCAAAATATAAAACATATTTTTAATTAAACACATACATTTAAAATAAAGTTACATAAAAATAAAACATCTATGATTAGAAAGACACTGGAACCTTATTTCAGATAATGAAAAATTATTTTTTGAAGTAGAAAAAGAAAACAAAAAACTATAAAGTAGTGTTTTAACTTTTTATCCAAAAACATAAAATTATACTCTAGATTAAAAGTTTGTTATCTCAAATTTGAAATGCAAAAACGATACAAAAGTCATTAATTCTACAATGTAACTAAACTAACTCTTTGATTAATTATCATAAAAGACAATCTATTTAATTTATACATTTTAAAATTTAAATTTAAGTATCATGGTTTCGAAAAATATGATAATCTTTATAAAAAAATCTTGCTGGCCACTCCGCCAAGAGTTCAAGTTGTTAATAATTCTGCTTTATTATATATAAAAACAATCTAAAAGCTGTTACTGTTCATTATTCCTAATAAATGTTATATATATAATTTGAGTTCCACCAAAATCTTGTAGATATATAAGAAAAATTAAAAAATTAACATCTAAAATTCAACTAAGTAATTAGGGGTATCCAGGGTTTGGTTTATTTTGATTTTTGATTTCAAAGTCGGTTTTGATTCAGTTTTTGGTTTGATTTTTAAAGAATATATACCATACTTGAAATCAAGAAAAAAGAAAGTATAAGAAGAGTATTTAGAATCGATATTATAGCAAAACTCAGTAATAACTTATAGCAAAAGGTGTAGAAAATCATGAAAATCAAGATTATCAAAATTAGAAAGAATGTATACTTTACCAATGTGTATAGCAATTAGCAAAACAGATGGTAAACTTTACAATGTATTAATGTAATAATGTATAGAAGATTATAACAAAACCCACTAACAATAAGATCGTTAAGAACAGATAAAATTGTACCTTTGAAATAGAGAGACATGTTTCCTTCAGGCTTTAATAGAGAGAGGGAGGGAGGAACATCCGGAAAAGAGCAGCGGTACAATCTTTCCAAGAACAACCGAGGATTAAATGATTAAAGTGCCTTCTTCGAACTTCAGTTGAGATTCGAGATGCCTCTAAATCATGAATTTGAAGTTCAAATCAGTCTCGTTTATTCCTACAAATCGAGATTTGAGATGACTCCATTAATGAATCAAGTTCAAGTTCTTTTCTTGGAGGATGGGACTATCAAATGGAAGAGCATTAAAGGGGACTCACAATTAGGTCAAGAAGTGTAACATCCCAAATTTCTTTTGTTTCTTTCTTTCTTCTATTTCCCTCGTTATTTCTTCTTCTTGATTCATCTAAAAGACCCACATAACACACCTCATTAATTTGTTGAAATTTGGAACTGAGATTGGAGGATTACAAAGAAGAGAACATATAGCAATTGAGGAGAACAAGATCAAAGATTGGAAGTAATCCTCTTATTTGTGTTTTGAAGTTTCAATTTGTTTAGTTGAGTTTAATTAGTGTTTTATGATCAAAAGATGTTTTGAGGTTTTTATTTAGACAATAGCTGTTATGGGACCGATTAAAGATATTAAAAGTGATCTGAAAACGAGTTGGATGAGTTTTGGTTGGAAACCAGGGAATTCCAGTCAACAATGTTGTAAATTGCTGAACATGGGCCGTGTAGAGATTAACAGACTATGTAGCATGCAGGTGTAGGTATACACAGGGTGTGTATGTTTTAACACGGACCGTGTAGGGCTCTGGGTAACACATGCCATGTGGGAGTATATATAGACATTTAGTTGAGGACTACACGGGCTGTGTAGGGTCACACGGCCGTGTAGAGTCACATTCTAACACCATGAAGTACATGTCTGGTGTAGTCGTGTAAGTGGGCCATCTATAGGTACATTGGCCGTGTATGAGGCAATGTACGCCATTGTTGAGTGTCAGATTCTGATGCTGTCACAGTTTCGATTACTTATAGGTATTACTTGGTGATTGGTAACTTCAAGATTGAGCAAATTATGGGGTCGTGACATATTAACCAAGGTGAGTACCTTAACTTGATACTTAGAGATATTAATTGCTTATAAATGTACAAAGTCAACATGATATAGAAAGTATTGTAAGATTATATTAATCTGTTGATATCGAGTAAAATGTTGACAATTGTTGATTAATGGATGTGCAGATAAATACATGAGTAATTTCATACAGTCTAAATAAATATGGATTACGTAACTAAAATATATGTTAAGTTAAAGTCGTATGTGCTGGTTTTATATCGAGTCCTGAAATATGTATAAATGAATAAATGAAGAACAACCACCCTTATGATAAATAAAGAGAAATACAGGGTTAATAACCAACAACTTAGTCTTATGTAAACGGGTTTCAAAGATTAACGATATGTAAATTACATCTTAAATAGTGGTATTGGTTTAATAATGCAGCGGCATTGTATGATTAATAAGAATGTGTTACACTACAATGGTGTATGTATTGATTGCATCCTTATTATATATGTTATAAGCTATTGACTCTGACTGTATATGTAGTATGCGTGTTAATTGCAATGCGTACGATTTGACGTTGGGGAATCACGACAAAGGTGACCGGAAGGGGTCGCCTATACGTGGTGGGTTAGCATTTTGCTTCGTGCGGTAATGAACTACGTGTAATAACAACCCTTTTTGGCATTGTTAAGATGGTGCAGTATTGTATCAATGGATGATGATGCCTACGTGACAATAGTATGATGCCTATGTGGCATGTGTGATACCCCGACAGCAAATTAGGTAACTAGTGTGATATTATGGCTGATAGAGCCTTATGTGACTTATACGCGATGCATTGTGACAGAATACATTACTTGTTAATTATTACCATTTTAGTATTTTATGAAGTTACTCACTAGGCTTTTAGCTCATTCTTTCCGTTATTTACCCTTTTTCAGGTTTGTGGCAAACGAGGCTTCCACATGGAGATGCTGAATATTTTGTGCAACATCAAAGGATAACTATTTTTATTTCACTTGTGCCGGTTTGTTGTCCTGATTTTATAAACTTTTGTAAATTCCTTGTTGCACCTTTTTATAACGGAAAAAAACAGGTGTTACAAGAAGCCGTGAACGTGAGAGAGGAAGGGGAAACGGCATATTTTAATTGTATTTAGACATATATCTTTACAAGTAATCCCTTATTGGTGCGGTTCGGGTTTTTGTGTCGCTTTTAAAGCACAAAACCGAACTAAACCAAAAATTTTGGTTTTTGGATTTTTGAAAACCAAAACCAGTGGTTCGGTATTTCTGATATTTTGTCCAGTCTTGGTTTCGCTACTCACCCCTACTAGTAATAAGAGATATATTGAACCAAACAATATTTATCTTCATGTTTAATATTATTAAGTAACCATACCCGATGGTATATTGGAGACAATTGCTCCATATAAGAAAGGTTAAGTGTTTAATTACATTGATCGAGGTCTCAACCAGGAAGTGTCAAAAACTTGTAACGTTGGAATTTATGGAAAATCGTGATTACTTTTTTCTATTGAATCAAAACAATTGCAGTGGAATTCATAGTAAATTCCACACAAGTCATTCTATCTCTAGTGGCTTTTGTTAGTAGTGCATCAATTGTATCCCACCATTCAAGAGCCTTACCTTCTAACCTCAATACCGCAAAGCTTACCTATTTTTGCTCAGTGTAGATTCCCGTCGGGAATATCTATTCAAGCTTGCACAACCACCTTAAGCAACCCTGTGGATCTGGTGAAGGTTAGGGTTACAAACTATTTGGTGTTTGAGATCTTGTTTGGGTTACATTCTATCTCTATTGGTTCTAATAATTAAAAAAAAAATATAATCCAACTGTTACAACCGAATTTAAATAGTTGAAAGTACTACTACATGCTATAAATACTTTACTTGATTTTACTTTTAACACCGATAAATAATTTGAAAACACACGTCCATTAACAAACTAATGAGTTTTATGTTGAAAAAGTAAATTGAATAACCGGTAATTTGTCTTATAAGCCAGTCAATACCTTTAAATGTAAGCTATAAAAGTTAAATTTACATAAATATAAGATATAGAAAAAACTGTAAAGTATTTACATATTTATATGAAGCTTTTTCTATTTTAATTCTACTTCTTTTTTTGTGTACTCATTATCAATATATATATATATATAAGAGGCTTACCAATTTTCTTAAAATAACTAAAATTGAGACTTAATTAACCAATCAAAACCTTCAATTTTAAAATTATTCAATTTCAAAAACAATTTTGGAAAGTTAATCTCGATGGAATTTAATTAATAATCAATTAGGAGGGGGTGATATGAAAATTGTGAGGGGCTTTATAAAATATGGAATGAGCTTTTTAAGAAAATGTGAGGGGGCTTTATAAAAATTGTATACTAATGTAATTAATTATAGGTTGTTTATAAATTATGTTTAGTAACTTGTGATATATTTTGTTTGGAGAAAAAATAATTATATATTTACGACCATCTCATTTTTATCTACGTTTTGGAATAAATTTTATTGTAATATGACACTTTTTAAAAAATTTTATATTCTTAATTTGTTTGTTATCCATTAATAGTAGTGGGTATTTGAAAGATTAATGACATCGAATCTCAAATCTAAATCAATTGTGAGGAGCCTGAATAAAAATTATGAGGGAGTTTTATAAAACATGTGAGGGGTTTTTAAGAAAATTGAGAGGGTGTTATAAAAATTGTATATTAATATAATTAATTATACGGTGTTTATACATTATGTTTAGTAACTTGTGATATATTTAGTTTAGTGAAAAATAATATTATATTTATGATCATCTCATTTTTATCTACGTTTTGGTATAAATTTTATTGTAATATGATACTTTTTAAAAATTAGTATATTCTTAATTTTTTTGTTATCCATTAATAGTAGTACTTCAAAAACAATTAGTTATTGTTTTTTGTTAAAATTCTGACATGTAAATGTTTGGTGATATTTTATTATTTTTATCTGAAAATTTTAATATCTCAAAACATTTCTGAAACACTTTTACACTTATTATATCTTTTATAATTTCATACCATCAAATTTTATATTTTTTTAAACATCCCCGTGTTTTTACACGGGGTAATAAACTAGTTGAATGTATCACGTTGGTGTTTAAGAAAAAAAGGGTGTATATGTGTGTGTACAAAAAATGTTACAAGATTTTGATCATCACAAATTTGACTACGCAAAATGAAAGTTGATAATGTAATTTGCCTTCTTTGGGTCATAGATGATTGAACTTAAACCTAAACCTATCACCAATTATTGAGTTGGGAACTAATAAGGAATATTATAGAAGATAATGATAATGATAGAAACCATGACATGAATTGAACAATAACCAGTCTTTTTAGTACGTTCGACACGTCGGATGAAAAATATTGACATGTTAGATTTTTGTGTATATCTTATTTATTTCTTATTTTTAATTTTACTTAATTGTGTATATCTTATTTATTTATTTTTTTAATTTTACTTAATGGTAACAAAGTTTCAGTATTATCATACAAAAAGCATTCAAATTGTTCCTAATAGCCAAAACAACATAATATTCATTTAATTAAAACTTAATAATTTATCCAAAATGGGTTCGAATTGGGATAAAAAATATATTTGATTTTGATTCATATTTTAAATAGAATTTGAACATACTTTCAATGACATGTTAATAAAATTCAGATCCAGGAGTCCGACGGTCACCAAATATGGTCGAGCGTGGATAGCCGAGTCTACTCAAAACTTTTCAAAAATATGTCTTGAAAGTTTCGCAACACATATCTAAAAGGATAAAGGATAAGATTCAGAATATTTGATTTTTACTTTGTCTTAATACTTAAAGCCAAGGTTATCAAGATCGGGATCTTACCTAGGATCATTTTCGTCTTTGCAAGATCGGATCGTAAGATCCTACCACAAGACATTAATGTTTTTTTAGGTTTTTTATATGCTATAATTTTTATCAAAAATCAATTATATAATTTTTTTTACAAGAGAATGAAACATTAATTTTAATAATAACATATAACAAATCGTCTAAATTTTAAATATTAAGAGCATAGATAACGACTCAACACAATTTATTGGTTAACATATCATAATAAAACTTAAAATGCGAGTCTTAAACACAATCAATAAATCTAGAGCATATTGTGCACAACATTAATTATTTATTTCATAAAAAATCTTATTCTCATAAACCTATATCTCTTATAACAAAACAAAAATGAAAAAATATGACGTGTATAAAGTAGAAAACTGCGAACAATTGTTTTTAGCTCAACGTTAACAACTTGGAAATTTAAAAATAAAAAAATAGTAATAACCAAAAAAAAGTAAAAAATAAACATGTAAAATAAAAGTAATAATTAAAAAATGTAAAAAAAACAAAAAAATTGGGATCGTGGGATCGTAAGATCGCTGTACGATCCTACGATCTTACTACGATCTTACGATCCTGAATACGATCCTACCTATTTACGATCCTAAGTACGATCCGGCGCGTTTTTGGTTGGTAAGATCGTAGGATCGTACGATCCTACGATCAGGATCGCGATTTTGATAACTATGCTTAAAGCTATTACCTAAAGGTTATATGTTGTCTCTTTTTCAAAGAAGAAACATTTGGTAACCAAACAATTCAAAGGAATATCTTGTTAGGAAAATTGAATTTATAAATACCGCATCGAAGCACGATAATTTTCACTAGTTTCTAACATTACTCTCTATTTATTTATGTTCAAGCACTTAATGTATTTAAACAGTCAGTATTTTGGTAAATTTGTTATTTTCGTATAAATTTAGAGTTATAACTTTTAGTTAAAACTGTTATAATCAAAATTATTTAAGTCAATGTTTTTATACTTTTATGCATTGATTGCACTAACAATATATGTACGCATATAATGAAAGGCTTAAATATTTAAGGGAGAATTTGATACTTAATCATGACATTTCATTTGTAACACCCCGATCCCGAAATGAAACTCGGAGGCTACGCATATGATACTTAACATAGCATAAATAACATTTAACCCCAATGATAACTACTCCAATAAATAGTAATAAAATCATAAAACAGCCTCTTAGTAAAAAGAAAAAGAAATTACGGGAATAAGATAAATACTAACGGTAATTATATATTTTAGACGAAAGAAAAGGGAACTAAACTTGAAGCTATTAGTAGTGTTTGGACATATTTGAGCGTGAATGCAAGGTACAAATATCTTATCTATACCTTCGCTATTCTTATATATTTTTTTACGGATTCTTTCCTTCTTTTTCAATTATTATAGTCGATTGTACGGATTCTTAGACCCTTTCGTATGTGGTTATTTTGATTAAGGAACTGTTGTCCCTCTCATGTTCTTATTTTGCTTGATTCATGATTTGTTGGTACGGATTCTTACATCCTTTCGTACGAGTCTATTCTTTTATGGTTGGTTTGAATATCCATCTAGAGATTCTTAATGATACATGTTTAAGGTCCATGATGATTCCTAGTCCGTTTGATTCATACCCCTAACGGGTCAAAACTCTTTTCTTTTATATTGACCCTTTTGCTATTCATCTTTTGATAATGCTAGATCGTTAATGATCCTTACAACATTCTGGGTTACTATCACCCTTCAGATTATTCTTAGTTATTCCCTATTATGTTGGCTATTTTGTTGTTGCGTTTCATGTGGACTATATAGTGGCTTATTGTGGTCGTCTTATTTGGCTTTGTTGATTGTACTATGGGTATTCAAGTAATTATGATATTATCCACCTATGGGGGTACCATAGGTGTGCCATTGTGGCACCGTTGGTGTGACACTTTCGTGGCAGGGTAATTAGTTCACAACGTCTCATTAGGGTTTGGCACCGAGAGCAATTTCGTTTAGGGGGTATGGGTTAATTACCCACAAGAAATAAGGGTATTTACCCACACATAAGTTGATTGTACTATGGGTATTCAAGTAATTATGATATTATCCACCTATGGGGGTACCATAGGCGTGCCATTGTGGCACCGTTGGTGTGACACTTTCGTGGCAGTGTAATTAGTTCACAACGTCTCCTTAGGGTTTGGCACCGAGAGCAATTTCGTTTAGGGGGTATGGGTTAATTACCCACAAGAAATAAGGGTATTTACCCACACATAAGTTAGTCACACAATTCTATGTGTGAGTAAATACCTACACATAATTTGTAATATGTGGGTAATTGAAATTTTTGACTTTTAAAGATGTTCAACACTTATTATATGTGTGTAATACTTTATATCGACATTTATTTTAGAGGGAAAATCTCCTTCCAAAAAGTTTGACAATCATCAAGTTAATCTACCTACACATGAGATAAGTCCTATTAATGTGTTGGTAAATTACGTACACAAATTCAACATTAAATCATATGTGTAGGTAATTATTTAATTTTTACGAACATATAATATTTATATATAAATGTGAAAATTAGTAAAAAAATAGTTTTATAAAAAAAGAAATTATAAATATAACGTGACATTATAATTACCTATTCATAGTTAAAAATATAACATATGTGTAGCTAAAGACAAGTGTGTAGATGCAAGATAATGCAATTTTCTTAAATACAATTGACGTGGAAATTAGAAACATTAATATAGCATTCGGGAATCTCATGCTTTGCGTCACGTCTGCGTCACATCACTAATGTTTCACTCATGCTTAACCCCCCGTACTACTCATGCTTCACATGCTTCAAAAAAATATTATTAAAAAATACCCTATTTTCTCTCTCCTCCTTTTCTCTTTCTTATTTACTCTCTTTCTCTCTCATCTCTCTCTCTCTCCTTCTCTTCGGCATGCAACCACCGATAAAGCATGCTTCAAGGCGGTACCGTGGGCTTGGGGGTGGTACGTGTTGCTTAGGTACCGATAGCTCCACATACGGAGAGTTGGTGACAGTTGTTATTTGTTGCGTTGAACTAACTCCACAAAAAATAAAAAATATCTCTAAAATGGCAAATATTAAAGGAAGAAGAAGATATTTTTACAAGGTCAAGCCACAAAAAATAAAAAATATCTCTAAAATGGCAAATATTAAAGGAAGAAGAAGATATTTTTACAAGGTCAAGCCAGGAACCGACCGGGAGAAAAAATTAGATGGAGCAAAATATTGTAGTTCGCGCATCGGTGAAGTTTTCATCAATTCAAGGTACGTGCTATTAAATGGTTGTTTCTCTTAGCAAATTTTCTTTTTTATTTTTGTATTATAGACGATTTCTTTAGTTATGATGGTGTTTTACGCATATCTCACAATTGATTTCATTGGTTGTTATTCGTGAACTAGATTTGCTATGAGTAAATATTGTTATGCTTGAACCTGGTTCCATTCTAGCTTTGAGTAAAGTTAGAACATTAAGTTTTGTTACGCAAAATGCTTCATGTTTGTTGCTGTGTACAATTACGAAAATTCCCCTGTTGCTCCACGTAATTTATTCAACTTTTTTTATGATTCTTTGTTTAATTTGCTTGTCCCAAAATTTACAAAAGGCGGGGGTCTGATTGTTATTGATGTTCCAATAACTTGGTATAAAAATGACACAAGATAATAACACTAGTCATATTAAAAGTATATTAGAAAACCTGAAAAATTCTTTCATGTTAAGCTCACGATCACCATACAAAAAAGCTACTATCTTTCTAGGTGAACAAAAATGAAGAGTATGTTACTTTAGTAAAAGTAAACTTGGAAAACCTTTACCATTGAATTTGAAGTGTAACTCAAACCGGAGCTTTTTAATATATTACGAACTTATATGCAAGCTAGCCATGACTTAGAGAAATGTAGAGAACTAATTGAGGTTGTCATTTTCCGTTGATTTGGTGTGAAACAACATTTTCATATGCATACTAGGAATTATTCTTATTTATTATTTGTTTAGAATTTGAATTTCATTTTCAATGTCTAACTAAACTCGAATGAGGAAATATCTAATTTATTATACTTGTGTTATTTTTTGCTTTACATGTGTTAATCTTGTTGTTTATGATAAATATTTGATATTTTATGCTTGTTTAAGGTAGGTGGACGAAATTTGATCCTTTTTTGGGGGGATCGGGATCGTGTTGCATGTAAGACCGCAAATGCTAATGAGTCAATTCATCTTAGTTACAATCGGTTGAAGGATAAAGTTCGAGTTTTGGAAGGAATTGTTAAAACTAAGCAAAGATTGCTACTTGAGAAAAATATCTTGCCTCCTCTAGGCATATAATCAAGACAATCTCAAGATTATACATTTAACCATACATGGTGCGGAACATCTCATGATGAATGTGGTGAAAATAATGGTGTGAGTTACGACACATTATGAACGGATTATTGACAATTGTATAGTGTTGTGATAATGGTACTGACTAGTTTATCTTTTATACTTTGTTTAGTGTTTCAATTACAAGACTTGTAATTTGCTTTTTATGGTTGACCACTGTTATGTATCAAAAATTTCAATTTAGAATAGTATTTTGTTCATTTATATATTTATTTTATCCTACACAATCTATAATTGTTTGCACGCACATATATGAATATTATTACTTACATATATCATTGTTATTTCCGACACATAAATTCTTTTTTAACGGCTCAATCTTTTATTTATTTATTTTTTTAAAGGCAAACAACCATTACCATTACCAACCAAAGTTACAAACCAAGTCCAACCTGTGCTTTGCGAGAAGCAAAATAGAACAGGTTCCAGAATCAATGCAACGAAAACCAAACAAGCCTGGTCAAAGTTGAAAATAAAAGAGAAATAACACGGTAATTATCAAATCTCGCAGCAGGTAGCATGGAGTTTAGTCCTACTAAAGCTATTTAGTCATGACGAATAATCAATAATATAGACTTAAAATCTTGCATAACAATGAGTAATACACTTATACATAATATATGTCATGATCATGGGTGTTAAACACCTTTTTACCAAAACTACAGTGGTAAACAGTGTTGGAGGTAGCTTTAGAGAATCACACTTGTATATACTTAGTAATTTTAATTTTTGTCATATTTTAAATTATAATTTTTTGGTACGGATGTTAGAGGTATAGTGACGTGTATGATAAAAGATGGGAAGTGATGTTTGGCAGTTGGCATGATGACTTATAAGACTTAGGTGGACACATGTTTTGGTCTAAATTCAACTCCCTCCTTACTTTAAGAGTGTTTAATGTTACGTAAGTTGATACACTCTTTTATTATTATTTTCCTACTTACATGTATATTCATAAAATTTACATAAGTATTAACATTAATGAAGAAGATAACAAATAGAATTAATGAATATTACATATCATCTTATAAAAAGTAAAAGAATAAAATAATAACAAATAGTAAAAGGATATATTAATTTTCTTATTTTTACTATAACCATGTCATTTTTCTTCTATTATTTAATGTATCACTCAATTATGTAACTATCACATTTCACCATTATTTACAAATCAAATAATAATACTTACATATAAATATATAATCCTACCAACTAATTAAAACTAAAAAACAAATAATTAAAAATCGGGCTCACAATCATAATAACACGGATGTGTCATATGTCACCTTTGATTGCTATTCACATGGCTATGGAATGGGGGAAGCTCATGTATTACACCATTCATGCATTTAAAATGCATCTATTTTGTTCTCTCTAAGTAGTAATGTTAGATATATGTATGTATATTATGGTTTAGTATATGATAAATTAGTTCAATTATATCAATAGACTATCACCAATTAGAAATACTTTAATTTTGATATTGATTATATACACAAATTATTTATAAACATAGTCATGTTCAACGTGCAAAGTGTCTTATCAAGCTATGTCCCACTTAAGATAAGAACGATGAATAAGTATACAAGCTTATCTTATAAAAATACTAATCATGCATTTGTCCATTATAAACTCGTTAAATAGCACACATAGTAATAATTGTTATCACTAGTCTTTATGCCAGCACAATTAACCAATAACCATCTAGTCTTTGTGATAACTAGCATCATTGGCATCACTAATAGTCATGCCAACACCAATCATGGTGCGTACTCCTATCATATAGCTTTATAATGTTGGATATTTGCGAACCGGATCTTTCCTTAATAGAGCGACTCGAGTTGTTGCTTTAAATGTTCACACCATTGTCATGGGAGCTTATTGTGTATATGTGGTGTACGATAATCATATGTGCATTATTATGCAAGTGTACATGATAATACTCATTCTGTTGATGGTGTTTCTTCATGGTGGGTTTTTTGTTGTTGCCAAACTACCTTAAAGAACACCAATTGGCTGGTCGATATATTTCGTTGTTGTTAATTTCTTGTGCTTTATTGAATTTCTTTTTCTTAGGGTCCTATGGAAACGCAAAACCTTTCACAAACACAACTCACTTAGAATAAATGTTGTCAGCGAGGTAATCCCTTTTTTATACATTCTTCCATCAACCTTAAATAGAGCATTGGGAGCAGTGTCATTGTTGTTATCGTTGCACAACGGTGAATGGTTCACAACGTTGATGTCTTTTTTCGATTCCACAACACCAAAATAAGCTTGTCGATTCCACAAATCATGTCTCAACTACTTCAAGCATGATCACTAATAACCACGATCACTTCTTGTAAAATTAACCTTTCCATGCATTAAGACACCTCGTTTTCTCTCAAATGCCAAACTATTTCTCACCCTTTCTTGGTTGTTTTTTCATTCATAATCCCATCAACATCACCCCTTACTCCATCATTGCCGCCCCTCCCCCATCGCCTCCTGCATTTGCAGTTTCTTGAATTCTCGCTTCCCCTTGCAACTATTATATGATTGTATGTTTGTTCGTTTCGCGGTATGGTATTATATTGTTGTTAAAAAAAAGTTTGCAATTCTAATAAAACAACTCTTAATTACTATTTAGTACTTTATTTGATTATTGAAAGTGTATTACTGATCTACAAAAAATCACATCTTATATTTATATTTTCGAATAGACGTATATAACAAATATAGAGAGATTTATTTATGTTCATTTAAATGTCTTTGTCAATAAGGTATCTTCTAATCTTTTAATATAGGTAAAAGACTGATTTGGATCAAATTTATCATATGATCCTAACCATATATTTAATAAATCAATTTTAATTATATTATAATGACCATTCATTTTGGTAAAAATTAAATCAAAATTTTGACTTTAATTCGAATCAAAATTATTATGAAAGATTTCGTAGATGTCATTCTTGAATAATAAAATACCGTCAACTCAAATTTACAAATATCATATTTATTATTTATAAAAACTTTAAAATATATATTTTATTTAATCATATTCTTAGTATTACTTTTAGAATATCTTATATTTATTTTATATTCTTTATAGTTATAACCAATAATAGGTTGCTCATATTGTTTCTAATAGTAACAATAATGATCGATGTCATGCACAATAATTACATTCACGTCTCTTCATACCATGATATCACATTTTTGTCATCATGTCCTCCTCCATCTCGTGTCGACACTTCTATTACTTGTATGAGTGTTGATACCGTTTATCTTTATTTTATTTTTTCTAATTCTTTCATATGCTTATGATTATTTAATATTTTTTATTAATGTACTATATTTTAATTTATTTAAAACTAATCTATGTATCCCATAATTATTTAATTTTGTTTATCATCCTTAGACATCCAAGAAATATTACACATGTCATGTCTACATAAAAACAATACGAAAAAATCGTTCATTATACTTTCTTTTTTTATGTTTCTGTAGAACCTATACAAATCAGATTGTAAAAATAAGCTTACATTAAATCAGAGACCCACCACCTACTCCTTAGAAGAGGGAGTGGATACCATCATCTGTTATCAACGATATCAACGAAATGCAACACACTACTACAAAATTGACTTTCAGTCCCCCCTATTCAAACCCGGTTGTATAAAAAATACCCAAAAAACCGGGGCTAAAAGGTATGCTTCAGGGAAAAAATAGTGTAGAGAGATTTAACCCCGGTTTTTTACTAAAAAACCGGGTCTGAAAGTTTCAAAACTTTTAACCCCGTTTGCTTAGTATAAAACCGGGACTAAAAGGAGATAGCGAAAAGAGACGCTATACTAATATGACATTTAACCCCGGTTTCTTAATAAAAAACCGGGGCTGAAAGTTTGAAACTTTTAACCCCGGTTCATTACGTAAAAAACCGGGACTAATAAGTAGCATTTATTGCCAACGGTTGGCTCAACTACCCCAGACTTTTAACCCCGGTTGTTTATAAAAAAACCGGGGCTGATACTCTCTATTTATGGCTGATGCATCCTTCTACTTCATCTTCTTCTTACTTTACCTTTTTTCCAATTTAAACACTCTATCTACCACCATTAATACCTATCCGAAAATTCTCAAATTTTTTCTCAAATCTCAAGTTTTATTTATTAAATTCTTGTCAAAGTGTACATCTATTGTCACTTTGATCAAATATTTAAAGGTAATATATATATAATATACATATTTATTGTTTTATTTAGATTTTTTGAGTGTTACATCCATTTTAATAATATTTGTTGTTTGTTATAAATCGTAGGTATACATGTGAGGAATCTTATTAAATTACATTGTTTAGATTTAAAAGTTAAAGGTATGTTTATCTAATTTCCATTGTCTTAGTTTTTACAATTATATTTATGTAGTTTATACAAATATATTTACACACACATACAATATATATATATATATATATATATATATATATATATATATATATATATATATATGTGTGTGTGTGTGTGTGTGTGTGTGTGTATCGAGTCTGGTATCTTTGGCATGAATGGATATGAATTCACTATGGAGCCCGTAGATATAGTGGATATGATGGCGGGTAGTTGGATTGACATGACTCTCATGATTTGGTTTGTAAGGTAGTATGTTATTGTTAATTATATTAGAATAAGCACATCATTTGGTATTCATGTCCTTATATTTGTATATTTATGCTTGTAGATCATTACATATGATGCACATTAAGAAGAGTCATTGTGCTTTTTTTAATCCGGAGATGATTCGTTCGTCACAATGCTTGAAATACGGTGATGATGTCACACGTTGCTTGATCGAGACATTACAATTTCATGCTCATAAAGCCTTTTTCCTAGCACCGTATTGGCAAGGGTATTATATGTTTCTATCTTGATTATAATATGATTTATATGTATATTATACTAATATTATTAACATATTATTAGTGAACATTGGATATTGTTTATACTTTACCCTGACGCACATAAGGGATATATATTGGATTCGATCAAGAATGGGAAAGATCCATACAGCTTCCACATTACAAAACATCTGGAAATGTAAGAATATTTAATTGATATGTATTTCACTAAGAACCATAGAATGTAAACAAAGTGCTTTAATTTGATTATTTCTTTTTCTAGGTCTGTTAGAACATTCATGAACGATAGCGAGGAGACACATATCACGTGGACATTTGCGGAGGTGAATCATCTTGATTAATTACCTTACTTTTCATATATACTTAACTTATGTGCATGTCTTAGTTTGTTAAATTCATAACTTGGATATTAAAATTTAGTGCAATCAACAAAGTGGTGGTTTGGAGTGTGGATACTATGTCATGCGGTGGATGCATGAATTTATCTTCAATTATCAGTTTGAATTTCCGGCTAAAGTAAGTACTTTGTAGAATTTTTGTGAATGTTGTTTATTACATTTAATTGTCATTTGTTAAATATCTATTTTTGTTTTAACAATTGTATATCTATATATAGATCCCTTGGAACGACACATCTCCATTTGACCAAAAGATTTTAGACACCGTCATTCATGTATGGCTTGACACATTTTTGCCGTCGCTCAGGAGGTATAGATCTATATATATGTTTTTTAACCCAATTTAGTTGTTAAATTATCTATTAAGAGTAGATAACAAGAAAGTATATATTCGTTGCTAATTGCCTACTTTGACCCGTTACCCAACTGAGCCGTGTTGTCATTAATAAGGCTCTATGACTAAAGTAGTTTGTTGTTTAATGGGTTAGGTGCAAATGTATTGGTGATGTGAACTAAACTTCTATTTGTTGAATTAGAATATATGGAGTTTATCTTTAATTTTTCTGTTTATATTTATAGTTTGTGAAGATATTCTAGAAGATTTGAAACGGTGGAGCATATTCAAGTCTTCAAACGAACAATTGGGCTATGACTTTGTTTTGATTCTTCCATTGGCTTCATGGTATAGTTTAGGAAATTAGTATCGACTATTATGTCGTTGAACATTCAAGGTAGTTTGTTACAAGTTAGAAAATTAAAGACAATATCTTGTAGCTACTACCGAATTCAAAACTTGTGTGGTTTGTATAGTTGTGTACTTTCAATTGCAATGGTTTATTTTTTACAGTGATAATTGTTTTGTAGTTATAGTTTTTAATGATAAATATACACAGGAAATATGGAAATTAATTGTTTAAAATAATATTTTTTTTATTTTTTTTAAACATTCAGACCCGGTTTCTTAGTTTAAAACCGGGGTAGAAAGTATTCAGGCATGATGTTTTAAAGGAGGTTCAAGGTATTTAGCCCCGGTTTTTTAACCGGGGTTGAAGACTCTTTAGCCCCAGTTTTTTAACCGGGGTTGATTATATACATTTAGTCGTCCCCCCTTCAGCCCCCTCTCAAAACCGGGGTTAAATGTCCGAAACAACCGGGGCTGAATGTTGTTTTTGTAGTAGTGACATGTACATGTGACGACTATAAACACACAGTATCCAAGCAACAAAATCAACAAAATTTGACAACAAACGATGAAATAATAATAATAATAATAATAATAATCTTCTAATATATATAAAAAACTAATTTGATCAAATCTATTATATATAAAATTATCTTTAATAGATTTGATTTTAAAAAGTTTTAAAATAAAATTTTTGATTTTAAATAAATAAAGGATCAAAATTAAATATTTTTTAAAATAATTATTTTAGATCGTCTAATAAAATTTATTAAATTAGTCATCTTCTAATATATATATATATATATTAGAAGATGGTATATATTGAATCTTGTAAACTATTGACTTTACATAACTTAGTAAGACTGTGCGCATCCATCGCGCCACAGCCCTTGTGAAGGACCTTCACCCACGCGATGACCATCGCCCCTCTTTCGTGAGGGAGCTTCACGGTCACACCCGTGACCCAGCTCGCGCAAGTGAGGAGGAGAGTGTGAGAGAGGTTTTTTTTTCTTTTTTCTTTTTTCTTTTTTCTTTTTTGTGATGTGAAGGGTGTGATGGATGCAGGAGTTTGTGTGATGTAATGAGAAAATGGTGAAAAGCTGATGTGGCGCTGATGTGGCTGTGTGAAGGGTATGATGGATGTGGATAGCCTAATCGAGAAGAAGAAATTACAAGTATAGGGCTATCCGCATCCATCACACCCTTCACACACCTTTTTGTCTGCCACATCAGCGCCACATCATTCCCTCACCATTTTCTTATCTCGTCACACAACCTCCGAATCCATCACATGCTTCACATCACAAGAAAACAAAAACAAAACAAAAAAATCGGCGCCTTCTCTCTCTCCGCTCACACCCGCGATGGGGTCACACAAGTGACCGTGAGCCCTCCCTCACGAAGCCAAGCGATGGTTCTCACATGGCCTCACCCTCGTGACTGCCCCTCACCCATCCTATCTAGTGATGGATGCGGGTGGTCTAAGAATTTAACAGGAAAAATAAGTTTTCTATAAATAATTATTAGGTGTTAGTATCTTATGTCACATCACAAAAGATGGGCAGGCTATATCCTCTCGACTTCGAGTGTGAAACAGCTCAACCTGGATGTGGGTAGGGACAACAGCCAGGTCAAATAGGCCATATGTAGTAAATGATAGTCAAACCTGACAATTCAGTCGACATTTAAGTTCACTTCACGTTAAAATTAATATTCAAAACTAGCTAATCACGTCTTTATTGTACTATTTAAATAAATATTTATTGGATAATTTATGTGTCTATGGTTTGTATGGAAACTTAAAAATCTAAAGATGTTCTTGTAAGGAGTTAATAAAAAAGGAGCTATGTTGAGTTGTTAAATTGAGTACTCTCAACGGGTATTACATAAGTAAACCTAAAAAAATATAAAATTATATATAAAATAATTATGAATTAAAAAACCAATCATGTTGTAGATTAACAGAAAAAAGTCAAAATGTTATCATGAATATAAAATAATTACACACGAATATAACTAAATTTTTTGAAGAACTTCTTTTGTTATAATAAGGTAAGGCCTGTATATGTCCATCCATTCCAGTTGCGGTTGCAACATTCCATATGTCACCTTTAGTCAACTTCATGAAAAGCTTTGTAGCATAATCTCCAAGAACTCTTTGAAAGCCCTATCAGCCAAATGGTGTACACAATCATAAGTTACTCACATTGTAAATTGGATGAACAGATCAACAGATACCAATAATCAAAGAACTTTAATTAACTTTTGGATCATCAAGTATCTCATATTCTTCATCCAAATTAGTTGATATTTTGTATGAATCAAGTTATATAAATAGATGGGAAATGAGCTAGTGGAGGATAGTTTTGATATATTTATTTCACCAAATCTATAAACAGAATAGATGGGAAATGTGTTCAACAAATAGTAATTCAAAGGCATCACTCAGGAGGGTTATACCAAGTTCTCGAAGCTCTCTCCTGCAAGCATAACACATTATCAAGTTATATATCCGTAGACTAAACCATTAGCAAGAAAACCACCAAACAGCTTGAGGGAATGTTAAGATAATATATATGTAATGAATAGCATAAACTCATATGCATAAAGGTTCCCGAAAACGATTTACAAAACAACCACATATGAAACATACGAAATGTTAGTTAATTAAATATTGAATAATATATAAATGAATGTATAATAATCCTAAACAAAGTCAGGAAATAATAGTATATACATCAAACAACAAAAACCTACCGCAAATAATAGTGTATACATCAAACGACAAAAACCTTTGTAAACCAATACAGAAAGGAAATGAACTGAAAGTTTGAAACACTAACTTGCAACATATGAAAAAAGTAAACAAAATCCTTGCACATGAGACTTCAGACTCATAAATTTTTAATTCTATTAATCAGATTACAATATTTTGTCCCCTCACATAAATCATGATAGGTTGTATATATAGTGGATGATCACTACAGAGCATCATAACACAGTAGCATTAATAGTCTTTTCGCTTATGGTTATTCCTTCTCCGATCTTCAATGATTAAAAACAACAAAATATAAAATTTACGTTGAATTTTGCCAAATAGGCAGATACATGCTCATACACGTCACATATAGTCATACCTCCAAGGTCTCGATGGCTGCTAACACGGCATCTACACGACCAATGGTGAGTTTTTATGCCAGGTAAGATGCTGAAAATTAACTGAATTAAAATGGTTACTATAATATGTTAAGCCACATAAAAATTTGATTATTCCAAACTAATAAATTACATTGAGACATTAACTGTAGCTTTATAGTAGCCAATGAACACACGAGCTACTGGATATACTTATATACTATGATGTAATCTGGACACACTATAGGCATTCAATGAGAAACCTAACAATTAGAAACCTAAAAACTAACTGGGCTTTTAATGAGAAAAAACTTGACATAAATCAAATATATATGATAAATACGTAACAAATTCAATGTGGAAAATATAATAAACAGGTAACAGATTCAATGTGACAACACTCTATAATCTTCGTTGAAGGAGATTGCAAGAAAGAAAACAGGAGAACAAAAAATATCTATTCTACAAAAATAAAAAGTTGATTCATAGCTTTACACCTTCGTTGTAGATATATCATTTTCGAACCAAAAATTCTCAAACAGATCCAATGTGACAACACTCTATAATCGTAAGTGTGTTATCACCAACGGTCATTCCAAAACTCAATCCTTATGGATATCCACCATACCAATATACACTTTTGGAAGACAAAGTAATTGTGATTGACATGAAGCAACTTCAGATAACAATCTTTGTGCCTTATCTAAAGCATATAGTAACATAGTTAAGTTACTATTATTCATATTATGAATCAACTTAATAACTACTAAATATCAGATTATTTCAATACCCAGTATTAAAACCTTCAAATCAGGTGGATAAATAGGCAAAGGCTTATACTTATTTTTTTCCCATTAAAAAATGGAATAAACATCAGGTTTTCATTGATATTTTAAATAAGTAGTGAACTAAACCAAGAATAATAGGGGTATTATAAAGATGGTGAAGGTATGGAAGACGATGACGTGAACTATTAAGCTAGAATCAAACTAACCCATGTCGACTTCAGTGAACACAGTACCATCGGTCCCAGTTGAATGTTTCATGCCTTCACGAAGTATCCATAAGTATTCTGAATGCACCTTTGTCTGCATGTGGTATTTTCTAATTTCAAGAAATTGACATGATAAAAGTTAACACCCAAAATTATGATCAAAGTTGATCGTGTAAACTCTATTTAAGGCTCAATTTGACCACTGTTTTTAAGACCAATAAAAGAAACATGGAGGACACTAATAATAACCATATAAAAGAAACATGGAGGACACGATTAAAACAAACGAAAAATGCTAATCTAAGAGACCACAAAGAATACTTGTGAAAGTACATGGCTATTGTATGTCGTTAACCATTTAGAAATCGAGATGCACACAACTGAACAAATCAAGCAACAATTGAATAAAAGTTATATTGATAAGACAGAGAGTCATACAGCCTAGTAAGATCCAGCAGATTGGTTACAGCAGTAGGAAAAGGCCCAACAATTGAATCTGCATATACTTCCCTGCAACAATGTAGTAGGATCCAATGTAGACAACTTATACAAAATATAAATTCAATGACATGTTCATGCAACAAAACATGAATACAATACGATAATCAGTATTAATTTTCTGTCAATACAAAATTCTGACTTACAGTTCTGTAACTACTCTATAATAACCTTGTGTGGAGCATGTGACACCAGACCAAGCTGGTAAATCACCATCTCCACAAGGATCATCACCAACCCATGCATACACTACCCTCCATCCAAGATATGCTTTTATTTCATTAAAGTGTGATATGAAATGGGTATAATTAGATACAGAAACAATAGCATGGCATGAAGAAAGTGGATTAGAGTGTATACAAATATGAAACACAAAGAAAGACTTAATTTACCTTTAGAGAAAAACATGAACTTAGAGAGAAAAATATGAACAAACTTTAAGAGGTAATTAGTAATTGGCAATTATGAGCTACTCTAATAACTCTTTACTAAAACAATACCATTCGCTTTTAAAATCCGAATCCTCTTAACTAAAAAGACGACCTCGTCTGCATCCAGTGAACTTCATATATGAAATAAAGAAATTGATATCCAATAAGGATTGGATCATAATAGGCATTTGTGTTGTAAAAGAAATCAATAATTAGCAAAAACATATAAAAAATAGAACCAATCAAAATCCAATATAAGAACTTTTCTTCTAAGGATCATACATCCAAGAAGTTAAATAACATTTTTATCATTCGGATCTTTATTCATATGCCAACATATCTTACCACAAGAACCATTGATTATATTGACAAAATCATATATTATGATTACCTTCCGTTTTTGTCAAAGTACTCCATCAATAGAAAGAGAAGTATACCCATTCCATGTTAAGTCAAATACCCTTTGCAAACACAATGTAAAAATTAAGAAGGATGAAAGAAAATAAAGAAGGCTGAATCAATCTTCGGCTTCGACAATGGCTCTGCATAGAAAGGAGACACCTTATATGAACTTTCCTATATATATGAATAAAGGTGTTATAGCTTGTCTATGCATATCTCCGTCGCCATGAGATAATTATAAAACTAATTGATTTCAAAATTAATTTTAGTTAAGAAGGTTCACATGATTATCAAATCAGCAGCATCATTTCCCTGTCTGCTACGTGGAGATTTAGGCACACCAGGTACTTCAGTTTCTTTGGGGCATTTCTTCAAACACCTTGTGGGCAATCAAGAAACTAAATTGCAAAAATGAAATTAGCCACAAACACGTTTTTTTGTTTCGTCTAAATCATTATAATAACAACATAAAGCTCAAAAATCATAAAGAGATAAAGGCATTACAGACCTTGATTCATCGAAGCAATTGATACTGGTACACACAATTGTAACACCCTCTTAACCGGCCTAGGATTATAAGGTAATTAATTAAGTTAAGTTTAAGATTTAATTTAATTATGTGGATTATTTGATGTTATGTTTAATTGATAATTAAATGTTTAATATTATTGGATAATTAATTTTTAAATTAAATATATTATTGGTTAGTGGGGGGGATGTGTTGGCCGATTTTGGTGATTAGTCACCACACACACAAACAACTCACATTTGCATGCAATTTAGAACAAATAACCAAAAGTGTTGTGTGTGTGAGTGTTTAATTGCTCTCGGCCGAGAATCAAAAGAAGAAAAGAATTCAACATTTGATCATCAAGTCTTGCATACAATTAGGTTTCCGAATTCATAGAAATTCAAGGTTAGATCACTGATTTATTATTTTGGATTGTTAATGTGATTCGGTTTATATATATATATATATATATATATATATATATATATATATATATATATATATATATATATATATATATGAATACCGATTAATTCTTAGTAAATTGGTGAACTTAGGATGTATGCATGTTAGGGTTTATGATTGTTATATGTTCTTTGTGTGATTAGAATGATTCCTGGAAACATAGAACACTTACATGCTTGAACTCAGTAGGAATTTGTGTTAAAAATCAAATTTGGGCAAGAACACATGAATTGATCGGAATTGAAGTATGAATCTGACGGAATTGGTGAATTCGGATAGAATTGATCGGAATTAGGTCAGAATCCGACACATTATCTATGGACTGCCCTAACTCTTTTATCGGAATTAACATTTCCCATTTGCTCGGAATCCTCTTTGATCGGAATTGGACATTTACTCGGAATTGGATAATATATCGGAATTGCCTATTTCTCGGAATTGATACTTCCCTTAACACTTTTGTCGGAATTCAACTTTATCGGATTTTGTACATTCTCGGATTGAGCCTTAGCTTGGATTGTGTCTTTTCTCGGAATGTGCCTTTGCTAGGAATTGAACAATAGCTTCATCGAATTTGGTGTTAATCGGAATCACTCATTTCTCGGAATTGGATTGATCGGATTTTATGATTTTAAGGATTATGATTAACAATCAAATTATGATTTGATGTACATGATGTATGTATGATATAACATTTGATATATGAATAAATATGATATCTATTTTGGATCAGTATTATGAAATGAAATACTGACTTGTGTTTACTTATTCTCAGGAACTGAGAAGACTCAGTGAATAAGTCAACTGAGTGTGCTACAGCTTGCTGCCTGTGGTGAGTGGATTTATATCTATTGATATACAGGATATGATATCCTATTGTTACTTGCTCATTGGACTGTTTGTCTTGATTTTGAATATGTTAGAACCTAGAGGGGGGTGAATAAGTTCTTTAACTTAGTTTACCAATTTTTACACTTATAAAAATTTGTAAGTTGTGTTAAAAATATTTTTCTTGAAGTTTATAACACAAAAAATATATATGCTTGAAATAAAGAGAGTAAGGGTAGAGAGATATCACCAATTAGTAGACAAGAGATTTATAGTGGTTCATGCAAGTGTTAACAAACTTGCACTACATCCACACATTGGCCTCACCCACCAAGAGTTTGCTCCACTAGCTTCTCTCTTTGAAGGTAGAGATAAACCTTTTACACTTCTCTTTTTCACTTGCAAGAATTAACACTTCAAACTTGCAAGTAAGGTAAAGATAACCTTGCTTCACTCTAATTCTATGGGCTAGAGTTGATCCTTACTTCTCTCTAATTCTAAAGGATAGAGATGATACTTACTTCACTCTAATTTGAAAGGCTAGAGTTGATCCTTACACTATTACAAAATATATAAAAAGATGATGTAGTGTTTAAGCTTTGAAAGCTTTGCTCTTGCTTGATTCTTGATCTTGAATGATAGATGAATTATCAAATAATATGAGCTCACAAGATAAGAATATATGTTCTGTGTTTTAGCTGTACAAGAGGTTGTTGAAACACAAGACTTAAGTTGGTTTAAATAAGGAAAAAGGTGCAAGTTCAAAAAGTGTCCAGACTGCCCACGGTCGATCCACGGTCGACCGTGTCATCTTCCGTCAGCATTCTGAAACTTTTTGAGCCTTGCAAATAAAGACGTTGGCCTTTTACCAAAATCACACACAACTCATTTTTACCATTAAAATGCACTGAAAAGGAGTCTTAGAAAAGTTGGGTTGGTGTCATACCTCTTATGTTTGAATTTAAACACCAAATAGGAAGTTTAGAAGCCAAATTCATAAAACATGTTGGAAGTTTGCTTCTTTGGGAGATTCCTTTTGCTATAAGTGGTGTTGTGTTATTTCAATGGAAGATCATGTTTGGTATTTGCCAAAATAAGAAGTCTTATACTTTTTCAACCAAGCTTGTGATTTATATAAAAAGTATTTGAATTTTTTTATAAAAGTTTTTATAAAAATTATTTTGTAAAAACTTAAACTTCTTTAATTAATTATTCTTGTAAGCTCATATTTTCTGAACTCTTGTTTGTAGTTTTCTTCGCCATCGGTTGTCGGGTACGAGTTCGGCTGATTTCAAGAGGAACAATGTTTAAGAATAGTGAGTTGTGTAGTGACGGTTGATACACGGTCGACCGTGAGATCGACCGTGAACACTTTACGCTTTCTTCAAAACTTGTTTTCTTCATATCTTGTTGAGTTAAATTCTTTTACTTGTTTGTACCTCACTTGATCATCAATTTGAGGCTTGTTAATTTTCTTTAAGAATATATATATGAACATATGAATAATTTTGATAAGCAATAGTATCACATGTGTATATTTTTATCATCATCAAAACAAGGAGTGCACTTTTAAATGTATGACCATGTATGCACCAACAGAATATGTATACATGTTACCTTTGGAGATCAGCGTGGTGGTTTTTCGGCTGGCCTGGTTTGGGGATATATAGTATTAGCACACGGTTTGATTTGCATTTGTTGTATTCAATGGTGCTAATATTGTTATCCATGTAACTGGGCCATCAGTAAACCTTGGTTTTGGCCGACCTTGGTTGTAGGTGGTTGCAACACCGCCGGTTCTCCTTGATTTATGAGCTTTGTGTTTTAGACATGTTGGCCTTGTGTATGTTTAGATATTTGTTCCCTCACTTAGCTTTGTGCTAATCCCCCACTAGATTATTTTGCAGATACTCCTTGGTGAGTTTGTGAATTATGAAGACTGAGATGTTGGACCGACCATAACTCTGATGTCAAAGATTTTGTTAGAGCCTGATTTTGTAATTAACACTGTAGTGGCATATTTTGTAAATCTGAAATGAACAAATGTTGTATTTAACTTTGGTTCTAAATTAATTATATGTAATTAGCTTCCGCACACAGTTTTATGTTAATTTAAAAAGTACAGTGTTACAACAATGTACTAAAATTTTTAATTATCAAGAGGTAATTTGGAACACACTCTATTTTGTCATGTTTGACAACACATCCTGCATTTTCTATAAAGCCAAAACCATACATATTAATTATTAAACATATAAGTCATAACTGATATTCAATAGGTCCTCACCTTGGCTAAAATATTTTACGAATTCATCACTCACTGAAGACGAAGAAGAATATGTGGTATATTGTGATGCCAAAGCAATTTCCAACTTCCCAAACACTTCCACCAAAGTGGGTCTTTTCTTGGGGCAATCTTGCAAGCATTTCATTGTAATATCCAAAAAAATACGTAACCCGTCATCAGCTATTCTTCCTGAGAAACCAAACCATAAAAGAGAAGATTGAATCAAAAATCAGGAATTGGGAGAATCGTTGGTAGTAGCGGCGTTAAAAACCCTAATTTTGTGAGACATGTTCGAACAGGAAGGCGTTGATATTCTGAGAAAATGATGAGCGGGAATTTAAGAAAAACGTATGCGTAGAAAAATTGAAGAACAGGAGTCGAAGAAATACGATACCTGTTGTTTAACCGGGAATGTCTAAGAACAGCAGAAGCCGAACTACACGATAAGCAGAGAAACAAAACAATCTATTAAGCATAGAAACAACACAATCGATTAAAGAGAATACCTTGTAACGAAAGATGGAGAATGAATGCAGCAGGAAGAAGAACGATGGAGGCGATGAAGAACGTATGAGAGAAGTCGTTTCTAGGGTTTACTTTGTCAACATCGATTAAGAAACAACAACAACACTTTAAAACAGAAACAAATCAAACGATTACGAAGAAAAACAAAACAATGGATGATACCTTGAAGCAGATTGTCGATTGAGGCAGAGAAAAAGCGGCCCTAGGGTGTTTTTGAATTTTTTCGAATGAGCTGTATGAGAGAAGGAGGCTTTCCACTTTTGGATACTTAATTAAGTAAAGTGTTGAGGTGGAGATGATGTGGAGGAAAATTGTTGAAGTGGAGTAGTCTTATTGGTGCAAAAAACTTCTAAAAAGAGGAAGAAGGTAAGCCTTTTTAATAATATAGATAGATGATAAATGTGTCTCTAGTAATTTTAAAAATCGATCGATTAATTAGTGTAATTGCTCATTTTTCTTGTTTTTAACCTCTTTTTGTATTTCTCTAGTATTTTGTTAGTATTTATGAAATTATTTGCTGTTTTAAAAAAATTTAAGCAAATATTTATAATAAATTACAAAAAATTAAAAGAATAATTATTGTTTTTAGGGTGATAGTTTGTATGCAACAAATTATGTGTTATTTACAACTTATATTTGTTGTGTATAACTAAAATTTATTATGTGTTATTTACAACTTAATATATATTTATTGAGAGAAATTCGTATGCATTTTTATATTAAGCTTTAAAATATCATATTTATTCAATTTATTTTTTAGATATCATATGTACCTTCAAAAATTTTCAAAATATCATATATACTGAAATTGTTATGTTCAATCATAATTATATATTATTGTAACACCGTAAAACTCAAGCCATTTTTTTAAATCACAGCGGAAGTATTGCAATAGAAAAATAGTAAAGATAGCAACACCCACAAACTAAAAACCAATACTGTTCAACAACACATTATATCATTTAGTGTTACAAAAGAGTTCACAAAGATGGCTCATCTTATCTAAAACATAATATCAGAGCGACGGTCAAACTTCCTCAGTACAAACAACCACCTACCGAAGCTCACCAAAACCTGCACCATAGAGTTAGGGTGGGGAATTAGCACAAAGCTAAGTGAATGGAATTTAACCCACAAACAGCAATAGTATAATCACAACAATCACCACAAAAACAAGACACGCAAGGACTACTCAAGAGCGGGCACCATGTATCATCAGAGGCACGGCGGCTCTGCAGAGCCTGCAACCCATATGCCGGTAAAGCATAGGTTTACCGATGACCGTCTGCTAACTGACACAGTTAAACCCCCTCTGCTGCAACAAATGTAACAGGGGGTGAACAACCGCATAACCAGAAGCAACCCAATCTAGCCCATCACAAACCGGCTAACCTCCCTCAAAGACAGCATACGCACAGTAATCTTCACCGCGCACATATCTTGGACTCGATTGCAATCAATAAACATATATACCAGTCATCGTACAATCATAGTACCAATCACCAAACAATCACAATCTCAATCTCTGAACAATCATAATACCAATCTCCAAATAATCATATCAGATTTAACAATCTATCGCATGATTAAATAATATGAATCCAGATAATTATCATAATCATAACTAATACTACCAATGAGTTAAAGTCCACTCACCTGTGTCCTCAAAATCCACACTCAGTTGTCTTATGTTACTGAGTCTTTGAGTCCCCTGAGAACACAACATAAACAAATCAGTATCTCCAAAAGTCAAGTTAATTCGCAAACGGGTCAAAGCTTAACCGTTACACCTAACATGTATAACCAACAGGAAACATACTCAAAATCAATTAGAATATCATTATATATGATATTGAACAAGTAGAAATCAACAAAACTTTCATAAGGTTCATCTATCTCCAATTAATCTGCAAAAGTCAAGTTACTACGCAAACGGGTCAAAACTAACCCATTACGCAAAACACATATAATCAACATGAAAAATATTTAAAACCATTTAAGATAATCATATATGTTATAAGCAAGGTGTAGCAAACTAGCAATCAACAGAACACGCTCAAAGTTCATATATAACAATTTACCTCGCAAACGGGTCAAAATCAACCCGTTAGGTTAGACACACCAAACCAACTTGAAATAAGTCAAACATCATTTAAAAATGCTTCATATATCATATGGAACATGTATCAACCAATGAAACACGATCACGAGTCATCTAAGTTCATATAACATATATTAACTCGCTAACGGGTCAAAACCAACCCATTAGGTTTAATGCACCAAACTAACATGAAATACATGTTCAACACTTTAGGAACTCTTAATATATCATAGAGTACATGTAGCAATCAACGAACCACACACAATGCTCATCTAAGTCCATTTCTCGAATTTAAAGTAGGCGTTTAACACAAATATCTACACATATAGCATCAAACATCATAGCCACTTCTTCTATATCATATAATCATAACTCAATCTTTAAGAAGGTAAGTTTTCTCCCAAAATTCTGCTCAAAATATAAAACTATGTACAAAAACCCATTTTTGACCAAACGGGTCAAATAACCACAACTTTAACTCTAACGGATCGACACCAAAACGACATTTTTTGAAAAAACTTTCTAAATACTACTTGCTCCCCGTATAACGAAGAGTTGATCTGCACTTTTTGAGGTCCTAACTCGGAAAGACAACCAAAGTCAACAAAAGTCAACTTTAGCGAGATTTCGGTAATTTTTAGCAATTCAATCCCAAATCAATTCTACTCATTTTTCAGTGTTTACTAACATCATTTAGCACTTGTAGAAGCTATCTTACATACATTTCACTCATCCAATTAATTCAAACAAAAATCCAACTTTAATTAACTAAGAAATGTCCAATTTAGCAATTTCTTGAAATTCATCAAAACTAACACTTGTAATCCATAATTTGAGTTTCAATCAATCTATATGTGTTGTAGGAACTATGTGAAGCATAAAAATCAGCCCCTTAATGGTCAATTTCGAATTTGACCCATTTAGAATCATTTATTCATTCCTAATTTCAAGTTCATCTTCTACCTCCTTTAATGGAGTTTCATGCTCAATCATCATAACCATAGCAATTCATCGTTCAAATGATATCAAATCAGTTTAGAACTTCATATTTATGCATATTAAACACATTGAAAGCATTAAAACACAATATAAACATCAATTTCATGAAAACCCACAAATCAAGTTTCATATAATCCTCCATTAATGGAGCTCTTGAGTTCCATACTTCCCAACACAGAAATCAATCATCATGCTGAAGCAATATCAGTCTATAAATCATCTCTTGAACATACATAACATATTGGAATCATCAATTATTCAATATCAAACTAACTCATGAGCCCTACAAATTCAAGTAGGGGTTTTAGCAAGAACACCCCATAAGCTCCAAGAATCAACTTAATATATACATAAACTTACTTGTATGATGCAACAAATCAGCAACAAAATGAATAATCAAGGCTGAATTGGTAGTTTGTCTTGGAGGTTTTTGAAAGAACATCATTATATCACACACACACACACACATAAAACAGCCCTCTCGATAAAGTAACATGGAAAATTGACTTCAAAAAGTCAAATAAGGGCTTTGAGTCGGCTGGTGACATTTTAAAACACATACACAATACAAAATGCTGATATCTGACATATACGAGAACATTAATAAAGCGGTCATACTCAATTAGTAAACAAGCAACCAGGTATTATTTGGGACTCTCGTGTAAAAACGAATCACATGGCATCAATAAAAATATTAAACTAATATTTTTACCTCTTACCTCGTGGTCCAATTAAATATCAAGTCATCATCAAATAAATGGCACTTATATAATGAATTAAATAAATAAATAATTTACCGTCACCGCGTAAACTACCAGGCCCGATAGGAAGATGTTACAATTATAGTCTTTGTTCATCTCACATTGTCAATCCTTTCTTAGTTCCAGACCTAGTGACTGCTTCCATGTGGTTAAAAGGGATGGGATAGGAATAGCCGAATAGGAATAGGAATCAAGGGTATGTTTGACAAAGGAATGAAATGGTCAAAGGACTAGAATAGTTTATTACCATTTCATCCATATGTTTGGTTGCTTTCTCAGAATGAAATGAATCATTAATGCAGTATGTTTGGTAGAGAAGAATAGATATTGAAATAAAATAAAATAAATAAATAATGACCAAAATGCCCTTGTAATAAAAAAATAGATATAACTTAAATTTGAAAAAATTCATATATAAAAATTTATTTTAAATACACTTTACACGTCTTAAAAAAATTGATAAATATCAAAATTACGAGATTATCATTAATAAATATTGGGGTATATTGGTCATTTTCTATCTCATTTGCACATGGAATGAACAAAAAAAGAGGTTGAGGAAATGAACGAAATAAAAGGAATGGAATTACCTTTGGAATGGTTTCCCTCTTAGTAAACAAACATCTTTTTATTAAAGGAATGAAATGAAGGTTTCCATTCTCACTCTCATTCCATCATAACAAACATAACCCAAGAGGTTTGCATAAAAGAGACCAAGATCAATAGAGACTCCTTTAGACTTTTCATCAAACTGTTGCTTTGCATCTCTAACTTACCTACATTAATTTTCCATGAACTTCTATAGGATTCCTTTGCATCAAGGAGACCAAGATGAACAGAGACTATAGCTAAATGTGGTACTTGTAATACAGCTTATAGAAATTCTATAAAATCTGGAACAAACCCAACAAAACATGTGTAATATATAATCAGCCCCATCAATTTAATTTTAAACACATCGATCCTATATCATTAAGGCTGCCAAATTCAATGCACATGTTCAAAATCAACGGCTTCAAAATGCAATCGATTCAACACATGTTCTTGATGTCTGCCACAATTTGAAAAAACAAGACAAATTAAAAAACCCAAGCCTTTCGAAAAACGTATTGAGATTGAAATCAGCAGAAATATTTTTACAGACTTACCGTAACTAAACTATGATTGATCGAAGCATCGGAATTCTAATGTTCATCCACCCAGTAAAGAGGTTTCTTTAATTTTGTACAATTATATACAAAGTCATGCCTAGAATGAATTCAATTCAGGAAAGAAAATCCATTAGGATGATTAATGTTGCAACCATTTGGTTGCGATTTCTTTGTAATTGTTTCTTTTCTTCTTTTTTTTTTGAACCGCAACATAAGGCAAGCATGAAGTTTTGGTATTGCCATCACCCCCGTCAAAGTTCAAACAAGCCAAGATTTTATTAAAACCAGCGAGAAGCTAGAAGAGTACACTAAGGTCAAATACAATTAAAAGGAGACATACACCAACCGACCAACTCAAAAGTTTATATTTCTTAACTCTATTTTTTATACAAAAAAATGAATACACTTGAATATGGCTTCCCATTAGGGTCTCCTCCCTGCTGCCACCGTTCTCGAACTCCTAGCGATTTCTCAGCTTCCATATTTGCCACCGTTCTCGAACACTTTAGAAAGGACGAAAAAGGTCGTAAAATGACTTATAAAGGACCGTCTTCATCACTTTTAAAGTTAAAGGACTAAAACGGCATAAACCCCTAAGTTAAAATACCATTTGACCAATTAACTCTAAAAAAAGACTAATATTCATTACTTTAATTAAAGAATCTTATGTTTTTCATTTAACCATAACTAAATCTTAACTATTCGTTTGTTTAAAATTAAATTTCAATTCTGACTATAAATTATCAAAGTTAAAACTCAATATTAACTTACAAGAATTTTTATCATTTTAAATTATTTCATAATTCCAATTTCTTATCCATTCTACTCAAGTCATGATTTAAACTCAAATCAATTCATACGTGTAGATAACAAACATTTTAAAAATCAGATAGTTAAATTCTTTTTATACAAATAAGAGAAATGATTCTCAATTACATTTTTCTGTTAAAATTTATATGCTACTAAACAAAAGAATCAATTTTCATTCTTCAAACAAATCTTCTTTCTCTGCAATTTCATTCTCTATTATCATTTATCTACAATTCCATTCGTTTGTTTAATTAAAGAATTGTAACATTTTATGTAGTGAAAAGTAACTTTGATCCTCATAATTATTTAGTCAAAATTAAAAGAATTATTCAGTTATGCAATCTCAATTATTTATTTGATCAAAATTAAAATCAATATTGACTACAAACAATTGTTATAATTTATTTCAGGAACAATTATTTTACCAATATTTTAGTTTAATATTTATTATTTTAAACTAAATCCGGTATCAAAGTAGACATTTAATATATTTTTAAATATGAAATTAATAAATAATAGCATGATATGTTTTCACGCATGTTTAAAGTAATATAATCTTATGAAATTCAAAATCCTAGTTTTTGAAGGAAGAAAATCAAATGAATATGAGAAATTAAATATCCTCCTATTTTTTGTTCCTACTTCATCATCCTACTCATCACAAGATGACATGTGTACTCCACTAATTTTCTTCCTCATCTTCTTCCTTGATTTTGACACATGTCTTGATCAAATGAGTAGGAGGATAAGTAGGAACAAAAATTAGAAGGATATATCATTTCTCAATGAATATATACGAAAATTATTCACAAACTAAACGTCAAAACATCATTATCTTCCTTGACCGGCCAATGTTTTTTTTCATGATTATGATCATTTAATTACTCAAATAAAAAACAATATATATACTAATGTCGATGACCTTATCACTTGAAGCATATGGAATGCTGATTTACAAGAATTAAATGCGTGTCACATCAACACTTTAGAAATGATTTCTATGTCGCAAGATTCATCATTTTAATGTTTTATGATAATATATACTAGGTTTTAAGCCGTATAAACACGGCTAACATGTAAGATCTTCGGATATGATTTTATATTTTTATGTTTTGAATAAGATAATGCTTGTTAAACGAATGTTAGCATATAAGTTTACAAAATTATTATTTTAATTAAATAAGCTTAAAAAAATAAAAGTAGTTTGTACTCAAACAACTTAAAATAAGCAATTACAAGCTCCCTTTTAAAGAAATAACAATAAAACAGATTGAGTGACTAAAAATTAATAGCTATTAAAGACGGTCAAATTACTTACTACAAGTGACATAAAAGTGAAAATAATAAGATATATACAACATGCAAGGTCTAGAATAAAAAAAGTAGCCAACCTCTTTATTTAATTTATGGGATATGGTAGTGAAGATCATGAAGGATCAATGCTCTAACCTCAAGATAATTGTTGTCCTAAAATCAGAATGCAGGTCATGTTGAAACGAGGAGGCTATCAAAATGCTCTCAATAAGTGTGGAGAGGCATTCATCTGTCACCAGAAATGCCTCAATAATTGTGACGGGTGTCGGTAGATCTTGCTCTTGTATGCGGGCATTTAATTAGGGTTACTCCATTCGAACGCAACGGCAACGGTAGTGTAGCTTCGAAGGTATGGAAATTTAAGATTGTTTTGCGTTATGCCTGATGAAATGCCTAATTCCGGCTATATTTAAGGTTTAGGGTTTAGGACCTTGATTAAATTGGGAATTTTTTTAGGCCAATGGTTGGGAAATGAGTATTGAAATACTTACCAATTACCTCAAATGCAACCAACTAAACCATTGATTCTTCGACCAGTGATGCAACAACCTTCATAACTTCATCGGCAACTTCCAAATCAATTGCTTTTAAAGCAGCCAAAGCATTACTCTATTTGATCTATGTGTTGTTTTTCACACGCGATTGCAATCAAGAGATTAAGGAGCTTGACACCAAACTGAACCCAATCAAAATTATGAAATTGAGAAACAAATTCAAGGTCATCAGCTCATAAATCGAATAACCATTACAAAATAGGGAAAAACAGGAAATGCCTATCATAATGGAAGCGAAAAATGTTGTTGAATCCAATGAAATAATGTTAATATAGAACAATTAGAATCAGGTTCATGAAGCGATCTAAGAAAAGGCATAGTACATTGTAATTAAGTGAGCGCCCCTATGGTTCAACACAATAATCTCATTGCTCGGACTATTCATAAGCATTACCTGCAAGAAACTCCTATAGTTTTGTAAGTGATGTCATATGATGAGTTGACCTTTCTCTACATCCATCAACATTATCTAGTGGTCAAAACTAACATGATTACCAATATTTACAGAATTCATAGATGCTATGTTAAGGATAATAAACCTTGAGAGCGAAGCCTGCTGGTAATTCACTTAGACTTCATACATGAGACATCGGATCTAAGGTTTGAATCCCAACAGATGCCATCACCCCTTTATAGTTCATCTTTGAATATACAAGGTTCTTTACTGACAAAAGGTGATACAAGAATTCTACTTTTCTCTGGGTGCTCAATTATAGTGTATAACAGAGGTTGGTTTAAAAATTAAATTAAAATCCTCACAAATAATTAAAATTTGGATTTAAAGGAAGGTTTTAAGCAAATCTAACATTCTAACCTCGAATATCAACAAATCTAATTCAGTTACTACTACATAACTATATCATTCAATTTGATTAAATTTTTGCAGGATGAGCGATCGCACAGGGCCCTATCTAGAAGGAGGCCCAAAATTTTGTATAGACATAAACATATGATAACAAACTATTTGAAAGCCTCCATTTAGTACAATTAGTTCATAATTCATTAGGCCTTTAGTTAGTAAATTTTGCTTATACATAAAAAATTTGTATCGAAAGGGCCTATTATTTGTTCGGGTTATTGGTATAACAATTATCGAACTATTAATAAATTTTAATTATGCATATAAAATTTTTGTATTTAAGGGCACATCATTTACTCATCGCACAGGGCCTTCATAATCAATGGACCGGCCCTGCATAAGAATGATTCGTCTGGTAAGATTAGACAACTAACAGAGAAAAAAACAGGTCGGTTCGGCACTTAATTTTTAAAACTTCCTCCAATTTATTAAGTATATTCGTACCACCCCACCGAAGAATTGAAAAAATACAATAAAAATTATTGAAGCCATACAATTTCTTTTCATTAAAATTATTTAGGATCTTCTATGCAATTTAATGCAGGTAATATTACTTCTGACTCGTTTTATTTTTAGCTAAATGCTATGATAGAAAATAAAAAAGTACATAAATACTGTTGTGTACCAGCATTATTAGGCGTTGACATGTTGTGCTACCAAGAGGATCTGAAGGACACTGATGGATTAGACAAAGTGAATGGATTTGCAAAGCTGCACTATGTGTTAATAACCTGCCACCGAATCGTTGCAGAAAGTAGGCGTTGTGCTACCAACTTAATAACATATAAGAATGTTCATTTCTATAAATTATTATGCAAAGAGGCAAATGTTGAGCATGCAGGACACCATCAGCGCGCTTTGCATGAACAACCTTATGTGTTCTATTTGTTCTTAAGTAGGTGGGTAGTATTTTCTTTCTTCCTTTTTTGCACTTAGGTGGGTAGACAGGTGATGTTAAGAGAACTCAGACAAGGACTTTCCGCAAGAACATAAGGTTATGAAAACTAAATATCATGTACATGTTAAACTTCAATTTTTTTATAATTTTATAAAATAATTACCAATTGGGACTTTAAGTAACAACTTAATAGTTGGTAGGTCACCTTGAGATGTAATTGCTATGGACCTAGTACATAAAAGGAAGTCTGTATTACTATTACCATTTGGATTATTCAAGAAAGCTATAAAAAATAACACTTACCTCAAGCGAAGTTTGTTCTTTGCCTGGACTTCAACCCAATATCCTGCATTGTTATGGACTTATGGCAAATGCTATCATCTCTCATGGAACATCCTGAACGGAGAATCAAAATTCAGAAAGTAGAAATTTATTCCCCTTAATGCTTCCATGTTCCATTCCTCCCCATAAGAAATTGCATGATTACAGATGTAATGAAATATACTGATTTGTCACAATATTGAAATGATAGATTACATGCTAAGATTCATTGGGTATTTAACATTTTAATCAGCAAAGCAAGTAAAACGTTAATGAGTTAGTTTGTAAATTAATAATATAAAATAGAAAAAAGTTGGAGTCCATTAGGAGGAGACCAGCTGGTTATATGGGCGTCCGGAGCGAAAGGTTTTCACAGCTCTGTGATCCAGCCTAACGCTTTCCCCTTTGCTCTAGGAACCATGTAGCCCGAGCCTTCGCTCAAACCACGTGATCCAACTCCGAACTTGGAATGGGCAAGCCATATATTGCAACCATAAACTCAACCGATCTGGCCTCGACCAGAGTCCATCCCACGTTAATGCCCTCACTTGAGTCACAAGCTTGCGTCACCAAGCTCGGCGACAACAGCACACAAACTGGTCTTTATAAACAACAATCAGATCACTCTTGCTGCCGACGTGGGATGTAAACAGATGCTTTTAGCGTTCAGCCAATTAGTCATATTAATCTCTGTTAAAGCTTATATTGGATGGTTATCTTCTACACATTTTCACTTACTTGAAGTAGATTCCTTGGTGTCATTGTCATTGTTATTGGCTGCATCAGATACGATTATTGCATTTAAAGTATATTGCCCGTCTCATACACAAACAGTTTGAGCTTCTACAATTTAGGAAGAATTATGTCACCACTTCAATCGATTCTTTGTACCGTTAATCAAACAAAGCTGCATCTTATTTATGGAAAAGGAAGCAAAGAAATAAAAACAACTTACTTGTGAGGAGGAGTCGAGAACTGAGGACAGAGAGAAAGGGCTCCTTGTTGATCGATTAGGGTACCGACCATCAGGTTATCGGCATCGATTAAGACCTGATCAAAAAACCGTTTGCTGGAAAATAATTGGAGATTTGAAGCAGATCTCCCTCATCTTGAATCAAGTTGTGAGAACAACGATGAAATCAAAGATTAGGTTTAGAAATCTGACTGCACATTCTTCGTGGCAAAACTCGTAATGTATAAGTCGTGACGAATGACGATGCTAATCAAAGGCTTACGGCAAAAGGACAATGGAGATGACTGGTTGACTGCGATCCTCGTGGGGCAATAGGGGAATATCATCGAGACATCGTCATTCGACTTCACGTCATTCGATTTCTTCCCTGCCATTGCTCGAATTGAGAAGTCATCGGAGGATAAGAAGCTTATGATCTTCGGGATTTCGCCGTTCGATTCGATTTCATCCACGATAGGGCTTTTGATCGATTAAATTAGAATGCAGAGGATTTGAATCGATCGAGCTGATGATAATGAAATCAACGTACGAACAGTTTTCTTACCTGCCGAATTGTTTACACCGCTTTGATTTCTTACCTGCCGAATTGTTTATTCCCTGCCTTAATTTTTTTAGTTGGTTGACACATCAGATTGTTAGGATGCTTAATTTGGCTTGATTTAAAATTTCAAGATCAAACACAAGTGACACATGGGATACAATAGATCTTGTTTTAGTATAGATATAGATAGATAGATATGACAAATTCATTTATCCATTCGTTTTTAAGTTGTATGTCTTTGACAACTACATAACGATACATTTTAAAGAATTCCTATATCACATTAGACCATCTGTTTTATCTTTCATCTTTTTTTTTATTTTTGTAAAGTTAGCATCACATTATTCGTTTTTTCTTTTTACAATCTTAGTTTTATGCCTTCCAATCTTACTCACGTTTTTTATTTATTTTTATTATTTAGTTAAGAAGGAGAAAGAGATAAAATAGAATGAGAGATGGGGAATATTAGAGAAGAGGAAAAAGAAAGAGGGTGCGGATGGGTGGGGGTGTACGTCTATATAGAGAACAAGTAGAGAATAAGATACCAAATTAATGTAAACCATGGTGGCTTTTTTGTGAATATCACTTTTGAGGTTAGACACTAAGTAGCACTTTGAGCTCCACCTTGGAGCTAAATAGTCACTCTGTAAATTGTGTCGATTCAATATTAATGAAATTTCTAGCCTTTCTAAAAAGGTACCATATTGGATAACACCTCCTCTCTAAAGGTGTTTTTGAAATACAGCCTTAGGTAACCCCTGCATGGAAGTAAATTGGTAATCTTGGTATTCATCAGCAGTTTTCCTTTCATTATGACCATTTACTCAATTCAATCAATGGGTTGTCTAGTATAAAGAAGTATATTTTTTTGAACGATAAATAAACATACATCATAAATTGCTAATATGCACCCTGATACCAAGTCAAAAGTCATTTAGTATAAAGATATATGTTATCTTATATATTAGAGAAGAAACTCTCATACTAAGAGTGCTACGACTTTTAACACACTGAACTACTGCCACATTGTCACGTTCTGTTTTTTTCTTCAATCACCTGGTGTCTTAGCCCCATAGTAATCTTTGTCTGTCACATCAAATTCTACGATAATTTTTATTATATTCAAAAATTTAGAAAATAAATGAGAGAAAGGAAGGTTGTTGGGTCCACCTACCATTACCTATCTCATGTCTTCTTCACTCTTCACCTCCAACATTCTCTGCCGCTTGTCTTTGGTGTGACACTTCTCTCACCCTCGAAATAGTGAGCTCGCCCATCCTACCCCACACTTTAACAAGGACGGGTAAATATTTGTCATTAGGGAACATGTAGATAGATTTTAATCAGCAAGGACAGTTACAGGTGATTTATTAAAAAAAACAAGAACCTTTAGGCAACGATAAGTGTATACTTTCATTCTATATGGGTGTCTGCACGGTAGAACCAACCTTCCTATCGTTGCCCATATCTCTCTCTCTCTCTCTCATTCAATCGACCATTCAATATCTTTGATTTGTCAATAAGAGCCGCGCTAACTATTTTTTTTAAAGTTGTTGTTCTTGAAGATAATACAACAGACCCATGTTTTTAGAGTTCCTTTTTTTTACTTATGTAGCATACAAATATTTATGATTCTCTTTATTTCGTGGTAAGTAGTAAATATAAAACATTTATGACTCTTATTACATCAACTTACAATTAAAGAATAAACATAAAACATATATTGTTTTTACAATTTTAATTTATATAAAAATAAATATAAGTAATTGGTTTTTCAATTTAAAGGGATGTGATGTACGATTGTACTAGTACATCGCTTGCGTGGTTCCACCTTTACAAATAACTAAAACAATACGTATGTTAGTCATATTATTATTTAATCATTTGTGAGTATGTTTAATCATTTAAGTACTTATGAGTATGAAAACACATATGATATACTTCTTCTAGGTGCGAACATCTTTTCCCTTTAAATCTAGCATATATGGCATTGAATTGTGTTCGATATAATCTATATAAAAAATATAGTCATGAAATTTAATATTCAATCACATGTGATTCATTTATACAATCACATGTGATTGTAAAATCATCACATGTGAATTACGAAAATGTCACCCGCCCAAATTTTTAAAATTTAATCTGGACTATTGATGAAACTGATCCCTAAAATTAATCACTCAGGACTATGCATTAAGTATGGACTATATTAAATATTTTTCATACAACATTATCTTTCTATGCTTTATAATTAAACATATATTACAAGATAATTCCATTTTCAAAACTAGTGGAATATTATAGAGACTTATATTATAGTCATTTTAGAAACAATAAATACTGCAGAAGTTGTTTTTATCAATTTCGTAAACTTAAGGAAATTAGTAAATTGGCAAACATGTAGTTGAAAAGATTGAAACACGTGCGACTCTTTTCAACAGTATAACTCTTAATCACTACACCTAGCTAACACATGGTCAGAGACACAGTCGTCAGTCGTCACACACATGCCTTTCATTAGCTATTAATATCTTGTCTTAATTTATTTATGTAACGCAAAGTATATCATAAGAATTGTACGTTAAAGACTTTTGACCAATGCAAGACTTAGAATTTCAAATGTTCACAATATTAGACAACGTGTTACGTTGACCGATTGAGCAAAGGCAGTATCCATGCAATTTACTTGGATATATATGGGTATTAATTGTAACACCGGGGTTTTACGAGCTTAAAATTAGCGTCAATTTAAACTTTTTATACACGATTAATCAAAAGATCGCAGCGGAATCAAACAACTGATTACAAAATATTAGTATTGATACCGGACTTGATGAGAAACATATCAAAATACATCAAGTCCTAAAACTGTCAGTTTTACCAACTAAACACCGACCACCGAAACATGAAAAACTAACTACAAGCGTTCCTAAAAGATATGTACAAATACCAACGAGTATACACAGCTCACCAGGCCCACAATCACTAACCTACAAAAAGGAAAATTCATACACCTGTTAGCTACACTAGCTAGTGAGTACAGATTTAACATAAACATCAATAAACATTGTTTCACATTACAGATACGACACACAAGCTAGTCTACCACATAGCGGTGCGCCGACAAGTCAGCAGGGTCATATCTCACAGGGGAGCCAGCCCCAGCTCAACGACCCATAGACACGTTTCACAGATAACCCCTACCAGTTTCATTAGCATACTAACATTTCACAATTAACATGTATCGTATCACATCATTTCAAATCTAACATTTCATAAAGTAACTTACCTCATGGCACGACAGTTTATATAATATCGTCTCTAGCATATCATACCTTAGGCGTATAAAACAACACAGATAACACATTGCAACAACTACAGTTAGCCCTACTTACTGATCCTTATGGGAAACCGGTACTCACCTTAAGCTCACAGAAAGCTAACACAACGATCAACGGCTTCCAGTCCTTCAAGAACACTTAACACGTCACACAATGTAACACCCTCTTTGACGGCCTAGATTAATTAAGGTAATTAATTAATTAATTTGGGTATTTATATTGTTTATGTGGATAATGTGTATATATGTGTTAATGGTTATTTGGGGATATTATTTGGTTTTATTATTTTAGGTGTGTAATATTAATATTAATTTTATATTGGGTTGTTGGGGGGAGGTATGGCCGAATTGGTGGGTTTAAGCCACCACCCCTCCTTGAGTACTTCTTTACTTGTTGAAGTGAGCATAGTGTGTGTGTGTGTGTGTGTTCTTGTTGCTCTCGGCCGAGAAGAAGGAAGAAAGAGAGAACATTCAACATTTGGCTTCTTTAATCTTACATGCTTAAGTTGTTAACTGAGAATCATCATCATAAGGTTAGAATTATGGATTTATAAGTTATTTGTTGTATGCATTCGGGTTTGATATATATATATATATATATATATATATATATGAATACCGATTGTTTTTGATGATTTGATGCTCATAGGATGAATGTATGTTAGATTTTGATTATAGATTATGTTCATTATATGTTTAGAATGATTTCTGGAAACATATATAACTTGTATGCATGAAATCAGTAAGATTTGAGTTAGAAATAGATTTATGCATGAAGTTATGATTCTGTCGGATTTGTGGTTGAATGACTCGGAATCCGATAGAAGTTACTCGGATTTGGCCCTAACTCTTTATCGGATTGTACCTTGACCGGATTGTGACTTTTTACCGGATTTCATGTTTATTGGATTTGGCCCTAACTCTTTTATCGGAATTTTGGATTATCGGATTTAAACATTTAATCGGATTGTGCCCTTATCGGATTGTGATTTTATCGGAATTGGACTCTTACTCGGAATCCGCCTTTGCTCGGATTTGAAATGATCGGATTTGGTATAATCGGATTTGGACATTATCGGATTTGATGATTTAAAGATAAACATGATTTGTATATCTGTTTGGGGTTTATGTATGTTGAATATATGTATAAATGTATATATATGAAAACATGAATAAATATGATATTTATTATTGAATCAGTATTATGAATTGAATACTGACTTGGGTTACTTCAATCTCAGGAACTGAGAAGACTCGGTGAATTTAGTCATCTGAGTGTGCCAAAGTTTTGAAGACTTTGGTGAGTGGATTTATATATTCGGATATACAGGATTGAATATCCTATTTGGAATGCTCTTGTTTGGATTGTATATACATGTTAATTTGGAGATCAGTTTTATGCTGGGCCTATTGCTGGGGGATTTACGGTATCTGGCCTTAATGTACATTTATGTTATTCAAGGAGGCTGATATTGTTGTCCATATTTGCAAGGCTATCGGTAAACCTTGGTTTTGGCCGACCTTGGTTGTAGGTGCTTGCAACACCGCCGGTTCTCCTGGGATTCATGAGCTATTTGGTTTGGGCATATTTGCCTTGTGTATGTTTAGATATTTGTTCCCTCACTTAGCTTTGTGCTAATTCCCCACTAGATTGTTTTGCAGATCCTCTGAGGTGATCCTGATGCTTGGGCTGGGAATATGGACAGACCAAACTCTGATGTCAAAGTATTTGAAAGAGCCTGTTTTTGTATTAACACTGTATAGGGTCTTTGTACATCAAACAAGTGAAATCCTTTTGTATCTATTATGTAATTAAGATATTTATATGTAATTAGCTTCCGCGTGCAGTAAAATATATGTTTTAAAAAGTACAGTGTTACACACAACACTGGGTTACCGCTTAACACTTAACATTCTTTGTTTAAAACACGCGTCACAAATATTTCAACACAGGATAGGGTCCTACGGCCGCAGAAGACTAAACAACCCCTCTACGGCCGTAGAGAACACCCCCTACGCCCGCAGAGTCCCTTTTCTAACGAACAAGGTCCTATGACCGCAGGGACTTACCTTACGCCCGTAGAAGTTGTTCACTTGGGTGCCTAAGGCCGTAGGTTATGTACCCACGCCCGTAGGCTTCGTTCCTTCACCCATAGGTGGTAAAGCATATAAAATACCCTCCTACGGCCGCAGGAACCACTTACTACGGCCACAAAAGACTTAATCTCAACAAATCTGAAAAACATCTCCCCGACGGCCGCATAAACATTTTCCTACGGCCGCAGGACAAAATGGCCCTTACGGCCGCAAAAACATTTCCCTACGGCCGCAGGAAGGTCCTGCACAGCAGACTTCTTCTCTGTTCGTAATTCAGACCTGCAAGTCGCGTTTTTGACACCCAAATCGACAAACTCATTTTTAATTGATCATACATCTTATTTAACACCCAAATACACTTGCTACATGATCTATTACTCAAAATCACACATCAAACCCATTTTTCCCCATTAAAATGGGTTGTCTTCTTCAATAAAACTCCAACTAAGTTTAATAGGTAATAACACTACTTACCAATGGAAGAGATGACTCAAATCAACTTCAAGGACTTCAAATCAGTAGCTAGAATAAAGGATTGAAAGCTTTCTTTCAAGTTTTCTTCTTCAATTAAAGAGAGTAAGCATGTGTGTGTGTTATACGTGTGTTTGTGTGTGTATTGGTTAGTCAACAGGGGGATAAGAAGCATGGACCGACTTTGTTGGTCTAATACCCCACGCGGGTATTTTGTTCTTCTATTCAACTTAAAACACAAGCTTCGTTTACACGTTTCAACTAACGAGAATATCTTTAGAACCATCATCTAAAACCGTTCAATATTCTACCAAGTCTATCTATTTTCCACTTTAATCACTTGACCACTCTTAATCCACATAATCACATTAAATCGACAATTAACACTAATAGTACAACTAAAATACTTTGACCAAAGTCAAGGTACAACTACTAAAACACAAAGTATCACCACACACTACTAGACCCTATTTCAGAATGTTACATTAATGTTCATAAAATCTCTTTTATATATCTACAGATCTACTGTCTCATATGATATATACAACTTTTAATGCACATTAAATTAATATTATAAACTTACATTAAATCAAAACGTCAATCATAGAATGAGTGTTTACTTTATGCAGGTCATGTTGACTACTAGTAGGAATACATATATATGGATTAAGTTTATCTATTTATATATACATTGCACAAGGCCTTATCCTGCGCAGAGGTACTGTTCCCAAATGGGGAATTTTAAAATGTGCCACCCTATTTTATATATATATTTGGTTTTCAAAATAAAAATGCACGGCTTTATGTTGTCCCAATTGTTAAGAACCTTTTATTTGTGTGATAAGCCCTGAGTTCGAGGCATTCTTTCCCTATTTTAAAACATTTTTCATCCCAATTTTTAAATACCACCAGTTCCACCACCCCCCTTCTCCTCTCTTTTGGCTTTCTTTTCTCCTTTTTTTATTTTTAGCTTTTATTTTAAAATAACATATTTGTTTATTATCTTTTTCTTTTCTTTCTATTATGATCTATTTGACATATTTTTTCTTTTTTATAATAATGATGCAATATCTAAAAAGAAAAACGATATACATTTTTAGTTTTTCCTACTAATTCATTCTCCTACTTATCACAAAATAACATTAGAGTCCACTAATTCTCTTTTCTCACTCCTTCCATTGATTTTAACATTTTTTATTTTCTTGAAAATAAATAGATAAGTATGAAGAAAAAGTGTGAGAATATACCACTTCTCTACTAAAAAGGACAATTTGCTAATTGCTTTGGCAATTAAACTCTATTATTATTATTATTATTATTATTATATTTATAAATGTTTATTTTATGTTTAGGCAATGCAGTGATTTCGTTTATTTTATTTTTTATTTGATAATTGTGATTAACCTTTTTTTTCTTATTCATTCTATTTTTTTTCTTTTTCTATTTTTCATTTCTAAATAAATTATTACACTTAAATTTTGTTATTATTCTGTTTATATATTTTGGTTTTATATTTCCGCAACGAAGTGCGGTTATGTACACTAGTTAGATACAATAGTCAATAGGAATTTTGTAAAAAATTTGGCACGTTAACTCTGATCATTTTTGTTCAAGTAAAATAAGTTTTTTAATAAGAAAATTAAAAGAGTTTCGTCGTAACCATTAACCATATCTAAAGAGCCAAGAATTGCTTTAAAATCAACTCTAACAAGATGCTAGAAGTAATATTTAGATCACAACTAAAATTTGAGATAAGTGATCAAAAGTTAGTTGTTTGAGTTTTGAATGAGAACATGAGGATTTGTGCTCGATAATAGTTTAATAAAGACTTAGTTAAATATGATAGTGGAAGGTTCAAAGGAGAATATATATATTTATGTGAGAATGAGAGTCTTAATCATTACCATTGATTTGATTCGATCGTATGGTCTATATTTGACCCTTCTAATATTCATTATCAATCATGAATTGCAACGGATGAATTGCGACCGTTAGATCTAATTAATCAATATCCAATTTATGACTAAAATTTGTTATTCCATTCTCACCTAAATATATATTCTTACAATAACTCTCTCCAAATATAATATTCATTCCATTATTCACTTTTAGAGCTTGTAATAAACACAACTTAAAGTGTTATTAATCATTGGTAGACATCAGAATGTGATCAATTTACATTTTCAAAAGTGGTATCATCTTGTTTTCTTTTTGTCAAGGTTGAGCTTTGACTTGATGGATTCTCTCTTTGTTATATGAGCGATTTCGATACATGGCTATACATACTTGTATTAAATACCCCGTTAGTAGCCCGTAATCATGAATGCTTGTTTCGATTCTTAAAACTTATGTTGTAATTAAATTGCAGATTCTTAGTACTCCTGTCATAATTAATTTGCAGACAATTTATATAAGCCTTACAATTAAGGCTTATATGATTATATGAATCACAAAATGCTTACAAAGGGGCAAGTGCAATCCTAGAAGAATCTCGGAGCAAATTAATATATGAGTTCATCATTGTAGACGGAGGTAAACAACAAAATATCGATTACATACACTCTTTATTGGTATATAATTATATTTAAGGGTTATACGTCATAAAATAACAATCTATTTTATTTAAATTATCTATGTAGATAACTTACCTTTTAATTACCTAAATAGTTAACGTACTTTTTGATATTTGTTAAAATAGATAACTTACTTTTTTATTACCTAAATATGTAACGTACTTTCCGATTACTTTTAAAATAGGTAACCACTTTGAATACAACATGTAAACATCTTATGTCATGTTTTTTTGTGGAATTACTTTGTTTTTGGGATTGTACCTATTTAGGTATTGAAAAAGTAAGTTTCCAAGGGTTTCGATTTTTCTTCATTGTTTATGCTTCAGATGATTGTGTTTCCGTTTCTTCATCGTCTCTGTAGCTGTTGGCGCTGCACACCGTCGCTGTTTCTGTTCTCTCTTCTCTCTCTCAGAGATGGTTAAGCAGACGAAGAAGATCGGCGAGGGTTTCATCCATATATCGATGGTGGAGGTAAGGCGAGGGTTTCTCTGAGTTGTGGTTTTCGGGTGATGATTTCATCTTTATATCGATGATGGTGAAACTAATGAAGAAGGTTTCTCTGCCACCACCATAAGGACCACCGTCGCAAATCCGTCACCACCACTACCATAACCTGTTAAGCAGGTTAAAGGTACACAAATGCGTAAAAACATAAATCAAACAAAACTTAAGGATTAAAATGATAATCAAACTAAATTTTATGGTTAAATCATTCTAAAAAATAAATTAATGATTAAAACATATTTTACCCTAAAACCAACCTTTATGAACGCTAGTGTATTGTAATTTACGAAAATACCCTCGCCCTTTATGCTTCCGCCATCATCCCGATCTCCGGTCTTTTTCAGCGCGAGGTTAGGGCTTTAATCACACCCTCAATATCCGGAGCCGCCGACTTCTTCATCTTTGTCTGCGTCGATCTTCGCGCTTAGCCGGCGGCTGGTTGCTGATCATTTCTCCACATCACTTCCTCACATACTCACAAAGGTAATCATTTCTTCTATGATGTTTTTACTCGGTTCTTGCTCTGTAACATTGAATTCCTGGCCCATTGGATGATCCAACTTATTAGTTAATTCGAGGTGTGTTTTTATTCATCAGCGAACAAGGAGCTCATGGTAATTTATTATTTGTTGAACAAGTAGCTCATCTTCTAAATTTGGTGACGTGCTTTCGTTATTAGGCCTACATATTCTTGTTTTTCAGAAAGAAATAACTAAGATTACATTCTTTGTACTTATGGTTACAAGCTGATTACTACTTGTAATGAATCCGAAGGGACTGGTCAAGAGAGTTAGGATCACAACCGTGATTAAATTTCAAAGTATTGAATATCATCACGATGAGGAGCTACATTAGTATACAGAGATCTTAGAATATTTTAATCTGTAATACTGATACAGATCAAACAAGGGAGCAGTAATCAGTTGAATAAGAGTAAACTAGACTAGTAGATTGTACTTTTAGATGCTGCAGTAGCTAATTATTAATCAAATTATCAAAAAATGAAGTGATAATTGTAAATGTTCCCGGGTAACGGCTATGCAATTAATACAAATGGCCCTTTGGATAACACCATCTTTAATTTCAAGGAGTATAAAAAAAATGAGTAGATTTGTCATAGTGAGCATCCTTCTATGAATTCAACATACCTATGGCTTTGTTGTTTGACACTTTCCTCATGCAGTCATGCATTTCATAGTGTTTGATATGTACCAATATTTATTGGCTTTTTTTCCCCTCCAAGCTCTACACAACCTCTTGTTCTTGTGTGACGACTTTGTTCTTGTTGAGATAGGTCAAGCTTGAAAGGGAACACTATATCAGTTGCTAATGGGAAATTGGGAACCAGTAGCCCTTTGGCCTAGCTGTATGCAGGGTAGATCTTAGGTGCTTCACAACAAAAATAATCGTGGGTTGCAATCCCATTGTGGACAAAGTTGTAGAATAGCAAGTGTGTTTCTTTAGCGTTCAAAAAAGTATAATATGGAAAACACGTTAAGAACTCAGATCTCTTTGCGGTCTTAGTTATCATGTTTACTACCTCACTCTTGATTGCTGCAAATAAGGAAGGTCTCTTGCTCTCTCTTATAGGAGGCTCCAACCCTCACAAGAAGACTCTAGACACAATAACTTTCTAGGTTAGCTTGCTCATATCATGAACATCTGCACTATGCTAGAGCCGAGAGGGCTTAGAACATAATGGAGAACTTGATACTATCTTTGAATGTTATAGGAGCTTTCTAGGATGTTTTGAACTTTTGAAGTCTTCGCTGGTGAATTTTTTGTATGCATCAACTAGATGTCTATGTAGTGACTGCAAACCATATTTGTAGCTGGAGAGTTTTGGCTGTGAAACTGGGTAAGAATTTAAGAATTCACAATAGAGCCTGACAATTGAACCTATTTTTACTGATGACAAAGTCTTATTATATGGTTTGGGTGTTGATAATTACTAAAAGATGTTCGCCGAGAACCAAGTTTTTTTAGAAAAGAGAGATGTTAACAACCATCATACTGTATGCTATTGCAAAATATATGTTTTTCTCTTTTAATATTAGGATCATCAAGGAATTGATAGAAGACATTTTTACAAAGTCTTTATTCTCAGTGACTTGAGACTTGAGAGTCTCAAATAGTCCTGTCTCTCATATCCTTCTACTTCCTATACCATCACAAAGTAGACACAGACCATGATTGTTACTTCTGCAGTTAGTGTTACCTTATAGTTTTATTTTTATACCTTTGCTTACATTGATTGTAAAAATTGTGAAATTAATTGGTCTGGATTAAATCTCGCAGATAAATGTGCTTGTAGTTATGAGATTGTACCTTACATGCTGTGAAACTGCCTGGATCCATCGTCCTGTTAAAGTGGTACAAGGGCAAGATGCCATATAATTATTTTTCAAGGCTAAGAGGTCCATCCAGGCAGGGGATTTGCAGAAGCAATATTGCTGTCTTTCAGGATTCATTAGGAGTTATTTTTGGCCATGGGAAACTTTTGTTTGGTAAAAAACCTAGGTTCTACTCAAAACCTTTTGTAGAATCTGGTATCCTACTTCGACACCATACCGTGTGTGCTGCTCAACTAAACTTACAGCCAGCAAGTAAGAAAAAGAATCTTTCAGTTATCGGATCTGTTTTCTCGGCCCCGTCTGTGTCAGGATCATCATTTCAAGTTTGTGGCTATCACATTGATCATTTGCGCTCTCGGCCTAATCATCGTTTTCATTTCGGTTTTATCAATCATAAGATGCCTATGGCTCTTTCGAGTTCTAGAGATTTACTTGGACGGCCTTCTTTTGATAATATATCTGCCACATGTGGGAACCTCACGGGCTCAATTGATTATTCTAATGTTATTTCTTATGCTTCCAGAAGTTTCCACAGTTGCAGGAAAATTAGTATGAATTCGAGAAATAAAGGACAATCACAGAGTTTCTCTGACCTGTATGGATATTACTTCATGTACCATATCGTCAAGACAAGTGGTAACTTTAACCAGTTTCTAGGTTTTCAGTGGAAAAACTTTCATATCTCTGTTCCAGCATGGAGTTTAACATCATCTGATGCGTTCTCAGAAAACTCTGTGCATAATGACCAACATACGTCTGCAGACTCTTCTGATAGGTAGAATTTTACCTTTATTTTCTTGGGAATTAATTCTCTTTTGTATCAAAAAAGAATTCATATGCCAATTGATGGTGACTGCAGGAGGCATACCTTATTTGATGACAGAACACTGAAGCTGCTTTCAGGATCATGTTATCTTCCCCATCCTGACAAGGAGGAAACAGGGGGAGAGGATGCTCACTTCATTTGTTCTGATGAACAAGCAATAGGTTTAGCTGATGGTGTTGGTGGGTGGGCTGATCTTGGTATTGATGCTGGGAAATATGCACGTGAACTTATGTTGAATTCAGTAAATGCAGTACAAGATGAACCTAAGGGTTCTGTTGATCCTGCGAGGGTCTTGGAGAAAGCTTACACAAACACTAAAGCCAAAGGATCCTCAACTGCTTGCATTATTGCACTCACAAATCAGGTAGTAATGTATTTCAACTAGTTTAAGAATCATAACCCCCTCTGTGATGCTATATATAAAGCCAAATCCATCTTCATATCAATTTGCAAACAAGTTTGAAATAAATAGTACTTTTTAGTATAATACTACTTTTTAAGTTGAAACATGTAATGTTTATGGTCTAATGGATAAGATGCTTGGGATATGAACCAGAGGTTCAAGGTTTGAGTCCTACCTGTGAAATTAGTATTAAGAGAAGCATGTGAGTCAGGGGTCTCGAAATTACTTTTGGGGGCCCTTTTCTAGTTCTTTATATGTTGGCAATGACGAAATTAAAATAACTTAGCAAAGTAATTTATTGCAGAAAGTTTAAAATAAACAGTGAGGTTGTATATGTATGAAAAATCAAACTCATCTACATATCTTATATCAAGTTTCAAGCAAGTGAAAAATCAATGCTCTCCTTTTTCTTCTCTGACCATCTAAATCATCATTACTAAAACGTTGGGCCTATGGGATTTTTCTTGATATATTTTATTTATGTTATTTTATTCTTCTAACAGCTACACACACGCGCACCTTAAACCTACTCCTAAATCTACACGTTCCATAGCAGGACTAGAAGTCTAGAACCCATAACCATGGGATACACCTTTCCATCACCGTGATACCGTTGGGCTACAAAGACCTTTGGCTTCTTTGATATTTATAGCGTCTGGTGTTATGTTTATTGCTTTTCCTGACTGACGGTATAAATATTTAAAGCTTGGTAGATAAGCCGAAAATGTGTTCCTAGTACGCTCGCAGGTTCTATCGATAAACTTATATGGGTCAGAACTATTATAATTATAGAATACATTTTTCCCAGTTCAACTGCTAAATCGCACGTCTTTGTGGCGCTGCTTGGAAAATAAACATAAAGTATATTGTAGGGCAAGGTATGTATGTCCCACATACAGGGAGCCATTATATTTACGAATTACCATACTCTAATGACACGCCAGATTCAGCTTGGTTTTTAATATCTTAAATAGACTTGTTACTATTATATGATTACCATTTTGGGTATCACTAAGTATGAAAAGAAACAAATAAAGTACTGAGAATATTTTGAAAGAATTCATTTTCTTCTTTTTGCAGGGTCTTAATGCCATTAACTTGGGCGATAGTGGTTTCATGATAGTTAGAGATGGATGTACTGTTTTCCGTTCCCCTGCACAACAGCACGATTTTAATTTCACGTACCAGCTAGAAAATGGAAGCCATAGTGATTTGCCGAGCTCTGGTCAGGTTCGATTGAAACCTTCTTTAGTTGAAACAAAAATCATTGTCGTTATATTATACTTGTATCCTTGGATTTATTTTTATGATTGAATTATAGGAACATTGTAATTAAAGATAATTTAGGTATGCATGTGATGGAATAGGATTAGCTGAGATGGTGGAATGATGATATGATTATGCAGGTATTCTCAATTCCTGTTGCTCCAGGAGACGTGATAATAGCAGGCACTGATGGATTGTTCGATAATTTGTACAACAATGACATCACTGCTATTGTGGTTCATGCGGTGCGAGCTGGTTTGGAACCCCAGGTCACGGCTCAAAAAATAGCAGCTCTGGCACGACAAAGGGCACAGGAAAAAGACAGGCAGACACCTTTTTCTGCTGCAGCTCAAGAAGCAGGATTTCGTTACTATGGTGGGAAGCTTGATGATATAACCGTTGTTGTCTCCTACATCACCTCTTCCAAAGATGTAAGCCTCTCTCTCTCTCTCACACACACACACAGAGATAGCAAAACTGTTGCATAGTGTATAATTTGTGTTCCTAAAAGACCACCCTCTTTTTGAAATCTCATGGATGCCATTAGATTGATGTTATTAAGCAAGGGGTACAGTTGTAGAAGTAGCACCAGATGAACTTTTTGTTAGATTCTGGATGTTGTCTTTGTGGCATTTTTATAGGGGATTGGTATTGGTGCAATAATGACAAGCTTTTAGCCTCACTAAAACTCGTGGAGTTCATCAATGGCTAACTGGACATTCGGTTAACAGATAATCGGTTAAGCGAAGTATCAACTTGTAACATTATTGAACCTAAACCTAAACCGAAAACACCAATTATCATAACATAGGTTAACTGGTTTTTTTGGTTTGGTTTTTCGGTTAACTAAATAACTGTTTCATAATACTAAATATATTTTTAAAATAAGAAATTTCAAAATTTAATATTTATATCTCAAGTTTAACTAGTTTTGAATGGGAAGTTATAAAACATTATGAGTAATGTGAATTATTTATGAACTAAATATGATAGGATACAAATATTATGCATAAAGACATCACTAAAATTGTGTAAAACTAAGTTAGAAGTAGTATAATAAGATTTATGAACATAATTGACTAGTAAACACCAAATATTGACCTTCTCTATGAAAATATATATTGAAAACTGAAAAGTAATGTAAATACGTGTTTTTTGTAATAAAATTTTGTGAGTTAATAATTAATGTATAGTAATAGTTTATCAATTAGTTGGATATTGGATAAACTTAAAAATAAAAAAAAATTTCCAATTTTTCGGTTGATCATTTCAAAACTCATGAACTGTAACCGAACCGAAAAACACAAAATTATTCGGTTTGGTTAACCAAACCGAAAATATTGAATAATTAGGTTTGGTTAACCTACATTTAGGTACAATTATACGGTTTTTAGGTTTTCGGATATTTTGAACACCCCTAACTAAAACCCCCTTTTTTGTTCATTCTTCACTTAGCTACGTAAGAAAGATGTGAATTGGATAAACAATGGAATATCTTTAATAATTTATAGCACCCGATCAACTCGTAAATATAACCCGTTATTTGGTTTCTTTTTCTATTTTGCAATGTTAGATGTGAGAAAATAAGCAAAAAATAAAAAATAAATTTTTTTTCAACCCTGTTTAAGGGGTGTTTTGGACGTATGTTTTGGAACCGATTATCTAGTTATTTGACTTGATTTTGTGGCAATCAGTTTTTGATGTTTGTAAAAAATGATTCTCTATTAGATCTACTTATCTAGTTATCTATTAGTTCTATAAAGGGAAACTTTCATTTAAAGGTTGCATAAGTTACAAATTTTCTGTTTTGGGGAATTAAAATCTTTAATATGTAGAATGGTAATGTAAAATACGTAACTTCTACAAAAAAAAAAGTAAAGTAACACCCAATACCGTCTTCCACGGGTTATGGGTCCCAATACCGTTTGCATGGTGTATGGGGGAGGTTGAATGTAGACACCCATACCTCTACCTATGGTAGAGAGGATACTTCCAGTTCTACTAGAAGTAGAAAAGGACCTCCGGCCTTGCAAGGTGTGAGGATCGAACCCTTGACCTCTGTCTCTAGAGGCACGGGTGATAACCACTTGATCCAACCTTGCTTGTTACGTAACTTCTACAAAAAGGATTTAATATTTTAAAACCTTAAATGTATGGTAACCAAAAAGATTACCTTTAATATGCTAAATAGGTCACCGAATCCCTCTTTTGAGAGGGTGTGTGTGTGTGTGTGTGTGTGTTCAAATTTTGTTCATATCTTTCACTACCTTTGAACAGAAAATTAAGCAACTTGTGTTACCTTTTTAATGAAATTTGATGTTCTTTTAAAATTTAAATGTTCCAAACACAAACAACTGATTATTAGATTTATTATAACTTCAAACAAGACAAGTATAAACCCAACACTATGGGACAACACATTATTATCACAGCTTCCATTTCCTGATTGTAATTATTCAACACCACTTGGTCATTGCATTATTGAGAAATTTTCATTTCAAATGCAATTTAAGTTTTGTAAATTGGATGAGCTTTCTTACCCTTTTTATGTACACATTCATGTGCAGGATGACTCTTCATAGGTTGGTGATCTCGTTCAAGCAGTTGATCAATTTAGTGGCGCAGTCTATGTGTTTTGAAAAAGAAAAAAAAGGTAGAAATGGTTTGTTACAAGGTGTTACATAATTAATACAAGTGACAGTTGTACATAACAGGATTGATTAGCGAACTGCCGTCCTTTGTACGTGAAGGCATGCTGTGTTCTTGAAGAAATGGGCTTAAAAAGGGGAGATTCCTTTTGAACCTGCTTCTGATTCAATTGCTCTTGCACTCTGTTGTCTTTCTGTTTCATCATTTTAGGACTTTATTTTTGCTCCCCCTCTTTTCCAAATTAGCATGTGGCACTAGAATTTGTTGGACTAATGAAAATAGGATTAGATTTTAGGATAACAGCATGTGATCAGAGAGATTGTTTGAACCGTCTGTGACTAACTTGTCTAGTCATTTGTCAATAAGTAGTAGACTAGTTATGGTAATATGATATTTTGCGTAGAAAAAAAAATAGCACCTTGTAATCAAGAGGTTTGTGATATGTGCAAGTACTAGTAGTATAAAGGTATAATGTATAAGAGGTAATAATGAAGGTTTCTAATACTTTTCTACGTTTTCTTAATTATTTTAAAAATAAAAAAGTTTAGGAGTTGTTTAAGAAAAAAGAAATAAAACTAGCAAACGATATTAGACTATGAAAAGATGAAAATCACTTCTTTGTGTATCTTATTTTAAGCTACTATTGTATACATAACTTTACATAAATTATCATTATATACAACAACTTGCATACAATATTAGATTATGAAAGTTGATTCTATTGATTGATCAAACACATTATTTGTTGCACAAAATGATAACTAATGCAAAGTTTGTTGTATTTTGATACAATAAACCTAATAAACAAGCTAAGAGATTCAAAATAGTAATACAAAGTTTGTTGTATTTTGATACAATAAACCCAATAAACAAGCTAGGAGATTCAAATCCGAAAGCCGCTTTGTTCTTGGCAAGGCTCTTAAAACTGCACTAAACTCTTGTTTTTTTTACAACTAAGCAAATACACATATACCTAATTTGACATCATATGTTCACTATCGAGACTTAAATCCACAACTTTAAGATTGGAGAACATCTTTATTAACTACAATATTACTCGGCCAAGACACATTGGTATTAAGCTCTTGTTAATGTCTTATTTACCTTTCGCGGTTACCAATAAAGTTGTTTCGCTTAAAGATATAATGTAGGCGGAGTTTATTTTGCAAACGTAAAATATTTTTTAACCTTTTCTTTTAACTTCTAAGGGGATGCTGGATAAAAATGTCTTTTACAATCACATACTATGCTTTTTACCCCTTTTCATTCATCTTTTGCCAGTTAGTTATATTTCACCCTTATTTATGCCGAAACCAACCAGTAGAATTTGAAGTAATGTTTAGTTACTTAAGAAGTAAACACGAATTGCTTATGAGAAATCAAAACTCCAATGGACCAACAAAAGTTGACTTCAAAATCAAATCGATTGAAGACAGGAACAAGATTACAACGGGACAAACGATCCAGACCCGTCAATGTGGTAGTGAATGTCGATTGTTGATGTTTGTTGAAGTTGAACTAAAAATGGTTGTCGCTTTTGGTTGTGGTTGTCGATGGATTAGGTTGGAACAAATTGATTCTTGATGGTGAACGTCAATTGTTGGTGCTAGTTGATGTTTTGGAGATTAGAATAGATCTAACTGTAACCCTAACATTAGTTGTGGGTTGGTCGGAGGTGGCTGACTTTGATTATTGATCTTTGTCGATGCGAAAATGTTTATTCTTGTAGATGTTTGTTGGTGATCATCAACAGATGAGGGAAGTAAGATGGTAGGGATGTCGGACATGGAAGGGATCATCTTAATCATCGATGAAGGTTGAATGATCAAATTGAGGTTCTCCGTTCTCGGTTGAATGATTGCAAAATCGCAATCTGTTTGTCACCATGAACAAATTCGACGTAGGAGAAAAAAACACGTTTGTTTTGTATATCATGAAGTAATATCACGGATCTTTTTGTTTATTATGAAGCAAAATTGCATATTTGATTTAGGAGAAGGAAGAACACATCTGTTTTTTCGAATCTGAATTCGAAGATCATAATAACAATGGTTATAAAATGAGAGATCTGTTTTACGTACTAGAAAGTTTGTTAAATATTCACCTTATACGTACTCTTGTGATAAACCCATAAACGATATGCAATTTTAGATTAGTGATGTATAAACTATAAATAAAATAAGAAAAGGGTTAGTAACAACTAATGCGATAATATTTTAGTTCTAGGCAAAGTAATATATCCCAAGCCGACGAATATAACGATTTTCTTGTCACACAATTTTGAAAAGTCAAAATCACAATGCAAATGGTCAGTCACCTCCAAAGTCAACAGTCACACCACCAACTACAAGCAGCAGGGTCATATTATGAACAGAGCCAAAGTCAATCGATCATCTCTGTATAGATCCCAATGGCGGGTCTTGTGGGTCGAAGAGATAATAAGAACACAGCTCAATCGGTACGTGGATCACGAGTCGCCGTTGCAATTGTCGTCGGAATTCTACTCGGAGGCATCTTTGCGTTTTTGTACCCTCATGGTTTCCTCTCTTCCAATCATGCTTCTCCATTCCAAGGTCGCCGTCTCGCCAAATCAATTCTTCAGGTTTATCTAATACGTTCCAAGCTTACTCATTATTCGATGCGTATGTTACTTGCTTCATTTGGTATCTTAGGGTTTAAGTTTGTCGTCAATACACAAATGTAACTATGCAAGTGTTTTTGTGCTCCTAATGTGTTCGACTATTTGTCTATGAATCAAACATTTATCTTGATGGTGTGTAATAGGTTGTTTCCAAAAGATATTGCTTTTAAACTTTAGTTTGATCTCTAAGATATGTTAATTGAGTGACAAGCTTTCAGAAGTAACTTAGCTTTGTATATTTGACTTTTAAGTTAATTTCTTGAAGTCAAACATATGCATTTGTGGTTTTCCCTCATTTGAATGTATAGTATGATGATGATGATTTGCTTCTTGCTTGCTCATTTTGGTTGTCTGATTCGAGACGTCAATGAAGATTAAAAACTGGTGAACATCAAGCAAAGAAATATGCTTGTTTCTCTATATGACCCCTTCAGAAACCATATTAGCATGAGGGTATTAAACTGGTTGTTAATCTGTTGGCATAAATTAATCAAACTTAATTCAATATACTTTAGAGCGAGTTATTATGTAAAGATTATAATTTCTTTGATTTATTACGTAAAGGATATTTTCTTTTGCAGATTGGATCAGCTTCTTGTGAATCCTCAGAGCAAGTTAACATGTTGAAATCAGACCTTGTAGATTTATCAAGTGAGAACAACGAATTAAAGAAACAAGTTAGAGATTTAACTAAAAAGTTAATGACAGCTGAACAGAAAAATGGAAACGCTGAGCAGCAAATTGTGGTGACTGGCGAGGCACAAAAAGCTGGGCCTTTTGGTAGTGTCAAGGGTATAAGAACCAACACTGTAGTTCTTCCAGACTACAATGTTAACCCGAGACTTGCTAAATTATTAAAAAAATGTCGCTGTTCAAAAGGAGCTTATAGTTGCACTTGCAAACACCAATGTTAAAGCCATGTTAGAGGTGTGGTTTACAAGCATCAAGAAAGTAGGAATATCCAATTATCTTGTTGTGGCATTAGATGATGGGATTGTCGATTTTTGCAAAGAAAACGACGTACCCTTTTACAAAAGAGATCCAGATGTGGGTATTGATTCGGTTGCCAAAACAGGAGGTAATCATGCGGTTTCTGGATTGAAATTCAGAATCTTGAGGGAGTTTTTACAGCTGGGTTACAGTGTTCTTTTGTCGGATGTTGACATTGTTTACATACAAAACCCTTTTGATCATATATACCGTGATTCAGATGTAGAATCTATGTCTGATGGGCATGATAATATGACTGCTTATGGATATAATGATGTATCTGATGACCCATCTATGGGGTGGGCTAGATACGCTCATACGATGCGAATATGGGTTTATAATTCTGGGTTTTTCTATTTAAGGCCTACTTTACCAGCAATTGAGCTTTTAGATCGTGTGGCTGACAGGCTATCTCACCCACCACCAGCTTGGGATCAGGCGGTTTTCAATGAAGAGCTTTTCTTTCCTTCTTATCCTGGTTATATTGGGCTCCATGCTTCAAAAAGAACCATGGATCGTTATATGTTTATGAACAGTAAGGCTCTTTTTAAAGAAGTGAGAAAAGATGGTGATTTGAAGAAGTTAAAGCCTGTAATTGTTCATTTGAATTACCATCCTGACAAGTTACCAAGAATGAAAGCAGTCATGGAGTTTTATTTCAATGGGAAGCAAGATGCATTGGAACCATTTCCTGATGGATCTGATTGGTAACAGAAAACCGGGTACTTGATCTTGTATTATCAAAATGTGATCTTTTGTTTCTAATTTTTGCATAACTACTACAGTTTGATCTTCTTTAATGTTATCTGGACAGTTGTTTGAATATATCGTTCTTGTCGTACTCCAGTACACTGGCTCATTTTCTGTGTTTATCTATTCTATTCGTCTACTTAAACTCTTATAACCAATAATGGTATTATGATTTTTGTAGCATAAGATCAGAAATTAAATAAAAAAGAAAATCTTCATCTTTAATATTTTGTCCCCCCCCCCCCCCCCCCCAAAAAAAAATCTGATATGATCTCAAAAGGAAAAGACTAAAGAGTAGATGAATCTCGAGTTTCATTGTTTATTGGAAGGCAAGATCAGCAATCTAAATCAAAAGTTCATATACAGATTTCCCCCCTTTTTTTCTACAGGATATAAAGATCTTACTCCAATACAACTAAAGGAATAATGGGGTACATAAAAATCAAGGTATGCTACAAGATAGTTCATCTTTAACAAAACTAGCATTTGAATTAGGCATACTTCAATTCATTTCTAATAAATCTTACTTTCTCTTACTAAATTGTTTTACTTCATCTTCCTACCAACTAAAATTAATAAATTATGATGTAACTCAATGACATGAATGTCATTGATCAGTTAAGATAAAACATTCAGAAGTAGAGTCTTCGTAAAACTCTATAAATACTCATGATCCCACCTTGAATCATAATCCAATTGGTTTATACTAGTGACTAAATATGATTAAGACGATCAAATCTTACTAATTTATAACCGAGACAAAAATAAACTCTAACTAAGTTTGTAATCGTGACAAACATAAACTCAAATGTGATTTTGTTAGACTAATCTCACTTTGATAATTCAACAAACTTTTTGATGTACACGGAAACTTAACTTAGAAGTCAATTCAAATTGTCGACATCAAATTCATTAAATTGAAAGTAATTTAGTAAAATTATAACTAACTCAAGTTTGATTATGGCCAAAAATTATACACTAGACTAGAATTTCTGTGTATCAAACCTTGACCAAGTACTCAATTTTAATGGATATGGACAGCCTTAATCCAAACATGGCAAGAGTATAAGATATTGATGGAGTTTCTTATTATAATAATAATATTTATAATAATAAGAATAATACTACTTATAATATAATATTTTATTATTATTATTATTTGTGGATTAGAGTATATTTATTTGTGACAATTAATTGGCGCCAAGAAAATTTTTGTATCCAAAAATCAAAGTGGCCGAAATACTACAACACCTAACGACCAGCCGCTGTCGTTGAGCCTCCTTATCCACCTGGTCCCCCGCCATCTTGTGGCCTCCCTTGCTGCTCATCCTTACCCCACAGTCGTTTGTTTTTTGTCTCTTTCCCCACCAGAAACTTCATCCTTCACTCTCACATTCTCAATACGTTTTCAACGATTTCCCATCGATATCCTGTTTTCATTCGAGTTTAGTGAATGGAGAAAGTTGCTCGGCCTGCGAATCTATCGCTGCGCTACGGTCTTTCACAGAGATCCTTCGAAAACGAAGCTAGCTCTTCTGCTGTGGAGCAGCGAGCTGCGACGCCGAGAAATTCCGATAACGACGTCGATTTTGATGACGTGTTTGGCGGACCTCCTACACGGACCAGATACAGTTTTGGCGGTAGTAGAATCAAGTCATCGGAGGAATCGACGAGTTCTCCTACTGGATTGGGTGAGAGACCGGTTTTCGGCGAGGCGTATAGTTCGCCCAGAACTCGTACAAGTGATGATTTCTACGATGATATTTTCAGGAAAAGTGACGAGTCTGTGCGCTCGCCGAGGTGGAGCCCTGCTAACCCTAGAATTGAGCCCTTCGCCTCTTCAGTTCCTGCTGAATTCAGGTTCTGCTCACTTCAATCTATCATGTTTATGAACTTATTCTCGAAATTGCTAGTTTCACATTGCTAATGCACCGGATCCCATACTAAACTTTAATCTCTAATACAGAAAATTTAGGGTTGCTTATGATTTGAATTTGAGTATCTAGATTAGGTTTATCATAAGAGCAACAAAAAGGCTCTTTGTAATAGATGATCACGCTGCTATTTTCCCTACATTCCATCTTGCAATCAACTGATTGTTGCATGAATTAATCTGCTAGAAATTTGTAGGGTTCTTGCATATGATGGTATACTATACTATTGCTTATTCATACTCACACTTTGTTTCGGATATCACTAGCCTGCCTTCCAAGATGACCAAAGCTGTAGATGTTCCTGTATTTGGTTCAAATGTGTATACACCAACTACCCCTCTCTCTAGATTTTCAAGCCCAGGAACACAAGGCGGGCATGGCATTTTTAGAGGTCAATCACCTGGTCAAACGATGTTATCACGTGAATCGTCTAGTGTTAAGGAGTCGCTATTCTCGACACAATCCACGGACAATGAAATTGACCACAAGTCAAAGAATAGAACAACAAAAGCAGGATCTCCAAGCAGTGAATTTCACTTTTCAATACACAAATGGGCGAATGTTGGAGTACCATTACTGATGTCTCTTCGTGAGGGCATTCATCCTACTTTGAAAGGAAGTAGTAAAGTTAGTGCATTGCAAGATTCCGGCTTTCCAAATGAAGATTTGTCTGCAGAAAAAGAAGATAAGAATCCGATCTCTGGAATTAGTTTAATGGAAGTAATTGAGAAAGAAACTTTAATGGTGAAACAAGAAATTGATAAGCCTGAGGTCATGCCTCCAAGTTCACTATTACACGATGAGCTCGAAAGACAAGGTAAAGTGTGGTTTCACATTTTGGGTATGATGAAATTTAGAACAACAGAAAGTTTTTTTTTTTTAAAGATTTTTTTTGATGGCTTCAGGTTATGAAGCGGCTGGCAGAGAGGCTGAAGCTAAAGAAAAGACGGAGACAATTGGTGGTAAGAAAAAACCAGATGCAAAAAAGATCAATTCGAGTAAAAAAGGAGAAGCAAATAAGCCTGTTGTTGGATCACCTAAAAGTTCACCTAAAAGCCGAGTCAAGGGTATGGTCAAAGATTTCTTCAAGATTTCTAATCAAGAAAGTCCTCCAAAGACCAAAGCAAACGTGAGCTCTAGATGGAAAACTAGTGCCAGAAACCGAACTCAGGAAGAAGTCACTGATATCAAGTCAAATTCGGATAGCAATGTAGAAATGAAACCAGATGCTTCAAAGACAACAAAGTTGGCCTGTGAATGGCCTCCAGAAAATGTTATGATAGCCCCAGATGCTTCAAAGACAACAAAATTGGCCCATGAATTGCCTACAGAAAATGTGAAAATAACCCCAGATGCTTCAAAAACAGCAAAATTAGCCAGTGAATTGCCTGCAGAAAATGTGAAAAAAGCCCCAACTTCTTCAAGCACAATACCATTAGATAATAAAGTTCCTGCAGACAATGCAAATACGATGCCAGATGTTTCATTCATGGTAGTTTTACTTGCAATGTATCTAGTTTAAGTTATTGTTATTACATGTATATATTGTCTTTTTACCCAATATTTTTTGTTTGTAAGGTGAAGGAACAAACTGGGAAGCCCAACAAACCAAAATTTCCTCAGAATCGTACTATTAGAAAACTCGAGGATATCAACTTTCAGAAGGATGCCTCACCAGCTTCTGGTTAGTTTATAAATTTGACATCAATAGGCTATTATTTTTCATAATCGCTTGTAAAAAAAAATATTTCGCTTAATCATTGCTTATGATGTATATATGTGGTTTCTGTATCATAGAATCGGGTCCTTACGTTTCTAAGCCCAGTGTTGAAATTATAGACGATCCTTCTTTGGATAACTTCCAGGTATGAGATTTCTTGTATTTAGTTATCATTTGGTATCACATGTTTTAAAAAACGGATTCTTGAACAGGTAGAAGAATTGACTCCTGTGGAGGACAAAGTTTCAAAAACTCAAGAAGAATCTGAGGCCATTATGGTAAAATAATAATAATAATAATAATCATAGTCGTTGTAATCATTTATACAATCCTTATCGCCTTTAGAAAAAAATTATATAATCCTTATCCAATGTTCATATATACACAAATGCAGGCTTTGGATTCAAAGATCCATGTATGGTCAAGTGGAAGAAAAGGAAACATTCGCTCACTGCTCTCGACCTTACAACTTGTAAGCCCGAACACATTGTTTGTTTTGTTTCATATTTTACAAAAAAATCCTTATCGAATCACATTTCATATTGAACTATAAGATTGATTATATATTTAAGTATAAATATAAAAAAATTGGGGTTGGTTGATATATTGCGGTTGACACAGGTACTTTGGGCTGGTAGTGGATGGAAGCCGGTTGCACTTGTTGATATAATAGAAGCAAATGCAGTGAAGAAAGCATATAATCGAGCAATGTTATGTTTGCACCCTGATAAATTACAGCAAAAAGGCGCCGATTCACAAAAAAAATACATAGCCGAGAAGGTCTTCGATATACTTCAGGTACTTAAATAAACTGTATTTCATATGACCCATAACTATATTATATGATTTTTAAATTTCTTTTCTTTATTTTCTAATTTTAGCAAAAAATAATAATATAGAAATGAGATGATGTGATAATTTATTTGAGTTGTGGATATTGTGGTACAGGAAGCGTGGGATCATTTCAATTCACTTGGTACTCTTGTTTGACCATTGGAGGCCCCAGTCTGTGGTACAATATTATGATTGCCCCCACCATCACCACCCACCAAACAAGACAATATTTGAATTGTGAATATCATCATCATCATTTTGATTCTGCATAAAAGGAGTTTGGGAGTTGGCTTTTGGACACAAAACCAGTTACATACACACCACACCTTTAAATTTTCTTTTTGGTCTATACAAAACAAACTTAGAGATGTAATTGTATCTTGTCTAATAATATTTCTACTATACAAGTTAAACAAATTTCCTTTCTTTCGGTCAAAACAGGAAAATTCATCATCTTCGTCTCATCTTTCTTGTCTGTGATTTACGCGATTTATTTCTCTCATGTTCGTGGGTGAAAAAAAAAACAATAAATTTGATCATCCTGTTTTTATTTTATGTTTTGGAAAAAATATGAATAATGCTATATCTCGCTATCATATGAGAAGTGTAAAGCTTTTCTATTTGCATAAAAAAGGGGCCATGGTTGTAGACTTGTAGCTTGTCCTTTTGTAATATTGAAACTGAAGTGAACACGTTAGATGTTGTCATTTGAGTATAATAATTGTATTAAATAATATTTAATATGTCTAGTACATTATTAGATATAGAGACACTACTCAACTGTACTGGTCTGTTTAACTAGTTGAACTGGGAATTGGTTTTTCAACTGTCCAGCCTTGTATTTGTCAAAAAGACTCAAAACTAACACTGTGTTTTCAAGTTTAAAAAAAGGGGAGAAAGGAATAATTTGGGGAAGAAAATTAATTTGACAAGTGTTTTCTAGTTTAATTATGAGAGGAGAAAAGCTTTTAGAAGGAAAATGAAAACAAAAAATACTTTATATATATTTTTTATGTTATTTATTTGGGAACAAATCATGATTAAAAAAAAAAAAACTTTTTCTTTCTCTCATTTTTATTTTTCTCTTTAAACTCGCAAACTAAGTGCAAGAGTTTCGATGGAAAAAAAAGCAAACAACTAACAAGTAAACCGAGAACCTGCTTGAATTGTATTTTTCTTCAATTGTTACTCTAGTTTTTCTTCCCAACTTCAATTTGTAATAATAAAAATATGTCACTTATAATTATGACAAAATAAGTTTCTTGGCATCAGTTTATTAGAGAGTGTTTGGTAGGAGGTTTTATAGGTAAAGGATGGAATGTTAATTATTAGTATTGTTTGGTTTGATAGAATATAATCAATTATTAATCACTAATGGATAATGAATCATTCCCTAACAAACTGAGGGTAATACATTCTAGGTACTATATTCTGCTATGTATGTCTCTGTATTGAGCACCACTACCATCACCGACCACCACCAATTTCACTACTACCACCATCCGACAGCACCACCGACCGCCCACCTTTGCCACCGCCACCGCCGCCATCACCACTACCACCACCGGGTGAAACCACCACACCATCATAAGCTAATTGCACAATCACCACCCCTAAGTCCCTAACGCCACCACCGCCTCCAGCACCGCCACCACTTGTCATAGTCGCCGCCATTATCACCATCGCTGGCTTGCCATTAATCGTTGTCTCCATATAAAATACTGTTTTCACCACCGTCATCACCATAGACCACCAATCATCACCAACATCACCATAGATTCAAGTGTGCATTAGCTCACTAACAACTACCATCATTGTCGTCACCACTACACTCTACCATCATAGACCCCTTTCACCACCACCACTACCACCACCAACAAAAACCACATCACTAATCATCGCCACCACCACCAACTCTGCCTCCTGCCGCCACCTCTACCGACTATCACAACCACCTGTTGCAACCATCCCCGACGTCGATTACCAGTTGCCGTCACTAATTTCCTTTAATCTTTACCTCAACCAACATTTCCTTCGCCATCAACACTAATAGTTGTCACCACCATAACATATAGTTGCCACCACCAACCATTATTACCACTGACTATTGCCACCGCCACTGACCTATGCATTACGTTATATATATAATGACTATCTATATTAACCAAACAATATCAATGATAATAATAATACTATGTTCGCTGCATTTTTCTGTATTCACTTACCCTTTGTCATTTCAATTTCTTTCTTTTTAACCAATGGTCCCCTTAGTTTTCACCGGTTGAACAATTAAGTAGAGTGCCTCTTCAGATATTAAAACAACCGCTACGTAACTAGATTTTGGTTTTTTTATTTTAAATATATGTTTTAATTAAAGATTTTACTAAAAGACATCTAAACATTTACAATAGGAATATTAAATGTGCCTCTTTACACATAAATAGTAAATACAGATAAAAATAATTTCAAACACGTACGATCTTATATAATATTTTATTAAAATTTGATGTTAAATTTGAGATTTTCTAAATTAAAAATGAAAAAGAGGGAGCACGATCAGGAACTGAAGACGAGTCAAAAGTTGAAGTGGAGGCATGTGTCGAAATTTCAACTCTACTTCACAAACACGCTTCCACTTTAACTTTTAACCTATATATTCTCAAGCCTTGTATGTTACTCAATTAAACCTTTTTAAATATCCTAATCTTCTATGTTTCTTACTTTTTTCAATCCGTACTAATAACTTTTATGACTACCGTAACAAATAATCATATTAGTGTTATAAAATTATCACTAATATTTTACTGTCAGTACTATTTAAATACAAAATTAGTTGTCATCTATTTGATAGTTTGAGAATAGAACTCGTTATACCTGTGACGGCAACGAGCATTATGGATGAGCAAAAAGAACCATTTGACTTAACCAGAACTGATGGGCTGGATCGATTTATATAATTTTCAGGTTGATTTTTGGTTTGTATATTTTCTTTATTTTGGTTTTTAGTTGGTTCCTACAGGTTTGATTTATACCCAGAATTGGACATAAATTTGTATATGAAGTTAACTGGAACCTGAACCAGAACCAATTAGTATATTTCGGTTTGGTTCTCGGTCCTAGCTTGTGTGCTTCTTCGGTTTAGGGTTTTCCAGACATGTTTTGAAACCGTGCTCATCCCTAACAAGAGCATAACATACACTCGGAGTAGGAGAATGAGCTTGAGTTCGTGAACTCTTATGTATTTATTTAATGAACTTTATTTTTAATATAAAATATAAAACAAATTTATGTTTGTCGTTTTATGATCAGAACAAAGTTTTTTTGTCTTTAACTTTATCATTGATCTCATGAATACTTCGAATCCTTTTCTTTTCAAGCAATACAAAACAAGAAAATGATTTTTTTAGTTAGTATCTGGATTTATTTTTTCAAGTAGATTTTTTAAAAGTTGTTTCTGGTTAGTTCTCGGTCAACATTTGCTTAGATGATCACTCATTATAGAGCAAAACAGTGAGAAACTACTTTAGGCCGTTTCTTATTTTATGTTTTTAGTACAAGCAATATAATATGATCACTCATTATAGAGGTTATATAGCTTGATTAATATAAGGAACTATATATATTTCTTAGGATTTTGATTTACATGAGCTGATTTGTTACAAATACAATAATTAAAAAGAAGAATATTAGAGCAAAAACTACCTATCATTTGAAGTATAGCTTTCAACTACTAACCTTAGAAAGATAGTTATGATTGTATAGTTACACCTAATGATAATTAAATATAATAGAACATTAGTTTGCGCAAATTGGTTTTTCATACGCGCTTTTTTTTATTTACACTTGCCAGATTTGATTTTTTTTTTTTAATTACATTAGTTTGCGCTTTTTTTCTATTTAATGCCAGATTTTCTAGAATTATAGTCTTTATCTATAAATAGAGGTATGAGTATATGACTGTTGACATTTTTACCTAACTGAATTAGATAATAACGTTGTTACTGATCAATTAAAATAAATACATCTTATGTAATTAATTAATTATACATAGGTTAAATGTTGCTATCCCTATATGTTTTTTTAATACCAGAAAACATACATACACTAACCAACTTCTAAATTACATCATTTTATTAACAGTAAAATTTAAACTCATAACCATAAAAAAACATCTTTTATAACATCTTGGGGTGAGTTGGACTACAATTCCTTTAGTATAGGAATGTGAATGAGCCAAGCTACTCATGAGTTATTCGAGTTCGGATCGTTAAAAGTTCGAAGGGAATCGAGCTTTAGCGAGCTTGAGCTCGAGCCTAGATTAAAGCTTATTTAATAAATGAGCCTAAACGAGCTCCACATAAGATAAAATTTATAATTTATATGTTTAATTTCTAATACTTATATATCATTTTAATAAAAATAGCAAGGTAATACCCGAGCCTAGCTTAAACGAGCTGAACCCGAGCGTCATAAATCTTAAGCGAGCCGACCTCGTGTTCAACATAATAAACTTTAAACGAGCCGAACTTGAGCTCGAGCTTAAAAAAATCTAAATAAACCCGACTCTATAAGTATCTGGCTCGGGTCCTTTATATCCTTACTTTATTAGATGTAGTTTCCCAATATTAAAATATGATAGAATCATTCGTTGTTTGGTAGTTTTATACCACATATATTATTTGTTTATACATGAAAATGATAATAATATAAAATGAACCGCCTTAAACTCTTGTGAGTTACGAGAATGTAAGGTGCGGGAAAAAAGAAAAAAGAAAAGAAAAACTAAAACTAAAAACAAGAGTGGACCAGCTTGCTAGATAAACCAAGCGTCCGTTTTCCATGGTTGATGAGATATTGAGAGGTTTAGGCTGTCATTACCTCTCTCTCTCCCTCTCCCTCTCCCACTTGCCTCTGTAAGTTGGCTCTAACCTCAGAGCTTGCTTTCTGTAAATTTGCTGCAATCTTTCACCTGATAAATCTTCACAAAAATCTAGCTACTGGTTTTTGTTGATAAATTCAGCTGATCTTTGCAGTTGCTGCTGTTTTCTTCTCTAATCTGTGAGTTCCACTTCTTCTTTTTCCAACAATGTTCTTTTTGATTCCTGTCAAAATTTATTTTAGTATCTAAATTACTAAATTGCTGTTACAGCTACTAGTTTTTTTCTAAATCTGTCTGGATAAGATTTGTTTGTTGCTGGATTTTCGTCGCTCTAACTTTTCCAATTGCGTTTTTTAATTTCATTACCGTGATCTGTTTGTTATATCGAATGCTTATTATCAAGCTTGTCTCTTAATATTGCTGCTCGCATGTAATTTACCAGCAAGATCTGAGATAGAATGACTGTTTTTTGTAAATCTCACCAAATTTAGATTCTCCACCATGAATTTGTCTCAAGCAAGAAATTATAAGCCTATTTGTTCACCAAAGAGTTTTTGGTGATAATGCCCGTGGAGGCTATGCCTCTGGCTTGTTGATTATCTGTTAGCTTCACGTTGGGTCGCTTTTGTGGTCGCATGTGTTTTCTGTTTTACTTTCTGACATTCACAAGCACTGTGTGATACGCTTTCTTCTTTTCTCTCTGTTTATTATTTTTTTTTTCAAAGAGTTCCGCGTTTTCTGGTAGGATAGGGGCTGCGAAGTACATGCTTGTGAGCAGTGACCTAGATTTGGTAATTGACTTACTAATTGTCATTCATGTGTTACTTTCCCTAATTTAGTGCTTTAGTTGAGTGTTTTCTGCTGTGTTTAAGAAGTTTGTTGCTGTAATATCTTTAAATGATTATGAGGAGTGGGTAATTTTGATCATTTTTATGGTTAGAAAGTGCACATACATCAAGTCTTTGACTAAAAAAGCAGGCAAAACTATGTCCAATTATTATATGGTGCCTTTCTGATGATAAATAGTACAAAAAGTTAGGTTTTCTCAAAGTACAATAAACATGGAGTTAACTTTCATCCCAATGGGCTGGCCAGTGCAATTCACCAGGATTTGGTATTTTTGAAGATAATTGGATGCTATCAAATGAAATCTTTAGGAGTCATAGACTCATACCACTGCTGGCCGACAAGGCTAAAGTTTGCCTGTGTCATGAGAATAAGTGGAGTTTCTGCTAGAAGCTGTTACAGTATTACACTTTTGGGACCAAATGGGTTGGTTACCATGGTTACTAAAATTTAAATGAAAAAAAAAAGAGAGAGAACATTCTTGAGCTGCCTTTCATTTGACAGAGCTTATTTCACTTGGCACAATTTGTCCTCTAGACTAATTTCTTTTTCTTAATTTATTCCTTTCTTTCTTTTTGTAGCAACTATTGAACTTCTTTCATAAATAAATCCACTGTTTTTGACATGTTGTATGAAGAAGTTGATCTTCTATGTCATGACCTTGTTACACACTGGAATTTCTGCAATATTCTACCTACCTATGTTATAGAATATACTTTTGAAAAGGACTTGTCTTTGTATATGAGTTGAAAATTAAGATGCTCTTTAATTGTGGACATGTGTAGTGTAAACACTGAATGTAAGTTATTAGAATAAAGTCGGCAAGAAAAGGTCTTGTCAAAGGATAATGACCTAAGAGAATAATGTGCTATCAATTTGGGTAAAAAATTCTTTAAAAACATATTTACCAAAATATAAAAAACGAAAAAAATGTAATTTGTTGATCATACCAGACTACCAGTAGTGTTGAATTAGGTAAATGTTTGTTTGATTCATTAACCTCTCGACTAGATATAAGATAACTGAGACTTCTCTCTCACTCATGGATTCACGTTCTCTCCTTTTGATATTTATCGAAATTGTTTCCTTTCGGTTGATTTTCTTGTTATCGATATGTATACTGCAGTGAGTTTATAAAGTTAGAAAAATTTTCAAATAATTGAAATGGAATATTAATCATAAGGTGTCTCTGGTTACATAATCTGTGTCACGTGTTTACTTTGTTAGAAACTAAAAAAAAAAATGTTTTAGTTCCTTACTTTGGTGACTGTTAATTTTGTACAAGACCCCTTTTTTTTCAAAACGTGCCCCAGCAACTTTAGCTCAGATTTTCATCTGATTCAAGGTAGAGAATCTATTATTGATCTTGATAAGATCGAAACTAGTTTACTCTTCCTTTGGTCCAGCCTTTTCTTCTGTATCATGTACAATATTGTACTGAGGCCAGCTATAATTTGTCATCAAAGATGGGAAAGACCTTATGTTAACTTTCAGTTTTTTCACTTGATGTTGTGTCGCTTTTTGTATAATGTTGGTGGGCCATCAAGATATTCACAGTCAAATATATTGTAAGGTACACAAGGGACATTTTTTTATGGAGTAACTTAATTGACCATTAATTCTCCATAAATGAACTCATTAAAACTTTTCTAAAGTATCATTCACGTATCATAAATTCAGAGGTTAAGCTGAGTTCACTTTACTACCAGTTGCTGAGCCAAAAGAATCACAAGCTGGAATTATTGATATTGGTTTGAATTTTTAGGTCAAATTGTATGTTTGCATCAATATCCACTCTGTGGCTAATCTTGTTCTTTCTTGACCTTGAGTTAGTCAAGCAGGCGCACTAATTATCTTATTGATGTTGTTTATATGTATAGGATGGCATGTGCTGACTGACTTCTGCACACAGATCTAGGCAAACAATGAAATCCGTAACAAAGAATGCATTGACATCTATCGCTCCATTTAGTTTCAAAGGAAAATCAACCTCTTGTTTTTGTTTATTTCCAAAAGTTAAATCTGGATATGAGACTGGCAATTCACCAGTTTATCTCAACGTCTATGACTTAACTCCCATGAACGGTTATGCTTACTGGGCTGGCGTTGGCATCTTTCATTCCGGTGTGGAAGGTAACATTTCTCCTTTCTTTTTTCTTAGAAAAACCATTTATGTAATTATCTGTTTTAGAATGTGTATGGTCTACTGTAATTAATTGGATAATTAACTTCACAATTTAATTGCATTACTATAGTTTTCTTATGAATTGTGCATGTGCACTTGACAGTTCATGGTGTAGAATATGCATTTGGAGCTCATGACTATCCGACTAGTGGTGTCTTTGAGGTTGAACCTCGGCAATGCCCAGGATTCAAGTTTAGGAGGTCGATATTAATTGGGACTACATGTCTTGATCCAGTCCAGGTCAGAGAATTCATGGAGCATCATGCTGCTAACTACTATGGCGACACGTATCACCTCATTGTCAAAAACTGCAACCATTTCTGCAACGACATTTGTTATAATTTAACAGGGAAGCGAATCCCGGGATGGGTCAATCGACTTGCTAAACTCGGTAACATTTCTTCCTCAAATGGGTCAAATAAAATAATATAATTTGGGCCAACCTATTAAACAACCTACCCGACCCGTCCATTTTGCTACGTCTAAAAATAACTGATTTGTGTATGTATTTACAGGTTCAGTATTTAGCTGTGTTTTACCAGAAGCCCTACGAGTTTCAGCCGTGCACCATGATCCTCAATGCATACCATATGATAACGAGAAGCAAAGGCTGAGAAGTACTAGTTTTAGTTTCCTGTCATCAAGGCAGAGGCAATTATCGGTTTCTTCATTGCTTCTACAGTCGCCATTAAAGGGTTGCTTACGGCCTTGGGAGTTAAGACGATCCAGAACCGTGATGCTAAAAGAAGGATAACATATGCAAGAACTTTGTTTCATTTTTATATCATCTAAATTCCCGTAAATAAGTAATTGTTATGAGTGTTTGTTGGCATATGAGAGCAGTAACCGAAGTAAAATTTAGGACAAAAGTCATGGTTTGTGCTATCTCGCAACATTATCAAGCAGGTCCTTAAATTCTACATTATAATTTTGTATTCTGCTCGTAAAATATTAGTACATTATCGTGAATAAGAAGTTGACTAAAACACATTTGTTTTAGAGCAATTTAATAAAATAACGAAAGTCAATGATGTAGGTACTCTTATATTATCAACAATTAAGAAAATACGGTCAATTACAAGGAAGCAAATGAAATAACATCACCTAAATCATAGAATTCGAACATTAACTTGTTACCATGTCAGGATAATTGCCTCCGGTTCCAGTTAGTAGCGGTCAATCGACAAGTAAAGAAGGAATGAGATCGTCTTGTTCAACAATGCACCATTTCACCAACCAGCTCTCTGCTTCCATAAATACATTCTTTCAGAGAGCCAAAAGCAAGTTACAATTCTTCTTTCTTTCTGGCCAACTGAAAAAATAATGGGTATACACGTAACATAATGTTTCTGAGTTTATCTTTGAGAAAACATGCCTGCATCAATACAAAACAGAAGATGCATTTAGATTCAGGATGATGATGATGATGATTATGCCCTTCTTTGTCTCCCTAACTAAAACAAAACCACTCGGATACAGTTTCATCGGGTTCCATATTCTAATGATACAAAAAGTATCACAAAGGGAACTATTACATATCTTTCAACTGGCTGACCATCAAAAACCTATCAATCGGCTTTCTGATGCAAAAAAATAGGCGTACCATTAATAGCCTCATGATATACTCGTTTCTCTGCCAAACCAAGATCAGACATTTGAAGGTTTCCCTGTACATATCACCAAACAAAACATCATCTTCCGTTAACAAAAGATTTCCTCTTTGCACGCTCCAGCCTGCAAAAAACAGCACCTAAGCTCCTGTATTTTTTATTATTATGTTTCTTTTTTCCGTTTGAGAAAGACATGGGAATTGCAGCTCCATAAAGATACCATTGCTTTTCATTGACATAAAAAACGAAGACACATGATAATGCTTGGAACTTGCTAACTGGCCAGTCAATATGAAAAGTTTGAAACAAAGTTACTCAACTTACTGTTTGTAGTGCTGAATCCAACTTTTCATATGAAAGTAGTTAGTATGTGATGCAAGTAGTTGTTTTGTTTAAATCATGGTTGTAAACTGAGATGAATAAATAAATAAATAAGCTTTACCTCACGAGCCATTAATCTTCGAACGTTTTCTGCATATAGTTTTGGATTGTCCTTTTCTTCTTGTGAAGGATAATAAAGGGGTAACTTCATTACTGTTAAATTATTTACAAATTGACACAGCAACAAAATCACATGACGTCTCTGCAAGTGGAACATAATGAATTATGCAAAAAAGACGGATATTAAAAACAACCATACAAACCTTTAGCTATATCAGATGAAAAATTCTATTTCCTCCTAAATTTTCCTACTTCGTCCTCCTATTCACTTAATGATGACATGTAGCCTCTACTAGTTTTGTTTCTTCATCTCCCCTCTTGATATTGATACTTGTCTTGATCTAACGAATAGGAGGATTTAGTAGGAGGATATAGAACATCTCATCTCATGGTTTCATCTTCTATAAATGTCAATTTATATCAGAACATGAAGAATATTATCACTCAAATTAATTTTCCATTTTTTGTCAACGAGACTCACCCCAGATATGGTATCCCATGCAGGGCTAAATCTCTTGTATGGATATCTCAAGATAATAGGAAGAACAGGAGCTTTTGACAAAAATGCACCAGTTTTAAATGGAAGTATGTAATCGCCATTTGTAGTTGTCCCTTCTGTATTAAGACAATAAAGCAAATTAAAGAGCTGAAAAGGACAAGAGAAATAATACAAGGACCAGTTTAAAAATGATAATAATAACCTGGAAAAAGCATCATCATGGGTGCAGACTTGTCCTGAAAAGATTCATTGATTCTATCATTCACAACACCTGCAAACAACAAAATCAAAATGCAGCAGATGGAATATTTAAGAAATATGCTTTTTGTTAAATCATTAAGAAAAGATATCTGTGTACTTCTGTGTATATACAAGGGTGTATTATGTCTTCTAAGCGAGAGAGAGAGAGAGAGAGAGAGAGAGAGTGAGATGACATCTCTATTCTTTGGAAATTACCAAAACGAATAATAATAACAGCAACCATATGTATAATTAACAAGTAAACTACTTGAGATTTATTGCTAATGTGTAGAGTAATATCAATGCACATATATCTATATATATATAGAGAGAGAGACCGAAAGAGAGAAGTTCAAACAAGAACTGTTTTTCATGTGAGAACTATTTGTAACATCATTAATGACTCATTAATAGGGGTATTTACCGTATTTTTGGTTATTTATATATTTACTCAACCGTGAATTACGTCCAGGTGGACAGTCATTAATGAGTGAGACTTGATTTTCCTAAAATACCCCTAATCAACGACTCATTAATGAGCTCTTCCAATTATTAGCAATTGATTTATTTTAGTAAATGGCCAAAATTGGTTCTCGCACGAAAAACAATTCATGTTTGAACTTTTCCCTATGTATGTGTGTGTATACAAGAAAATGGTCTATACTACTAGCATCACCTAAGTTAGATGTTGCTATACTTAAACCCTTTAAATGAGTAAACATTGAAATGACTACATACCATTCATTTAAAGTGTTTATAAGTGTAGCACCACCTATTACGGATCATTTTCCCTAAATTATAAATACATCAAAATTGTAAGTTATAAACAAATACTATCAACATAATTAAGATATAAGTGTGTATAAATACCTGAAACACCCTTAAAATCTGATGATTTTGACTCCCTCTCAACATACACACAGCCAAGACACTTGCTGGAAAACAGAAAAAGGTAGCAATAACCTGTTAAGTCATTGCAAACTGAAAAGATAAAAGATGGTGACTTAAAAGAGAATGGTAAAAGGGAGGACAATCAGAGGCAGATCTCTATTGGTATGACCGTGCGGAGTGCAAATTTTGGTATTTTCAGTTGTGCTACTAGTCAAAATTTTGGAGTCTTAATATGTGAACCAAAAATAAGCAACAATTACAACTTCAAACATTGATTATTTATTAAGTTTTAATTTAAATAATCAAAACCACTAAGGTTTGCGCTAAAACATTATTTCTTGGCTAAAAATTTGAGGTTTCACTATAAGAAACTTGATTTTTTTAACATGACCCGTGATTACTTTTGTTTAAATTGTATTTTGATTATTACTTTGGGCCACCATGGAAAAAGTTTCAAGATCCTCCACTAAGGACAATGGACAATGACCCTAAAGTTTCTCCAACATACAACTTCATTTATATTATTGATGTTTTACTTCCATTAGGTTTTTCAATCTGTTTGTTCTCATGATTTCCCACATTCTCCCCACCGAACCGGCTTTGAGTAACATGGCAGGGTACATAGAAAGTAATAAGTTTTGGAGAACTTCTACATTCAAAATCCCACGTTTACTTGATTTCCATATATATATTTAGCTTTTTATTTTTATTTTTCTTTTCCTTTTATAGACTTTAATCATTCAAGTTTGGTCTCTTATTAGTTTTGATCGCCTATATATTGCGATCACATTTCATTTGTAATAAATCATCAAAGTGAATTAATAAAAATTGAAGTGTTACTACAAAACCTAAGACATTCTAAAAACCTTCTTTCCGATTCTCTTAGTTTGATCTTTAATTCCTACACTCCTCCAATACTTCTGCAAATACAACTCTGGTCCTCCCAATTTCTCATTTCTAAGTAAGTGTCTTTATCTTTCTTTCCTTTTGCTCTTTCTCATTCTATGTTGTAGAAAGTGCATTTCCTTGTACAAAGATAGTCTAAAGTTATATCTTACGCACTGGAGTACACCTCATAAGTTGAACCAACCTGATAAGACCAACAAGAGGAAGTTTGCCAACTGATCTCTTCAGCAATGACACCAAAACATAAAGTAGAACATGTCAGTCATCTCACTTAACACACATGTATAATTACCAATTATTCTGGTGAAAACAGTAGACAAACCTTGGCAACAAAGCTTGGAAATGAAGAAGACATATGGTATAATATATCCAGATGTGAAACATGATTTGATATAATTGCTCCAGGTCTTCCAATCTCCTCAGATTTGTCATTGGCATCCAACTGGCCATTAATAGAAACCAGAGTAATCAAATCTTTGTAATTTCGCATATATGCAAAGCATAAGCTCATCAAGATCATAAGATAATACATTTTCAAACCAACTAGCTGATTTTATAGTTGAAAACAGTAATCAAATCTGTATTTTCAAAACAATTAGCATTATAATGAATTTTTAAACTAACATCGATAACTATCTATCTGATCATGCAAATTTCACTCGCATTTAGAAGTAAAAGAGAAAGCTACCTCATTGTCAGGGCTTCTGTAAGTCTCCTTAATCCAATAAAACCCGAAAACGAAAAGCAATGCCCTTGAGAGAACCCTCCCAAAGCAATAAATAACCCTTCTCCTCCAGCCGCCCATGTGTGCGTAATCCTCCTGCTCGTCTTCCCGGTTGGGCACCGAAAACAGAGTACAAGCCCTACAAATCAAGTAATACAACACAACAACAAACGTAGCGGACACCACACGCAGCGGGAAGAGCGTGATTAATGCAATTCCTAGCAGAACCTTCTGTGTCCAAGGTAGTTTCCCACGTCCCATTGTTCCATACAAATCATGTCGGACATAAGCAGCGTATTTCTTCTCAAGCTCTTCAATGTCTGTTGAGGAGGCGGATTTGTGATCGGAAGTGGTGGTGGAGGAGTTGAGGAGGGGGAGATCATCGTTAATGGGACCATCCTCAAGATTAGATTCACAGGGTCGGGATTGGGGTTGTGAGGAGAAGCCGTTGAGTTCTGAATCCATGTATGATGAAACCTTAAAATGATGTATGATTAGGTTTTCTAAAGGTGGTATGCCATGTGTTTGATGATATGTGTGAGAGAAGAGTGGATATCTGGTATTCGTAACTAACCAACCTAGTGGTTAAGAGTAATGGAAGACAAAGCCTTCTAAGAGATCCAGGGTTTAAACAATGGTGTTTAATTCTAATTTGGTGTTACTAACTTACTAACAACTAACTCTGTCGTTAAAAAAAATTGGTATTCGTAACTGGTGCCCACATGATCTGAGGATGAATGATGGAAACGGGTTGCGCAGTCGTGCGGGGAATGTTTTCAATTGGATAACACCAACAAATAATAATTTATCTATTATCAATCAATTTATATAATATCTTATCAAATTAAATTTAAAATAGAGAATTTCATTATATCATTCTAAATTTTGTAAATTATATTATATTATATTATAAGTATTATACAATTCGCAATCCTTAACGTACGCCATGAACAGTGCATGGCTAAAATGCGCTGTTTGTTTTATGTATATGTTTTTGCTCAGAAATTGCAAATACATTTGTAGCTCAAGCCTTTTCTATCTTTACAGCTATCACTTTGTGCATTTTTTTAATATTAAATACATTTTTTTTCTCATCAAAGTTTTTACACTTTTTTTCCGTTCTAATCAAAAGTTTTTATACTATATCTTTTTTTCATAATATATTCAATATAGTCCATACTTAATGCATAGTCCTGAGAGACTAATCTTAGCCTTTGGATCAGCCTTATCAATGGTCCGGATTGAATTTTCAAATTTTGGACGGAGTGACATTTTCGTAATTAACATGTGATAATTTTACAATCACATGTGATTGTATATTGAATCACATGTGATTGAATATTAAAATTTCAGGACTATGTTTTTTTATGGACTGTATTGAACACAACTCATAATATATATATATATATATATATATATATATATATATATATATATATATATATATATATATATATATATATATATATATATATAGGAGAGGGTTAATGCGAGAACCGTTGTTAGTGCGAGAACCGCGAGAACCAATCTCGGCCGTTCCTTAGATATGGGAAGTATCATGGATGGAGAGCGTGGAGGGATAGGGTGTGGCAGGGTGCATGTGAGGAATTCATGGGTGAACAATGACATTGAAGGAGGGGGAATCGGACGGCTTAGATTGGTTCTCGCGGTTCTCGCGCTAACAACAGTTCTCGCATGAACTTTTGTCTATATATATATATATATAGGGGATGCTTCAAACGAGAACTGTTTTTCGTACGAGAACCAATCTCAACCGTTCCTTGAATATGGGAAGTTCATGGATGGAGAGCGTGGAGGGGATCAAGTGTGGCAGGATGCATGTGAGGAATTCATGGGTGGGCAATGACATTAAAGAAGGGGGAATTGGACGGCTAAGATTGGTTCTCGCAGTTCTCGTACGAAAAACAATTCTCGTTTGAACTTTTGCCTATATATATATATTAATTACTTCTTTTGTCTCAATTTTTAATTACAACATCAATTTTATAAACATATATTAAACTACTTTATAATACAAAAATTATTCGTGTTTACTTTTTTTTGTTTCTTTTACTTCGTGAACAATATACGTTTGTTTAATATGTTCAAGTTTTGATGTGAAAGTATGTGTATATATAAGCTTGTGTTTGTCGTTTAAAAAACTAATAATATTTTGAGAGTTTTGTATTTTTTTATTTAAACAGGACCATAATCTACTGTTTTTATAATGATAACTGTTTTGTTTCTATTTGTTTAAACATATTCAATAACTTATAGTACTTTGCTATGTTTATTAAACTATAAACACATATATAACAAATTCTGAAATTTTTTAACTAATATAATCTAATGCAAATATATTTAACGATTCAGATAAGTTTTGTTTATATATTTTGTATTCAAATATATTATAATAACTCCGCAGCGAAGCGCGGATCATACACCCTAGTTATATTTACATTTGGTGGGTTCTTGTTCAGTGCAAGAGTATTGCATTTTAATAGCCATGGAGATATAAGGAGGTAACCTCGTGGTCTGTTTATTCTTTGAGGAACACAAACAATTTTTAGGTGTGTGGAACAAACTGTACGTTTTTCAAAACTTTCAAATGGGATGTGACTAAGAAAGAAATCTGTTCGTGTGAAGCTGTGTCCACTTGTTTAGGTGGTAACTAATGTGCAAAAGTGTTGTATGTTTTTGTATAGGTGCTACTATTTGGATCACATCCTCTAACATACACATATGTTAAAGGGTACTATTTGCCCCTCCCCCCTCTCACATACCATACACATCAAATCACTCATTCACAAATTTTAATGCATGTCGTTCCCTCACATATGTCATATCAAGGGGGGCCAACTAAAATATTAAGAGGAGCTATATAGAATTACCCTATGTTAAATCATTCAATTACAATTGTCAATGTAGGTTTTACACTCACAAATGTCACATCAGAAGCCGCATTTAGATTATAAGCGCCCTTTTATTCATAAATGCTAAATGAAAGGGTCAAAAGAGCGAGGTGCTAGTCATCATAGCTTTTTACTTATATAGACAATTGGAAGTTTGGAACTTGCTAAGTCGTAATAGCTATTTTCTTATGTAAAACGTGCGACAATTAAATTGTCTTATTGGAGTTTGAACTTCTCATAATGATTTGGAAGAGCATTTATATAGTTTTTAGTAGTATTTAAGTAACACATTATTATTTATGAATCGAAAAAAGAAATTAGAAATAGAAATAGAGTAATAACATACACATATATACACATACATATATAAATTCGAATGGCATTTTTTATAGTTTTAATTCGATTCTAAACTCAATATAAAGTTTCAAATCAAGTTCAAAACTGATTCGAAAACCAAACAAATAAATGCAATCGGATTATTCGAATCTCTGTCTTATGAATCACATCCAAATATCAAACACCCAAATATAGAGTACCAATTTCTTAATTGACGGAAATTTATGACTAGACTTTGTCTTAACACAATCTTGAAGATGAACTTTGTTTACTCACGTAATAGCGTTAGCCACATGATCTTCTCCAAACATATACTGAGAGGCCCAGAAAAACCATTAGCCATTCATATTCAATTAATTTAGATATTCTCTATAGAATGAGTTTTACATTTTGACCCGATTGTAATTTTGAGAACAATTAATATAAACCCAAAAAGTTATTAACATCGTTTTATAATCACCAAAAAAATGAGTAATCAATTGCAAATGATCATCTGTATTCTAGTTTAACCAACGCCATTAATTACCTTTTATTGGTATCAATGTTCGCCGTCGATCGTCAGCAAGATAACCAATTCTTATGAGTACTAATAATCGCCGACAACATCCCGGCCGACGCCATCAGTAGCGGCCCCGACATCCGCCCCTTGCCGTCGCGAATATCAGCTACTGCCATCAATCCATCTGCCAAATCCTGCACCAACGATAGCTTCTTCATCAGCTTCTTTTCCCTCAATTTCTTCAACTTCACCTCTTGGGTTTCTGTTGAATCCCCTCTCGTAATCGTAATCTCGATACTCGAAACCAAACACGCTTCATCCTTCGAGATCTCCTTCAAATCCCTAATTTTCAAACTAATACTCCCAATATAACCGATCAATTCGGCCCACGCACTAATCCTTTGCAAATTTCGGGAGTGTTTGCTGTCTATAAGCCCTGATTTCGCTAACCAAACAAACTGCTCGACGAAGTAATACAAACCCTCGCCACCGTAGGCGATGATAGCGAGTAAAATATCTTGTCCGGAGTCGAGCTTCGCAGAGCGTAATGAATTGACGTCTTGGATGAACTTGCCGAGGCGGAAGGCTTTACGGCTGAGCCCGACGCTCGATTCAAAGCTCTTGAAGCGGTGGTGGAGGGGGTGGGTGGCGGCTATGAGATCGGCGGATAGGATGATCTTGGTGGCGTAACGAGCGATCTTGAGGAGCTTGTCGACGCCGTCGCGTTTGGAGAGGTAAGCTTCGAGGTGGATGAGGAAGTCACGATTGGGTTTTGTGGGGTTTGGTTTTGTTTTGATGAGTGAAGACGATGGATTGGATTCCATGGCGGTGAAGACGAGGGATGCGACGGCGATGGACTGACTATGTTGATTCGATCATCATCGCTAATCGTTGACGTCGTCTTTAATTGTACACAGATTGACAACTACGAAATGTTTCTTGAACTGCGTGCCGAATCATTCATGTTTAGTTTATTTTTCTTCGCAAACCACTATTGACATGTTTAGTCTAAAATTCTTATTTATTTAGAATTAAAACTAAAACGTTTATACTAAAATTTTAAGAATTAAACCGTTTTAAGTATTAAATTGAGGATTAAATCGTAATGTGAAACTGAACCGAACAAATTAGAAGCTTTCACTAACTCTCTTTGGATTCGAATAATAATGGGCCTGAAATTAGTTGGGCCGTAAGAGGTTAAATGGGAAAGGGGCCCAATTGTAGCCGTTGTTTGTTCACTTACTACTCGTTCACTTTATTTGGTTGGATACTTTATCGTAACGGTAAAAGGATGCTCCTCCTTTCTCTCCCACTATCCACCAAACGCAGAATGCTACCCAACGCCAACCTTTCAAAGTTACATCTTTAACCTTTTTATATTAATTATTCTTTTTTACTTTCAGTTTTATTATTTTCTCAATAGTATGTCTTCAAATACATGAAATAATACGTTTCATGACTATCATTTTATTCACTTTTCATTTTGGTTATAATTAAATTTATACAAAATTATTTATTTATACTTACTATTAGTTAAGAAAAAAACTTGTTTTACGCCCATCTTATATCTTATATTCTTATTAAAATAAAAGACTTTCTCAATCTTCCTAAAAATTCTCCACCAATCATAACTCTTGATTTAAAAAAATAATAATAAAAAAAATCGAAAAATGCTAATGAACCCTCAAACTTAGCCTTCTTCGAAGAATCAGGCTTTCCACCAGTTGACGACTGCCCCTTTGAAGTAACAGATTTTTAGAACTGCTGAAACTTCATTTTCTGACCCTCAGCAGCATGATCCCCCTTACCCTGGCGTCTATCCCCATAAATTTGTCGGGCTATCTCAAACGCCCGATCCAAGGTAGCCGCAGCTCTCACATGAGCGAATGAAAAACTATAAGTAATGTTCGAATGAAAAGCTGAGAGCTTTTTTTAAAATAAAAAAGCTTTAAAATAATGTTTTTTTTAAGTACCTTTTAAAACGAGCTGAAAGCTTTACTATACCAAATTACCTAAATACCTCTTTAATTGTTATATAATTTCCTCCTATTTTTATAATTTGTCTTTTTTTGTCATTTTACACTATTAAGTTCCAGTTAACAGCTAATTTGCCAAACAAATATATAAATAAAATTAACAGCTTCAAGTTCTAGCTACCAGTTCTTTTCGCCAAACATACCCTAAATACGAGATGATCCATTTAGAAACGTATACAGTTCAACTTTATATCAAAACCCCTTTTTCTCTTTTTTTATAATAATTATTTAATTACCATAAAGAAATAAATAATAAAAAAATTATATGGAAAATGGAGCCCGCCCATATAATTCACCCGTTCGGATTTCAAGTCCTTTTCAAATTTCTGTTTCTCTAACCTCCTTCACTTCCTTTTACCATTTTAAAACCCTAATTGATTCTACTCTACTCTTCCATTAAAACAATCACAAATCACATTAGGAATCACTTATTTCTCACCCATTTACACCTCAATACTCCATAATTAGGGCTCAACTTGAGCTACATTGCAGAACTGCTCTATATATCTTCTTTTTTGTTGTTGTAAATTGCTAATGTCTGCTTCAACTGAGCTTCCATCTGTATCGCAATTAATCAAGGTTGATTCAGAATCTCGGAAAATACTTGGACCTGCTGGAAACAGAGAAAAGGTTAAAGGAGAGAAGGTGGGCTTGAAGAAAAAGGTTGTGGTGGAGAAATCCCCAAAGAGTTCTGTAAAATTAGCTAAGAGCTCGCCACATATTGTTGTTAGGAAGAATGATGACTCTGTTGACAGTGTATGTTCTTCAAAATCTTGTTCTTCCAATGGTAGTTCTGTGAAAACAACAGGTTCCCTGAGGAGAGAGAAACATAATAGCTACAGGCTGAAGTTGGAAGCAGAGGAAGTTCCGGTAATGGTGTCACCTCTTCCGTCCAAGCGGTGTGATTGGATCACCCAATTCTCAGGTAGAAAATGGTGGTTTGATGATTTTAACTTTTTCCTTAAAAAATAATCTATGATAAAAAATTTGAGTTCACGTTTTTTAATTACTTTATGGCAGTTAAATTTTGGATAGGCTACTTGATTGATGGTAGAATCATAAAGAGTCTTGACCAATCTGTACCCACTTAACAACTTGAATTCTTCTGCATGTCTATGATCAGAGCCACCATTAGTTTTGAATTTAGTTACTTTGTTTTTTCCATGGATCCATTCTGCTTCATGAATTTTATATATTTATTTATTTATTTTGCCACATTTGTTCACGTTTTGGGGAAGTGATAACTTTTTACGACATTCTTAACATTGATTCAACCTGTCATTTACTATGTTAGTTTGTCGGAATGTAATTGGTGACATGGATTCAAGTTCACAATAGTTTTCTGTTATGCCATCATATAAGGGCATTGTATCCATGAATATTCAAGCCACCCTATGTGTATTAGTTGACAGATGTTTCATTTTTCGAGTGTATTTTAAAATTTGAATTGCAAAGATTCCTTCCCTTTTTGGCCACATACTATATTATGGATTAGAGTTTTTGCTTTATTGCTATAACTAAAATGTCTGATGTTGATTAGAAGTGGAGAAAATGTTTGTTTGCCATTTGAAAGTCATTTAGGTCAGGCTGATTAAAGGAAGATGCTTTTACTATCTTCTATACATTTCGTCTAATACATGTTATCCAATCTACAGTTGCATCCTTGATCTTAGTTTATATGTTTTTATTGATTTATTGAGGATACATGTTACACTTCTGAAATTGCTGCCTTGCTGGTCTGTGTAAAAGTTCATGAAACGAAGACGGTCTGTGAAGAATTTACAGTCACAATTGAGAAGGAGTTGATTTTCTACATATTATATCTTGATAAAGAATTATGATGAGAATTGAGCCTTGATCATGTCATCTAAGGATTATAGGATATATTTCATTTAACAAAGTTTGTTTTCCTATATGAAAGATTATCCTTTATAAGATTTTTTAATTTTCATATTATTATATTCCTTGTTTAAAAACAACTAAGCGAAAAAGAACTATATATTAATATAGTCTAAATCAGGTGTTACTAAAACAAAGGTAACACATGCAGCAAAAAGATCAATCAGGTTTAAAACTGAATAAACTACAAAAATTGAACTTTTATTCATGTCTGTAAAAATTTCCGTACTACTTCTATTTGAAACTAGACAGTAGACAACATATTGAATGTTTTCTAAAAGGGGAAAGCACCATCACACTCAAGCAAATACATCATAAATTTCTCTTCTGTAGCGGATAAATTTAATGAGAGATGGGAAAATATATCTTTAGAGTTTATTTTGAACTTGTAACGGTGCTGAAAGTAGCGCTTCATTTTGCCTTGGCTTCAAAGGGTTTATTTTTTTGATAAAACAAAAATTGATAATGCTATAGTAGAGTGTATCTTTTGTAATAGTAGTTGCAAATTGTAGGTAATTTAATCATTTTAGCTTCATAAAATATGAATGATCTTTTTCTTAATCCAACTGTTCACCTTCTTTGGTGTTACACTGTTCTTTGTAGATTCACTTCATGTTTCTTTCCATGATGAAGAATGGGGAGTTCCAGTCCATGAAGATAGTAGATTATTTGAGCTACTTGTTTTGTCACAAGCATCGGCAGAACTCACTTGGCCTGAAATTCTTTATAAGAGAGATAAATTCAAGTAAATATTTTCAAACTTGTAGTGTGAGAATGATCCAAACTCCTTCTGACGGAATTCAGACTGATTTAGAACCTAATTACTTTTCCTTGCAGAAAGCTTTTCGAAAATTTCAATTTATCATCAATTGCTAAATTACCTGAGGACATGTTATTTTCAGCCAAGCAAAATGGTGGCCTGTTGCTATCAGAACAAAAACTAAGGGCCATTGTGGGGAATGCTATCGCATTGCTTAAGGTACTAGTAGTTTGAAATTGGCTATTAATAGTCTTAATGAACAGCCAAACAGAACAGGCCATCTATGCCCATTTGGCCCTATTAATTTAGATGCAAATGGATTGGGCCGTGATAGGCTGCTTGCTTGCTGTTCAAACTTTTGGGCTGCATAGGCTTATCATATAGATCAAACTGTCCCTAAATTGTTTTGTTTAGTGACAGGATCAACTTGTCAAAAAGTTTGACTGATGAAAAGAACCTGATCATGAAGACTAAAGAGTCATGTGACATACTTTTAAATGTGATCTTTTGCAGATCCAACAAGAATTTGGCTCCTTTAGTGGCTACTGCTGGCGTTTTCTAAACAACAAGCCAATAAAGAATGGTTTTCGGTATGCTCGTCAAGTACCAGCTAAAACACCAAAGTCAGAACTCATAAGCAAAGATTTGATGCGGAGAGGCTTTCGTTGTGTGGGTCCCACTGTCATCTATTCATTCATGCAAATCTCGGGTATGGTTAACGATCATCTTGTATCATGTTTTAGATACAATGAATGCAATACCATTGTTAAAAAGGATCTAAACCCCATGACTAAAGAAACAAAACAAGAAACCAACACCAAACTTTCCCACAGCGAACGAACTGTTTGATACTGGATTACTAACATAGTTAATCTAACGGTTGATTATTCTTGTAGCATTGTGTGCCATTTAACATGATTAAGATAAGAATGTTCATATTAGAGTAAATGGGTGTGTATTATGATTTTCCTTGTGTAATGATTTGTTTAAAATAAAATGTTTTGGCTTGTGCAGTTGTGTTTTGTGTTCTTAACTCTTAAGAAGGTTCATTGGTTTATTGCATTATGCCATTATGTGGTTGGACACAGCTCAGCTGTTTTGCCTGATTAGGCAACATGTTTCTGTCTCATATAATGTGAACATTAGGGTCTCTCTCTCTCTCTCTCTCTCTCTCTCTCTCTCTCTCTCTATATATATATATATATATATATATATATATATATATATATATATATATATATATATATATATATACATATCTGTGTGTGTGTGTGTATAAATATATAAATATATAATGTTAGTTGGGCATATATATATGATATGATATATAGTTGAAGAATGTTTTGGTCCCAAAAACATGCCATGTTACTTTTGGTAAATGCATACACGGTGGGCAAGTGTAGTGTAGTATTTATACCATTATTGATGTATGAAAATAATTATAATTACTTAAAATATAGTATGTATTTGTCGTATGGCAATGAGCCGTGATTATACGCGTTTATTATCTATAATAATTGGATGGACTAGCATATCTATATGTATGATATCAATAACATCTACTGAAACCAATAATACATGCTTATGGAAGCAAACCGATTTAAAACCTGTACTAATCGTTAATCTTTATTCTCTTTGAAGTTTTAATTACATACATACAAATAAAATAGAAGCCGAAAGAAAGTCGTTTGTTTGTAAATTCAAAAAAATATAATTAATTCTTTAAGGAATTGAATTTCTAGGATCCGCAGGAAAATTTTGATTATGGTAAGTATAGGTGGTAACGACACCTAGCGCAGTTTTGTTGATGCCTTAGAAGGTAATTTAAGTAGTGTTTTTGGCATGTAAGAATAATTTAAAGGGCCAAACATATACTCTCAATATTTGTTTACTTTTACTGTATCCGAGGTTAAATGTCCTCTAACTAAATCCTATTAGTTCGTCTTTCTAGTCAAACATATGAAATCCATTAATTCTTTTTTTTATCTCCTCGTTAAATTTTGATACATATATTATTCTTATAAATAAAAGAATAAATAAGAACATTTAGTAGTGTAAGTGTGTAAGGATATACTACCCTTTCTTTAAGATAGGAGATATGTTATTAATAACATCTCATTTTAAAACTTATAAATTGATGACATAAAACTGAATTTAGAAATGCAAGGTTACATCAAACTACATTACGATTTTGTATTGGGACCTAATAGTACATCCCTCAACAAAAGTACTTTTACAATCGACAAAAAAGACATCTCATGTATCACATACAAGTGTACCACTATAAATATATATATATATATATATATATATATATATATATATATATATATATATATATATATATATATATATAGAATTGGGTTCAAGTAAAAAATATGTTAAGGTACAAAATGTAAGGTGAATTATGAGAAGGACACGTGTACAAGGGCACTTTTGGAGCTTAAAAACAAAACATCTCTTTCTCCTGATGTTAAACTACCCACATTTACCCTAGCCCGCGTTACTCTTCTCGCCGTCATTCCCTCAAAAACCCTCCCCTGCTTCCCGTCGATCATCGCCGCCCACCCCCTCGCAAAACCCCCTGCTCCGACGACCGCTCTACTCACCGTAGTCCTCGTCACCTCCTATTTGCTTCTCCGCTGCATCCCTCGTCTCCTAACGCGAACCCTAACCCCCACGCCGCCCCTTCGCAGCTGCATCCCCTCGTCTGCGACCAATCCATGGCTGGCGATCTGTTTTCTTTGTCAGTTTCGATGAAAAATCCTATGTTTTGGCGATCGTCATCGTCGGTGCACAATCTACGGCTCGTTGATGAAACACTACCGCCACCGTGCATCAGGTATAAAACACTATCGCCACCGTGCATCGCAACTTTGTAATCTATGAATCGAAGGTTGTCTTCTTTGCATCTGTTTTCTTTGTCAGTTTTCGATGAAAAATCCATGGAGATGCTTGTTGGTAAACAATTCATGGATGGGCTCTGTTTTTGTGAATCTATGGTTGTCTTCTGTGCATCTGTTTCTTCGCTACCGTCTGTGCATCTAGCCGACGGGAACAATGTTTGGCCACCGGCGGCTCTGGTTAGGCGGACGATTGTTCTAGGGCTTCACGTGACGGTTCTTTGATTTTTTATTTGCCCTTTTTACCCTTTTTCTTTTTTTTATTCTGAAATTAAGGGTTTTATTGACTTTTTTTTGTTGACTTGGGGAGAGATCCTATGGTTGAGATCTCTCCTTACATGTAGTACTATAATATTTTTTGTAGTATATCTTTACCCTATATATATATATATATATATATATATATATATATATATATATATATATGAAAAAGTTCATGCGAGAACCTTTCTTAGTGCGAGAATCGCGAGAACCAATCTAAGCTGTCCAATTCCCCATCCTTTAATGTCATTGCCCACTCATGAATTCCTCACATGCACCCTGCCACACTCTATCCCTCCACGCTCTCTATCCGTTTAACTTCCCATATCCAAGGAACGGCCAAGATTGGTTCTCGCGGTTCTCGCACTAACAACGGTTTTCGCATGAACCTTCCCGTATATATATATATATATATATATATATATATATATATATATATATATATATATATATATATATATATATATATATATATATATATATATATATATATAGAGAGAGAGAGAGAGAGAGAGAGACAAAAGTTCATGCGAGAACCGTTATTAGCGGGAGAACCTCGAGAACCAATCTAAGCCGTCCAATTCTCCCTTCTTCAATGTCATTGCCCACCCAGGAATTCCTCACATGCACCCTGCCACACCCTATCCCTCCACGCTCTCCATCCATGATACTTCCCATATCCAAGGAACGGTTAAGATTGGTTCTCGCACTAACAACGGTTCTCGCATGAACCCTCCCCTATATATATATATATATATATAGGCAAAAGTTCAAACGAGAACTGTTTTTCGTACGAGAATTGCGAGAACCAATCCGAGCCGTCAAATTCTCCTTCCTTTAATGTTATTTCCCACCCATGAATTCCTCACATGCAGCCTGACACACTTGATCCCCTCCACGCTCTCCATCCATGAACTTCCCATATCTAACGAACGACTGAGATTGGTTCTCATAGTTCTCGTACGAAAAACAGTTCTCGTTTGAACCCTCCCATATATATATATATATATATATATATAAAACCCTAAAATTGTTTGCTTATGTAATCAAATACTATATTTTATCTTTTATTTACAAATCCTTCAAACTTGTCAAACAAAATACTTAAAAATAAATTGTTAACGGAGAGATGTGGTGGAGGTGTATATCTGGTGATGACCACGGTGTGGTGATTAAGGGATACCATGTTATCACGGCCTAGTTGAGGAAATATGTGATGGTGTGGTGATTTTCTTCATTCTTTTTCCTTTTTCCTTTTTATTACTTTTTTTTTAATTTGATCGGGATTGTACAATACTTATGAATGGTTAACTAAAATATTAGTTTGTAACTTTTTTAAACCTAAATATAAATTGAAAATACTGGTTAACCTAACATTTGGTTAACCAGTTTTTTTTCATTTTTTTAACCAAATAACCCCTTTTAATACTCTTAATGTATTTTTAAATTAAAAACTTTCAAAAAATTTATTCATATCACAACTTTAACAAATTTTGAATGGAGAAGTTACAAAACATTATATTATGTGAATTATTCATCTACTAAATAGGACGGTAAAAACATTTACAAATTGTGAATTGTTAGGTTTTAACTCAAATTTAATTAACAATGAGGGTCTTTATAAAACACACTCGTCCTATTTGAGATATTATCCAACACGCTCCTCTCCACGTGTGTCGTTCTTTGCACTTAAGGCGTGGATACTTATGAGCTACGTAGAGTGTGTGTGGCCGTTTGGCCTACCATGGTTGAACCTAATTCGGATATCATGTAATTTTTTGAGTTCCAACTTGAAACCAACTGACAATTAGAAGAGTGAAACAAAATCTTTATTAAGCACATAACAAAGTCATAATTATCGGATGCAAGGCAATTAGAAGAGTAAAACATAACATTTATTAAACACATGATAAAGTCACACTCTTCATTTGAGTAAACTAAGTTAATAGAAGTATATAACAAGATTTGTGAAGGTAATTGACAAGTAAATACTAATAAGTTAATAACTATTTCAACTAAAATATATATTGAAAAGTGATTTTTAAGTATTTGTAATTTGTAATAAGTTTTTGTGAGTTAATAGTTACTATATGGTTAATAATTATAATATAGCTGGTAATGATAAATCTAAGAATAAAATTAGTATTTTTTTTTCGGTTAGCCTTTCACAAACTATAACAGAACTGAAGATCAGAATTTATTTCAGTTCAGTTAACCAAACGGAAGTGTCGAATTCATAGATTGATTAACCTAAATTTTGTTATAACTCTTCTGTTTTTAGGTTTGGTTTTCAAATATTTTGAATACATGTACCAGAATTTGGTGTGGTGTGAGATGGATATGTATATTGTGAGCTCTATGATGAAAAAGTGATAATATATCATGTGTCAAACACACTTAATTTCTTGATTAAATTATTATAAGGAAAATCATTGGAGTGTAGACATTGGTGTTAAAGGTAACAAGCTTGAAGTTTTTTTCTGTTTTGATATACAGTTTGTTTCATCGTAATACGAAGAAATGGAAATAATTTTAATTTCATCTATATTAGTTATGGAATGACATACCAAAGGGCTTGTAGCCCAGCGGTATGTGGTGTTGTAAGGTGGTGCCCCTCCCAATAGGTTGTGGGTTCAAATCTCGGTGTGAACAGTGGAGTAGATATTTAAGAGTAAGTTTATCAGAATCATTACATTATATCACATTACGATAAAAAAAATAGAATTAGTTTTTTGGTTATATGGAAAATTAGAAATGGAAAAGCTTTTTCCAAGAGGCAAATCTAAAAGGAAGCTCAATTGAGGAAATTGATGTCTGAATACCAACTCTATAGAAGATCCCTAGGTAATCTGTTTATTATTGTCTGTATTTTTTGTACTGTTTTCCTTCAACACCATGCTAGTGTTTTAATAAAATATTTTTGCAGCCCTTTAAAAACTAAAAATTCTCATTAAAAATTTAAAATTGACATAAAGAACTCATAATCTCAAAATCACTAAATAATTGTGTGGTGATGTACAAAGTATATTATTACATTCCACTTGTTTGATTTGCATTAGTTAATGATGTTGATACATCAAATATTAGTTACACCACACATATGACTACAAGTGTACAAGTCTAGCCAAAACTAGACCCTTTCAAGGTAAAAATCCTCTGATGCCCAGCCTTCATGAACCAAACCCCAGAGTCCCAAACTAAGCAGCCTCAGTAGCAACAGCCCTTTCATTTTAACACAAAATTTCTAAATCATATAAAAACTTGCTTGCATCTTTTAAGCACACATATAAGAGGATAAAGTTTGACAAGAAAGCAAGAACACCATATCCATTGATACTTCTTGATCAAACTGTAGAAAAGATCCAGCCTTTCTCACAAATGTAAAAAATACTAGATCAAAATTCAAATGAAATCTCATAAATTCTACTAGTTTAATGTGCATCTTCAATAAAATTTACTGGTATACTAACCTCTAAATCTTTTAGAAAAACTATAGAATGACCATAACTTAAAACACACATTATATTTTAGCATTCCCACTTCCAAGAGTAAGCTCAAGATCGTCCAACCCGACATCATGAAACCTCTCGCCTTCCCACGCCTTGAGTCCTCCATTCTCAAACTCAAACTCCATCCCTTTCCCCTTGTCAGAACCAGCAGCATCTTTGACAGCAGTCACTGGAGGCATGGGTTTCACCAGGTTAAAAGTTGGTGAGTTGGGGTTCGTCATCATGGGTTCATAGTTCTTGTTGAACCTCACCCACTGGCATGAGTCAATGGTGGAGCAATCAGATTCATCACACTCGGGTATGGTTGCAGGTGTGAACCGCTGGTACTTTGTGGGGCTTGTAGGGGCAGAAGAGGCGAACAATGGCAAATTGAATGAAGAAATTGATTGTTTGGTGAAGGATTCCCAGTTGAAATTGTTTGGTTTGGGGAACTTTGAAGTTGGGGATGAGAGTGGTGGGGTGACAGGGGCGCTGTTTGAGATACGCAGAGGGGGAAGTGAAGATGGAATGGCGTTATGAAGATATGCAAACGGGTTTTTGTTAATGTCGATGTTGGATGGGCTCGGGAAAGATGACGATGATGGGCTGCATTGATAAGAAGGAATTGGGCTTGCAAATGTTGAAGATGGTGGACTCGGTTTTTGGGAAGAACATGGTGTTGTGTTGGTCGATGTACCACCGATTTCAACAGTAGGCAGTGGTGGCCTGGAACCCTGTCATTCAAAACCAAGACTCAAGTTATAAACTTGCTAACAAAAACTAAATCTTTCAACCTATGTGGGGAAGCTAGACTAGAATTTTAGATCCCATAGTTATCAATTCCTGCAAATTTTCTTGATTAGATGAAGTTTACAAAAATTCTGCAAGCTTTCAAGCAGATGAAGCTGATGTATAATCAAGTTTCAACTTTCAACTATCAACAATGTCGATTGATTCATAGAACATAATTCAAAATCCTAACAACGCAATTCAAATCAAACGAGTAGATCTACAGATTAAACCCTAAACCCAGAATTTAATAGGCTAATTTCGTAAATCGGACAACAAAATTTCAGAATCGCATTAATTCAATCTCAACTGTTTGATCGGTAACAAGACAGTTCATAAGCCACTAGATCTAACCGCATACAATAAATGAAGAACAACAAAAATCTAACCATCGCGAAGACGAGGGTTTTGCTCAATTCCATCAAGCTAATAAACAATATTCAGTAGAATCAACGAAATAAAGTGAGAGAGAGTATAATGTACCTTGCGAAAGGTGGTGCCATCAGGAAGAACAACCCAACCAGCTTCCTTACAAAGTGCTTTCAAAACCTCATTATTATCACAATGTTTTGGCAAATTGTAATTCCCCTGTGCTCTCAGACCATTATAAATATTCGCCGCAATTGCTCTCCGCCGTCTCTCTCTCCTCCGATTATTCTCTTTCTCTCTCCACGACGGCTTCCTCCTCCCTCCGCCTTCCCCCGCAGCTGTCAGCGATGATGATCCTCCATCCCGCATCATCTCCATTCCTCTTCCTCTCTGTCTCTGTCTCTCTCTAGAAAAACCTGCTGTGTAATCCTCTCTCGCACTAGATGCTATATATAAGTGTGTATCTGGGCATGAAGGGGGTGAATTACGTTTCTAAGTGTGTGCATTTCACACAGTAGTAATCACAAGAAATTTGCTTCTCCCCAACCCTTTCTTTCTATCTCGAAGAATCTCTCTCTGTGTGTTTGGGTATTATTCTCGAGGGTGTGTGTGTGTGTGTGTGTGTGTTTTTGACGTAAAAGTACTGAAATGGTGAAAGTGGGCGAGACTCATGTGTGGGGGGAACACGACGACTAGCATGTGTCTGCAATCATTTCAAACTAGGCTGGCCCTTGGATGTGTCCTTGAGGGCTTATCATAAATGTGGTGTTGTGTTACGAAGGTGTGGAAGTGTTGCACATAATTATTTCCCGGTTTGTGTTTTTTCGTGTTTTTCAAATACACGGGGGATATGCTCTAAAACTAATAATTCGCGATTAAAGTAACATATGTAACAAGGCAAATTTCCATATATATATATATATTTATTACTCAAGTATTTTTATTTTTATTAATGTAATCATATTTTAATTTTTAAAAATAACAATAATAATTCATATTTTATAATCAACCTTCCTTATTTGTAAATATTCATCTTAATTACCTTTTAAGTAAATGTTTTTTAATTGTTTCACTAGAATTAATGATGACCCGATAATCTAATAAATCGTTGGTTAGAATAACATGCTATTAACGTGATACTCAATGGCGTAGATGTTAACATTTTTTATTTAGAACTATAATTAACTATCTTCATAAATATTGTAGTTTTACCCGTAAAAGATGAATATATACTTTTTATATCATTTTAATAATAATGTATTAAACTTAGATTTCTATTTTCAAATTATATATTTAATACCATTTTTCCTGCATTTAGTTTTTTACCTTAAGTACTAAAACTTTCTTGTTGACCACAAAACATGGAACTTATCAATATTTAGGGATAAAACTCAAATATTGTATTTATAATGATATACAACCGCCCTTTAAAACATTAATCATGTCCTAAAAGTTAGCATGAATCCATTTAAAAGAAATTGTTAAGATAAAATTTGTGATATCAGAACAAATTAGTACAATTTAAGGTAATTTAACAAATATTTTAGATCATTAACGATAACAGGTTTTATATATCTAAAAAACCATGTTTTAATTAAATATTTATACTTGATATTTATAATGACAAAAGATAGATTAATTTATTAGAGCAAATGCAACAATGAATGTTCTTATTAATAGACATACCGGTGTTACACACCTATCACTAAAATATCCATAGTAATAATTGTCTAAAACCACATCTATGTATAGCGTCATTCTTTGGGGAAATTATGAGAAAGTGTTAAGATACTTGGTTACTAGAAAGTAAAAACACTAGAAACACCATCTGCTGTGCAAAAAAATAATTTTCTACGCATACAAAAGTGTCTCCTAAATACATCAAGTGGATAGCAAGGGTTCTCCACAAAGTAGTCACCAATAAGATGTTTGACATCTTTTCGATCTCTCCAAATATGAATGAGTCTACATTGTGCGCCTCATGTCAAAGAAGCATCTGAATCTGTAGCAAGCTTCAACAATATCTACGAAATATTAATAAGACTCCAATTATTATTCTGAATAATGAGGAATTCATTTTCAATTTGGGATTATACAAAGAGACACAGTGTAGGAGGGAGTAAGAACATTAAAATGTTCGTTTGTTTGATATTGCTTCAACCTATTAGGGTTTATTGAAATTATTAGTAGTGAAGGAAGTAAAATATGTATAACACATCTTGCAGTGTGACCATAAACACCACTAGCATGTCATATAGTCCATCGCATTAGTGATGGCACTGGCTCATGGTATGATCCCCCTTTATCACACCTCTCGATGTGGCCGACTCCCCTCTTATTGTCATGAATTCTTGAACTTAACACATCCTAAACTTTAGAATTATACAATTCCAAGTATTTGATATCGTAAGAACTCAATACTTTAGTGGGCACCACACCACAATGTTGAGGTCATAAAGACTTTGTGCTACCCTCAAACTTTAAGTCATCATGACCATGACAAAGAGCATGGTCAGACTTGTGGATGTCATAACAAAGAACATGGGACATTTATAATAGCCACATAGGTCATGGCATTACAAGAAGGTGTTGTGAAGATGTCATGACAAGAACCTTAAAATTTCGATGATCAGTGGGCTTCAGACTCCGTCATTCTGGGTCCTAACAAAGATTGAACATGATAGAGGCGAACTGGTCGTAGGCGCATTGCTTATAAGATCAGCACATCAAGTTGAATTTAAAAAATTGAGTTAGAGAATTAATACAACAAGAATACTAATTAGCAAAGAAGCCAACAGATATATAAGGTATTTGGTACTAAAACGAACTCATTTAAATCTCAAAATAGCAAAAAACAAAGCACCTTTGGATCCAAAAAGTCCAAATCAAGCAATTCAAACGATCAAAGCAGACTTCACACTTAGGTTCATAAAAGGGTGTTACTATTTGACTCCCCTCCTTTCACACATCACATATGTTAAATCACTTATTTACAACTTTCAATACATATTATAAACACACATATATCACATCAAATATGTGTTGGGAAAATGGTCTCAGAGATTCCCAACAAACAACACCCTACAAAAACGAAAAAAAAATGAACACAAGAATATACGTGAAAAACTCCAAAACAGGAGAAAAACCACGGGCCTCCGGAGAGAAAAACATCACTATATGACAAATTTTTTCAACCACATACACTAATCTCTCAAGTCAACCCCCCCCCCCCTAAATACACCCATACTCTCTTAATATTTAACTCACCACTTCCTACCACTATAATACAAGAGAACAAGAAAAAAAGAATCAAATACTTAAAGTATATATTTGATTGGAACACTTTTCAACCAAAGCCTTAAACTCCTTTTATAGACATGAAATCATATTCACATTCCTTCACTCTATCAATGTAAAACAAGGATTAAAAACACATTTTTTTTAAGTCAAAACTTCCATCAATATAATCATCTAGATTATTAACGGGTTCAATAGAATCACACATCCACAAAACTTGTATACAATTTATCCAGAAGTCAAATGAGAAATGACCATAAATATTCTAAATCTAAACTTAAACTAACACAAAAAATCAAATAATATCATTTTGATTTGACCCGCTAAGGATTTCAATTATTATTATTATTATTTTAAGTTTAGTTTTATTTAATTGATTTGATTATGTAAGTGTCATGTGCAGTGAATGTGGGGCCACGGGATCGTTTACAATAATGCATCCCTCTCTGACACTGCGTATGTTGTGTTTTAACCTTCAATTGCAACTCCATATTTTATTATTATTTTGTAGAGAAATATTCGATATATTTTTTATTTAATGTATAGTTTTGAGGACTAATTTTAGCTATTGAATCAGTTTTATTAATGATCAGATTTAATTTAAAAAATTTGTGTAGAGTGGTATTTTTGTAATTTACATGTGATTCTTTTACAAATCATATGAGATTGTATACTGAATTACATGTAATTGAATATTAAAATTTTCATGACTATGTTTTTTTAAAAACTTTATTGAACGCAACTCTTAATTTGTAATGTAATTTGTATGACAAATATGTAAAAAACTAGCCTTAGCTTTGTTAAATTTTTGTTTTGGTATAAAATTAAAATTAACTTATAATATTTTAGCTTTTGAAAAACCAAAACTATTAGTTTATAAAGATACTTTCTCACAACACTTAGAAATACATCGATTTAATTTGAGAATAAACTTCAATATTTACTTAAACATCGTATAATACTAAAAATCATATAAATTAATATATATATATATATATATATATATATATATATATATATTGATAAGTTCAATCGACAAATATTTTTCGTACGAAAATTTTGAAAACACAATTAATGACTTATTAATTGGAGTGTTTTTGTTTTTTTATATATTTACTCAACCATGAATTGCATCCGAGTGAGCCGTCATTTAATACATGAAAAATTTGTAAAATTAATCAATGACTAAAAACTTTTGATGGCTCGTTAATGATTTATTGTTGGCTCGTTAATGATTCATTGATGGCTAATTAATGACTTACTGTAGGCTCATTAGTGGCTAATTAATGACTCATATTGGCTCATTGATGACGCATTAATAAGAAATATTTTAATTAATCAAATATTGTAAATTAATGACGGCTCCCCTGGACGTAAGTCACGCTTTGGTATATATAAAAATGACCATAATACTCCAATCAGTGAGTCATTAATGATTCATTTCTCTTACGAAAAATATATATAAGAGGATACGAAAATGATTAAAATAATAAAATTTTTATCATTTTCGTGCCCCTTGTATAACATCTAAGAGCAGTTGACGAAAATGATAAAAATTTTGTCATTTTTATCATTTTTGTATCCCCTTATATACCACTAAAACAGTAGATTCGAAAATGATAAAAATGATAATTTTTTTATCATTTTCGGACCTGCTGCGGTTTAAGTGGTATATAAGGGGATATGAAAATGATAAAAATGACAAAATTTTTATCATTTTCGAACCTGCTGTTTAAGTGATATATAAGGGGATATGAAAATGATAAAAATGACAAAAAAAATTCATTTTCGGACCTGCTTTTTAAGTGGTATATAAAGGGATATGGAAATGATGAAAATGAAAAAAAATTTATCATTTTCGTCACCTTCTCTTATATGTTATACAAGGGGGCACGAAAATGATAAAAATTTCATAATTTTCATCATTTTCGTATCCCCTTATATACCACTTAAACAGCAGGTCCGAAAATGATAAAAATGATGAAATTTTATCATTTTCGTCACCTGCTCTGATATGTATACAAGGGGGTACGAAAAAGATAAAAATTTCGTCATTTTCATCATTTTCGTATCCCCTTATATACACTTAAACAACAGGTCTGAAAATGATAAAAATAACGAAATTTTTATCATTTTCGTCACCTACTCTTATATATATACAAGAGGGCATGAAAATGATAATTTTTTTTTATCATTTTCGTCATTTTTGTAAAAAAAAAATTTCCAGAAATATTGGAAAAGTGGTCTTGTTTGAAAGAGAATTAAAAAATGAGAAGATTGGTATAATTTTTTTGCTCAAATTCAAAAAAATGAAATAGTTATGTTCATTTAAAAATTTTAGGGGTAAAAAAAAATAAAAAAATGTGGGTTTTGAGGGCTGGAAAGTGAACTTGAGTTTTAAGCCCTTGGATTTCATTTTTTCATTTTGCCCTTTTAGATGAGTGACTGAGAGTGAGACTTTGGGGTTTTTGTTTAAGGGGGGGTTTCTATTGAACATCACCTTATAAGGGAAAGTTCAAACAAGAACTGTTTTTCGTACAAGAACTGCGAGAACCAATCTCAGCCGTTCCTTGAATATGGGAAGTTCATGGATGGATAACGTGGAGGGATCAAGTGTGGCATGGTGCATGTGAGGAATTCATGGGTGGACAATGACATTAAAGGAGGGGGAATTGAACGGCTCAGATTGGTTCTCGTAGTTCTCGTACGAAAAACAGTTCTCGTTTATATATATATATATATATATATATATATATATATATATATATATATATATATATATATATATATATATATATATATAAATTGGATCAATAAAGAACCATGTGTTAAACAAAGAACCTAAAGAACCAATCTGGACCTTTAGATCATGAATATTAATGGATGAGATTGAATGATGGCAAAACTGTAATTATTATGTATTAATTTAGGAAGAATAGGGCAAAAATGTAATTATCCCCCCTCCCAACACTCACGATTTAAAAAAAAAAATCCCCAAAAACTTTAAATTGCTATAACTTTTTAAGTTTTGTGAATTTAATCAAAAAAATTATACCATTCTTTTAGTTTTTTAATCCTCTTTCAAACAAGATCACTCTTCCTATTCTTTTCTAAAAAAAATTGAAATTGATTTTTTTTTTTTTTTTTGCATTTTGGCGCTGTACGGGAAAAACACTTCTTTTTTTTTGCATTTTGACAGCTCGTCGCTAATTAGTTGAATGTTGGGAAATTAGCTAAGGTATTAAGATTGTTTAACATGCAAAGTTGAAAAACTGTTAGAAGAATTTTGACAAACAGTTCAAAACTGTTAGAGTTATCTTTAGGGAAACAGTTGTGAACTGTTAGATGAAAATGTAAAAACAGTTGTAACCAACAGTTGCTGTGAACTTCAAAACTGTTATATAGAGTTCAGAACTGTTAGTTCAAAATTGTCACAACTGTTTGAAGACCTTGAAGCCAGCTCAAAATGCAAACTACGGATTTTGCATTTTGGGCTTGAATGAACCCAGCTCAAAATGCAAACTACGGATTTTGCATTTTGAGTTTGAATGAACCCAGCTCAAAATGCAAACTTTGCATTTCAAAAAAAAAAAAAATTTCAGAAATATATCAAGTCCGGTCTTGTTTGAAAGAGGACAAAAAACTGAAACTAATGGTATAATTTTTATGTTAAAATTGTTAAAAACGAACGAGTTATGATCATTTAAAGAAATTGGGGTTTTTTTTGTAGTTTGTTGGGGAGTGATTTGATGAAGACGCCGATTTTTCTTTTTTTTTAATTTTCTTTTTTGCCCCTTGACTATGTGCCACATGTCATCACCAGAGAGGTTCTTTAGGTTCTTTGTTTAAGGGAGGTTCTTTGTTTAACCTTACCCTATATATATATATATATATATATATATATATATATATATATATATATATATATATATATATATATATATATATATATATATATATATATATACACGAATTATTAAGTTTATTTCTTCGGCTTATTTTCAAACCAACGATCAAGATTATTGTGACTTAAAATAAAACGATATACTAAAAATAGATCTATAAAAAATAAACTCAAAATAAGCTAAAACAAACGCACTCTTAAAAGTCATAAAACAAAAACAAACATAGCATACACCAATAACCAGTTCTTGTATAATTATTACCAACTAAAATTTTAAGATTTTGGAAAATTAAAATAATTAGTTAAAGTAATTAAATTTTATCGGATGTAAACCTTATGTCATGGATCATACGTATGGTTTTATAAACTTGACCAGACTAATCGATTCGACTGTAATCTAAACAGCTTCAACTATTTAATTTTTCATACATTTTTTCTACAGTTTATGAGTCATCAGGTAAAATAAATTATTGGAGCATCAATTATTTTATTCCCATCTAATGTGTGAAATCTAGTTATATAATTTATGTCCAATATTCACCTAATCTAGCATAAACACACACTAGGCAAGTGTACATAATCGTGTAATAGCACTGAGACAGACAAGTAATGGGTGTTGAATCCACAAGGAGCAGTGTAACACCAGAACTAAAGCAGACTAATAATTAACCTAAAATGGGGTTTTTCAGTTTTAAGAAGGATATCGAATAACTAATTAAAAGCAACTAGATTAAGCAAATAAATGAACTTTTGCAAACGACCAATTAAGAGCAAGTATCCACCTTAATCTATCCCCCCTGTTGTGATATACTTTAAGATCAGTTTAATTGATTACCTAGATTGACTTAGCTATACTCCACTTCCTATTTCATATAGCTATTGTGAGACGGATAAATAATAACAACTTCCTATTGATCATCTAAATCCACACAACCTATTGCATAATTCAACACGCATATCTAACAAGTTTAATATAAACCAACCGTTTCCTCGATTGTAAAGTTCTAGAAGATTAGGTTTAAGTTATGGAATCTGGATTCTATTTACTTTTCCTAGTAAACCCTTAAACAATTCATAGACAAATCATTCAAAGAGGGACATACATCATAAGAACTTCCTATTCAAATTCAATATGAACCATAAATCCAGAAACGAAGATTAAAACCATAAAGATCCAAACTTTCATTAATTGAATATGGAACTAGTAACAATCCAACGATAAACAAAGAAATCAAAGTATATCCCAACTAGGGTTCAATCATAAGGTGAATACAAGATGAGTTTAGCCCATAATCAGGCTTAAACAACCAAACAAAGTATGAGAAAACAAGCCTAATGGAAGACTAGCCATAGATTTGACAAACCGGGTTGTTGATGATGATGAATGGTGATGGAATATTGATCCTCCAAGCTCCAAGGGTGTTTCCTCACCCTCCAGGGTTGTAAACCTCGAAATATGTCGCCTGAAGTCGGCCGTAGGTCAAAAGATGGGATCGAAAGAATGAAAAATCGAATTTATAGAAATCTGTTCTGCGATGCTTCGCGGCGCGAAGCATGTATGCCTCGTGGCGCGAGGAACTTTGACCCATGTCTAAAATTTCCAGAGACTGCTTCGCGGCGCGAGTGAGGGCTATCTCGCGGCGCGAGATGCCTTTTTTTGAAGATCGCCATCAAACTAAAGTTGTATCTCTCGCGGCGTGGCCACTTGAATCACCTCAATCCGAGTTCGTATGACCAAGATATGATCAAAACAGTGGAGGTGTGTCGGAGTTGACAGCTTTTCTCATTTTCTCTCGTTTTTCCGCCCTTTCTTCGAGTATTCCGCCATATTTACCTGTAAACATCCCAAAACATATATTAGTGTATATTTTGCTCATTTGCACATAAAATAGAGTGTAAAACTTATAATATTTACGGATGAAAACCATAGTAAAATCCGGAAATATTACCATCTTAATAGTAATAGCATTATAGCAATGTAACATGTCTCTTTTTACATGGAAGTACTTCTTGACTATATCAAATACATGAAACAGGTAGTAAATTAATCAGCAAAAAGACCAATAGATAATATTAAAAATAATCCAATGAATTTAACGGTTAGATACATGGAATCTGTAGAGATCAAACCTTGTCACATATACTTTGGCTGTGACTTGCTTGATTTACCATCTTCGCGTTGGCTATGCGAAATATTAATGTTTTCCACCTTTAGGAAGAAGTAGATAAAGTTTCGTTTTGGGTATCTTTTAACCGGTTTATGACTACATTTTCAAAATATATTTAAATCTTCAAATTTTATATATCAATAGTTTTAATGAAACTTTTTACCCAAAGTTTCATTTTATGTATCTTTTAACCGCAAGATTTTATTTTTAAAATGTTTTAACTTCAAAGTTTGGTTTAATCGTCGTTTGCTCAACCATCACTTTCTTAACTTGTAACCTACAAAACTGATATCCATCATTGACGAGTATTCCTAGCAACATTTTCTAGTGACAACTGGTCATTTTTCTTGTCCCTCTTTACTAGTCACAAACCGATCAAGCGATCAGGCACGCTTAGACAATTAATCACTGCTTTGCAAGGTTTCGATCATGAGAGGTTACATTTAACTGGACCTACACATACACTGAAAACTCACTTAACTGATCGTTGGATGTTTAGAATGATACAAATATGCATAGACACCTGATAATCGATTTACAGGGTTTTGATCATCAAATTAGCCTTAGAGGTTTCTTTTAACTGGAGCTACACAGAGAAAACTAATTTTTGATCGATTATGAGAGGTTTTGAATCATACACACATACATATAGTGACCGATGAAAAGGTTTTGTCGAGATTGTGGTAGGTTTCACCGTGAATCAGTGAAGGATATTAGGTGAATAAAACACAAAGTTGCTATAAGTATAGGGTTAAATGGTTTATCAAAAGAGTTTAAGAGTTAAAGACTTAAATCACTTTAAAGTGTAAAATTTTAAACTTAAACCATATTTTATTCACTACGTACTTTTCATACAAGTTATAATAAATATGGTTGTTGGTATTAATCATTTCCCGAGAGTGAATTTCGTCCAACAAAATCCATAAAAGAATGTTAATATGATGAAAAGCTCAACAATATAAAGATTGAAAGGTTTGTATGTCACATGAAAGCAACCAAACGATTTTAAAAAAAGAGAGTTTTGTTTAATTATGTGAAACGTCATGTCAAATTGTCAATCTTCATTTTCCAGCCGGTGCTTCTTTGTTTTTCCTTTTTAGAAAAAAAAAATAGTAGTAAAAACTGGTTTGTCGTGAAGTATGCCTACTTTTTTTAAGAGGTAAACATAAACACTTATTTAATTCTAAATAATGTGTTTATATCAAGACTTAAACCTATAATATTAAAGTTAAAAAACATCTTTATTAAATTTTAATACCGCTATACTAAAGTCTTTTAATATGTTGACTTGTCATGGGTTTATCTCCTTATTTTTACAAACAAGTTTAAATTATTTTTTTTTCAAAAATGGAGTTCGATTATTAATGCAAACATTTAATACCAAGTCAATATTAGCAAGAATCGAACATGAGATCTTTAGGATATTTGTTATATGCTTCAATCAACCTAACAAATCTAGTTTTGATTATATTTTTGAAACACATAAATTTATATTATAAAGATACACAAAAAGACAAAAGGAGAACTGTTCATAGTTCATGCCTTTTGTTATATATATAATATGACATACGGTTAGAGTTGTAAATGAACCAAACGAATGCGAATCGTGGTTTGTTCGTGTTTGTCCGTTTAACTTTAGCCGAACAAATAAACGAACATGAACGGACAAGAGAACAAATATGTGTGTTCATGTTCGTTCATTTAACTTTTGCGAACACATATACAAATATAATACAAACCCAATATTATTAAATATAAACAGACACTAACTACATATATGTGTGTGTGTGTGTGAGAGAGAGAGAGAGAGGGAGAGAAAGAGAGTGTGTGTGTGTGTATATATATATACATACATACATATTATATATATACATGTAAACTAAGATACACGAACGGATAAACAAACATTCAAGACCATAAATGAACGAACGAAACGATTGTTCGTGTTCGTTCACTTAACTATATGACAAAAGATTTTTATTCGTGTTCGTTTATTTAATTAAATAAACGAACTTCCTACCTATCGATTCACAGAACATTCTATACGTTTACAACCCCACATACAGTAATGGAAGTCATTAATTTATTATAATTATTAACATGGTGTGAGGGTACTCTAAAATCTCTGATTTTTGTTTTTTAGATTGAGTAGAGCATGGCCCATTCCAAGACGAACTAAACCAAAAAACCAAACACACAAAAACAATATCAATATTTTTTTTTATTTTTTTTTTGTATAAAACAAAACTTTATGAATATGTATTTGACTGTTGTATATGAGTTTTTATTGTATTTATTGAATCTTTAAAAGTTTTATTACATATATTAAATTCCATAAATTGTTATTGTATGTATTGATTTACTGAAATCAAATTTAACCCGTTAGTTCCTTTTCTTTTTCTAGAAAAATACCACATTTGCTACCATACATGACACTGAATAGATAGTTTCATGTCATAATTTATTAATATTATTAGTTCGCCATTCTTGAAAATAGAATACACTTCTAGATCTAAACATATTCAGATTAAAAACCATTTAAAACAAATTTATTACTTTACATACCATTTCATCATCATTCATGTCCTTGATGAAGACCATCATTGTCATCATATGATTCAGAATGGTTGTGTTTCAAACAAAAAATTAAACCTAGAATGTAAGTATGTAACGCCTCGTTTTATTTAAAAGTAAGTTTCATAGTGTCTTGGAAACTCTTTTAAGCTGAGTTACAAAGGTAAGAAATGTTGCATCTCCATCGATTTACTTGACCCATTTGCGGTAATTCCCAATCTAATATTTAATTAAGGGTTAAGATTCTCTTATGTTTACCATTTATTTGACTCTTTTGCGTCACAAACATTAGAGTAGGCCCTACAAAGGGACCATTCCTCATATCTGTAAGAAAACATGATAAATCATGTTTGACCCAAATATAAGAAGATCTTGACCTTTTAATTTATTATTTAATGCATGTCTACCATCCCAACATAGACTTGATGGAAACATGTGCTTTAACGTTCTTCGTGAAGACTGGAAACTAGTCTTAAACATAGACACCATATCCTCTGAACCGAGAAGCAGCTACAGTGTTGAGAGATAACCCAAAAATGTTTGAATCGAACGTGAGGAGAGCAATGGCAGGTGAGTATGTGGGTTAGACATTCTTCACCATGTGCATATATAAAGGCCGGTCATAGCCATAACAGGAATAATAAGGTGGATGATGATAATGATGGCAATGGTGCGTTGTGGTTGGCATAAATCTGAAAAAAATTTGTTGATTCAGAACCTGTGTTCCCAAGGGTCTTTTTCCAAATTAGGGGCAAAAGGTTGTGTTTGTATTTGTTTTGGGTTACTTGTCATGTAAAACTATTTGTAGCTCGGAAGATAAAGAATCCATGCTCTCACCTCATAGGCTAAGTTGTTGGGTTTTTTTTCCTTTTTGACACTATGATCTCCTATCTAGGACTACAATTTGTTATAAGAGAGTTGAGTGATATGTGCAGGAATTTTAGAAAATATTTCACATACCGCCTAGGAGTTCATAAAACTTCATCGAAACCCTAGATCGTCTTCATCATGATCGTCAGAAAACCCTAGATCGAAAACCCTATCATATTTGATCGTAACCGCCAGAAAACCCTAGATTGAAACAAACCATGATCGTCTTCATCATCCTTTTCTTGCTAAGTCAACTTACTGATCTGTTGCTTACTGATTGTCTTCATCATCCTTTTCTTGATCGTCTTCATCATCCTTTTCTTGGTGTCAACAAGGAGATGGGTTTTGTAGAATTTGTGGGCTTGGAGGTGGGTTTTGTTGAGTTTGCAAGTTTTAATAAGGGTTTTGATGTTGAGTTAAGCTTCTTGTTGAGAATGGATTTTGGTTGAGTTCGCAGGAGTGTAGATGGTGAGTTCACTTTTGTTTTTGTTTTGGTTGGTTGTACCGACTGGAGTTACCTGACTACTTGTTCTTTGATTTCTGTTTTCTTCATTCATATGAGTTCAAGATTTGTGGTGTTGCAGATCTGTGGTGGCAATGGTGGTGGTTGAAAATGGAGTGGCGGTGGTGGCCGGCGATCTTGAAGAGAAGGAGGCGGTGGTGGTAGGGAGATAAAAAAGGGTGGGTCGGTGGTGGCAGGTATGGAGGGGTGTTTTATTAATTATTTTTAATTAATTTAATGTAAAAAGCCACTTTTACCCTCACAAAAGATATAACGTGAATTTAAACGGCACAGTTAAAACTGGACCAACATTGAAACAAATTTACAACCACGGGGACTGTGGATGTAATTTTTAAAGTTTAGAGACCATTAGTAGGAAATTTGATAAACCACATGGACCGTTTATGTAATTAACTCTATATAAAAAGTTACCAATTTCGATATGTATAAGTGTATAACATGAATACGTAGATACATTTCTTAGGTGAACTTTGTCCTTTTACATATAACACACACACACCACACACACACACACACACACACACATATATATATATATATATATATATATATATATATATATATATATATATATATATATATATATATAGGGGATGGTTCAAACGAAAACTGTTTTTCGTACGAGAACTGCGAGAACCAATCTCAGTCATTCCTTGAATGTGGGAAGTTCATGGATGGATAGCGTGGAGGGGATCAAGTGTGGCAGGATGCATGTGCGAAATTCATGGGTGGGCAATGACATTAAAGGAGGGGGAATTGGACGGCTTAGATTGTTTCTTGCGGTTCTCGTACGAAAAACAGTTCTCGTTTGAACTTTTGCCTATATATCTATACTACTATATAAACCATTTAACACTCTCTTTCCTAATTAATTTTAAGACTTCTTAAAATTCAATCAACAATGAATCTTGACCTTTCATTTATCTAAATTAATCTCATACACTCACTATTTAATCATTTCACTCTCTCTCCTAATTTACTTTAACATTTTATTCATTTAAAATATATTTTCCCACTAAAATACTATCTCACACAAACACAATTATATACCTATCACAACATAATTTTCAAAATCTAATGAACTTCTTTCTCTTTATATTATAAATATAAATTTTTTTCTTATTTTAATGTGTTTTAGAATTTATTTTTATAATTTATAAAATAGTTGACGCAAATAAAAGAAAATTTACAAAAAAAGGGACATGTTGCAGAAGAAAACATTTTTGTAACATTGAATCGCGTGAATAACATTATGTTACTGAAAGTGGCATGTTGTACAACAAAAACTTTTTGCCGCCGCAGCATTGCGCGGGTACAATGCTAGTATATATATATATATATATATAGAATCGGGTTCAAGTAAAAAGTGTTTTAGGGTATAAAATGTAAGGAGGGCTGTATGATTGACATGTGTTTTTCCTGCGTTAAGGGCATTTTCGACTTTAGCCTTTTTTTTTATTTCCCTTGTAACAAGACGCCCTGCTTTTGCTCTACATAAATTCTAGTTTCACTCTTTATCCTATACAAACTATTTGCAGATTCTGCAACATGACGAAAATTTCCCTTATAAGATAGATTATGTTCCCAAATCCCAATCAACTTCAAGGTTTATTCTCTAACTTATGTGTTTCATAAACTCCTAGACAGTGTGTGAACTATTTTCTGAAAGTCCTGCTCCTATCAGTCAACTCTCTTATAACAAATTGGTGTAGAGTCATGAAAAAAACCTAGCTTATGGATTTTGGGGTCTTTAGTAGAATAGCATAAGGAGTGGCGAGGGCATGAAACAACAGCAGATTCTTTATCTTCCGAGCTACACATAGTTTTTACATGACAAGTGACCCAAAATAATGGCATCCAACAAAGTTACATTTAGAACATACAAACACAGCATTTTGTCCCCAACTTGGAAAAAGACCCTTGGGAACTCAGTTCCGGATCAACACATTTTTTTCAGATTTATGCCAATCACAACCACACCATCACCATCATTATCATCATCCCACCTTATTATTCCTGCTGTGGCTATGGCCTTTATATGCACCTGGTGAAGAATGTCTGACCCACATACCCACCTGCCATTGCTCTCCTCACGTTCGATTCAAACATTTTTGGGTTATCTCTCAACACTGCAGCTGCTTCTCGGTTCAGAGGATCCTCGTGGTTCGGCTCCTTTAAAAATATAGAGAAAAAAAAGATCCATATAAGTAGTTCACAAAGAAAAACAATGAGACAATTTTATAGATTATTTGGAGTTTACCGTGAATAGATGATACAGGCCGTAGATTATGGTGTTTATGTTTAAGACTGGTTTCCAGTCTTCACGAAGAACGTTAAGGCACACATTTCCATCCAAGTCAATGTTGGGATGGTAGACCTGTGAATTAAATAGTTGATTGAAGTTCAGATTGGGAATTACCAAAATAGGTCAAGTAAATCGATAGTGATGCAGCATTTCTTACCTTTGTTTTGCATTTGACCTTTGGTGCCTCGTGGGGATAGATGGATGAAATCTGGAAGGTAAATGTAAAGGTACCACCTCTGGAAGTAGAAAGTACATTAGATTGAAGTATGATATTATTTAGAAATGTATCGCCTATTTCATTTTCAGAATTCGACAAGATTCTTTAAAGGAGATATAAAATGTTCCTTTCATAAAAGACAGAATAGAAGGTGTAGTTATTTAACAGAACCAGCTAAACATTGTAATTAAAAGCATGAAAAACTAGCTGTAACTCAGCTCAAAAGAGTTTCCAACAGGTCAAAAGACAGTATGAAACTTACTTTTAAAATTTTAAAAGAAATAAGAAGAAGAACAACACCAGTTGTGGCTTTCCAACAACATAAGTAATTGAAAAGATATACTTACAAATAGTATCCATCATCAGGGCGGATAGTTACTTCAAAGTTCATGAGATCATCTTTCCCATTTGGGAAAGAAATGCTACACGTCTTGGGTAAGTTAAGTTCACTAATATCTACAAGTAACAACAAGAATGAACAAAGCAAAAAGAAAAAAAAAGTTATTTTACAAAATTAGAACCACATAAAAAGTTGGAAAATGCAAGTTTTTGGATTGTGTTTTGGAGCTAACTATCACATTATTTTGCCTTCAAGACGAATTAATCAATTTTTTGTATTTACATAAAGAGATTGCGCTTCTGGTTATCTCTTAGATCTATAAGAAATCAGAATTTTGCCCTCCCCCCTTAACATCTAATTATCTAATTATTACAGCTTCAAAGACCAGAAGCATACTCAAACACTGATTCAACTGATTATCAAACTCTGATTAATATAATATAACTGCTTGCAAAAAAACAAACCATCTCCTAATAGCCTACCGGGTAGAACACTTGTCTCGCATAGGGAAGGTCAAGAGTTCTAGTCTCATTGGGGTTTCAATCAGGATGGCCAAGGGGTTGCTTCAGAAATGGACACGAGAATACCGGTCAGGCCGGGGCCGCCGCGCACATCTGAGTCAAAGGGCCGGTGCCCCAGGGTAGCCTGAACAGGGAACACCCTCTGTTTACTTTGGCAAAACACATAAAGATGCCCCCAAAACATATTCTGTCTTTGACAATTCTCTATAGTCTATACATACCGAGTCTCCATCAGGCAACACACTATTGATGTTATATGAGTATCACTGAATGAATGAGTATAAGAAACTGTAAAGCTACAGTTTCAATCATGAACAGGCTCAAGTTGTCTGCAACACTGACAAAACAGTTCTACAATGTTGATAGCATCAACAACTCTTTATGACATTATGCAAGCTTGTTTTGGCTCCAAGGCAATAAGGGTTCAAGAAGCTGAGGCACTATGAGAAGGCGCCTACCTCAAGCACAAGAGGCAGCCAAATGCCCAATGATCATAAAAATGCTTGTAAATTACTTCGCAAACACATATACTACCTTATAAATATATAAACACCTAAATACAATTAAACATGATCATCATCAAGACATCAACTAATTAACTGAGTAAGATAAAGAAACGGATTGCATGTTCTCAAGTTTCTCTAATAATGAACTAAAAATCCTCAAGATCATCATCATAATCATGAACTTCAATCACTCCTTGATCACCCTCATCACTAGAAATATAAAAGAGCATGTATGCTGACTTAAACAAAGCATTCAAACAAAACATGACAAAAAAGCAAAACATTTAAACTAGACAGATTGTGATTAACAAAGCATCGTCATCAGAACATTGAAATAAAACATGATCTAAAACATTAAAGCTTTAAGTTGATTACGTTTCGAAGATTAACAAAATAATAGATCATAATTAACAAAACAGATCATTAATCATGAAAGTATTTAAACAAACACATCTTTTAAACTAAACTAGAAAGATCATGGTTAATAGAACATGTAACTATGCAAGTATTTATGAACTTTAACCAACTATGTTTTAGTGATTACCAAAATAACAGATCATGAATCTTAATTAACAGAACATAATAAAAAGATAGCATGATCAAGTGATCAACAGGCTAATACATACAACATCCAAAGCAGAGAATAGATAGTGAGAGACAAAGTACCAAAGGGCTTGTAGAACAGTGGTATCTAGTGTTGTAGAGTGATGGCCCTTCCCAAGAGGTTGTGGGTTCAAGTCTCATTGTGGACAATGGAGTAGATTTAGAGGTAGGTTTATTGGATGGGTGTGTTTGCCATTCAAAAAAAACAAAGAAGAATTATAAAAGACAAAAAGCAATCCACAGATTATATACACACATGTCACATCCTCACGACGTATCTTTTTTACAACCTAGCACCGCCTATTGGTTTTACCACTGTGTTGCCCAAGGCCACAAACTACATAGGCACTCTATTTGATTTCTTCCTGCGCTAAATAAAAGCCCAAATTGTGTTATATCCTAAAAGCGCTAGTAGGTGCCAACTTTAAGATGGTGCTAGAAGTTTGTGTAATCGCATTGCCTATTTCATATAGGAATGTTTTCCAGATCGCATCATAGTGCCTAGGCGTCCCAATGTACGCTTATTTAAACATATAAACCAAGACGACAAGAAGCTTTTGTATTTAACAAGACTGTACATATTCCAAAACTGAATCATAATTTGAGGTTCACACAATCAAACTTGACTTGCTATATAAGAATGTAATTTACCTTTGTGAAGACGCAATTCTCCAGCGCTCTGCTTCTTAACTGGAGGCTTCCCGTTAGAATTTTCTGCAAGTTCCCGCTGTTTCTCCTTAACTTTGAACAATTTAATCATTATGCCTAGAGTAAAAAATGAAATCAAATTTAATTCACATTCTGAACACATTAACATATTTATATAGCAGCAATAAATAATAAGAGGGGAAGGTGGATTAGTGAAATTATCTTCTTGCCATGTGCACTGTTGTGACTTAGGTAAGAGGATAGGTGACGAACAATTGTAAATGAAAAAAGACACTGGATGAAAGCAAGACAATACTAAACGATCTTGAAAGATAAATCTACAAGATAGCTGAATTTCACTACCAATCTAAAATTTTCTATCAATTTATTTATTAACTATCAGATGCCATAGAGGAAAATCATCTGCCCATCTTTCGTAATAAAGCCAAAAAAGAGGGCTAATAACCAGTGAATAAGTCAGATATTTACAGAATCTATCATGAAAGTCGCCTCAAAGGTTAAGGCCAAACCATTAAAACCCACTTAGGGCACCAATCAGAGAACGGAATATTTAAAAGCGAATAGTAATCGAGTCAAGAAAGCAACAATTAGTAGCAAAACCCTGAACAAGTAAAATCAAAACGGAATTCAAAACAAAGAAAGTCCAAACTTAGATCAAGACAGAAGAAAGAGAAATCAACTCGCGATTAGTCAAAATCAAAAGCTAAGCTAAAGAAACGTTGAAGCTACCATATCGCGATCTAATCGAAGACAAGGGAGATCAGGAATCTTTGATTCAATAATTTATTATGTGCATATAGATGTGATGATGATGATATGTATAGAAGGAAGATAACCTGTTGGACGAAAAGCCTGCCTGGTAGAAGGAGAGAGGAGAGGAGAGGAGATATTTGGGATTTGGGAAGAGGGTTCTTATCGGAAGAGATGGTGAGAGAAAGAATCTACACGAAATGACGCTGAAAGCGAGTCCACTTTTTGGAAATATGGTTTCACCCTCACACCCTTCTTGTATTAGGGGTGAGCATGTGTACCGGAAATACCGAACCGTATCGAAACCGGTACCGAATTAGAGTTTTCGGTCCGGTATTCGGTACTTGAATTATTGCTAAATCGGTATTCGGGACTCTGTATTTTCGGTATTCGGGACTAGTACCGAACTAACTAGTTAAAATAGGTACTCGGTACCGGTACCGGTACCGTATATGAATAATTCGGTACGGTATTCGGCACCATCTTTAAATCAAATTCGTTATTCGGTAAAACCGGTACCGGTACCGGTCGGTACCGGTCCGGTACCATGCTCACCCCTAGCTTGTATTATTACTAGTTGGTGGCTTACCCACGCTTCGTGTTGGGGACTAATTATTTTTTAAGTAAATTTGATCAGATTATTCATCTATTGTTCTTTTACTAAAAAGTTTTAAACAATAATTTTAAACCACTTACGCATAAAAGGTAAATTGAATTAAGATATGAAACTTAAAACAATTGAATCGCTTTTTTTAAAAGTAATTTAGCGTCGGTGTATCTTGGAACAACGCAAAATATTTAAACAATAAGAGCCTATTTCACTACGAACAAATGTGACTTGGATTCTGTGTAATGGCAAGTACTCGTATAATAATATAACTAAACAAATTTAACATATTCACGTCTTGAGATCTATTATATCTAACATTTAAGATGCTCATTCTATTTAAAAACCTACATACTTAATTTAAAAAAAGTTCTATCTAGAAAAAAAAATATGTCTTATATAAAAGTTACAAAATTATCATTCCAAATTTAAAAAATACTTTTCAAAAGTATTTAATAATCTTTTTTTTTATCATTATAGAAATAAATAATTTATTATGATTTTAGAGTTATTTTATAAACTTATTGTAAAATTGAGAGTTGGGTTGAAAGAGAACAAATTATTTAGGGTTGTTTATGAAAAATTGGACACAAAAGAAAAAAAATGAGAGAATTAAGGAATGTGTAAGTCGAACATAGACCTCTCGTGTAAATATCAAGCCCCTTAGCCATTCCACCGTGTGAAAGAGCACAAAATTTTTTCCTTGCTTTTGTATTGTATAGTAATTATTCTCCATTTTCCCTAAACAATTTTTTACTTCAAATAATGACTCCTTTTTTAACTGGTTCTTTAACTATTTAAAAATTATAAATTTGATCTTTTTTAATTTATCAATATATATAATTGACACACTCTTCTTGTACGCTATGAACAGTGTATAGCTAATATGCCCATAGTATTCTCTTATATATTTGATATTACAAATCATAAGCAATTGTAGCTATAGATGAAGTGGGTAACATGTTACTATACAGAACTGATCTCAAGTTCGAGTCTTGCTTCTATGTTAGGCTATACATTTTTTTTTCCTTTTGCATTTCTAATGTGTATTTCCTTTTTGTTCTTCCTTTTCTTTTAGATAGCAACTATTACTATTTTTTTGTATCTCTATTTTATATAATTAGTGTCCTTTAGTAACTCAAACTAAACAAAGTGTATAGCTTTCCTTGGTTTTTTTTAACAAAAAGAAAAGTAAAGAAAATTACTATATGTAACAAATAAAAATTTAAAAAACATTAGAAGGGTATTATATTATTTTATAATTATAACTATATAGAACTCTCACTATCTTATTTTGCGTCAAGTCGTCAACTACTGTTTATAAATGAGTTATACTAAAATGCGCCTTTATTTCATATTATATATGAAGTTGTGCTAAATAATATACGATAGCTCATTTGACAAAGTGGCTGGAGCTATGTAAATTGACAAGGAAGTGTTGGTGTTCGATCGGATACAACTATCTAATATACATCTTCTCTCTACATCTATCCCTTTTTCTTACATCTTCTTTTTTCTTTCTCAAATATATATTATTAAAATAAAATAAAAAAGTGAGTCAGATTTAGTTAAATCATACTAATTTTTGAGTTAAAAAAAAGAGAAAATGATATGACGTTAGTGTTACAATTCAACCGTTGAACCTAAAGTATATATTATGGGAGGTGATCCTCACACAACAAAAGTGGTCCATGCACAACAATGTTATGCAGCATCAACCTGTACTATGTGTAGTAACTACTTGTACATTGTTGTGCATGACTAAAATTTGTTGTGTGAGGATCACCTCCCATATATTATACAATGGTCTTACTATATAGCAAACTTCTTTTTTCCTTCATTTGTCCCATTGTGACAACCGTCACCAATCATAAAAAGGTTAGTCCCATATACTTTAAGTTTAAAATTCAATAAGTCCTCGATGATTTAGAAATACCTTTCGTAACGTAAGTATATAAATAAAAGTCCTAGTTCTTGTAAAAAAATATATATTTACGTCTTACCTAAAAATCTTATTACATGTTTAAATGTCCATTATAATTTTAAATAAGTAGCAAGTACATTTTATGTACACTTTTAATAAAATGTAATGTAATAATAAACATATTAAAGATGTTTATCTTACATTATATTTATAATAATAGTAATAATAATAATAATAATATTAATAATAATAATAATAAATATAATATTATTATAACCAAAGTCAACCATCATCATTTTACCAACTTACACACTCAACCACCACCATCATCACCCTCACCACCCTACCCCCCCCCCCACCCCCACCCATCTCGGCCGTACCCCCCCCCCCCCCTCTCTTCTCTTTTGCCTATAAATACCAACCCAACTATTTCATTTCAACATCCCTTTCTCATTCAAACTCTCTTACACTCTCACTCTCTCAAATTCTCTCTTCAAACTCTCAAGAAGATCAATAGGAAGAAGCAACAATTTTTCAAGTAAAGTACTCTCCTGAAGGTATAATCACCCACTCTTAATACTAGTTCTTGTACATTTGTATTCCCTTGGAAAAATCCACCATATTCATCATCTTCTTCTCTTAACCTCTTCTTGAATACAAGAAGATCATCTTATAAACACATGCATGCAATCCGATTAAAGGACTTTGTACTACCATTTGAAGTATGGAGTTAATCCTACCAAATGTTGTAAGGCAATAAGCATGCATGTGGTTCATCTCATTCTTCTTATTGAAAAAGATTGGTGAAAATGGTGAGTAATAATCAAAGATTGCAAATTTACAAAGACTTACAATGTTTAACCCTGCATGCAAGTATCTACTTATGATAAGTATATAAGTTCTTAATAATTTCAAAAATCATGTATAAATATATATACATATTTACGATTATGCATGTATGTGTGTTTGATTTTAAAAACTATAAAATATGTTATTATGTAGTAATATATAAACAAAAGATATACTTTTATTATATATATTTATGCATTCTTATTAAAGAAGATAACTCTATAATGTATTCATACATTATCAAAGTTAGTCATAAATACATATAATAATGTTGTGTGTCCTTATTTTCTTTAAAAACTACTATATATATATATATATTTATTTCATTAATATACATATAATTATATCGTAAGACAAGTTTTACATAAATGATATATATATATATATATGTATGTATGAGTGTTGCATGTTTTCAAAAATCAACTATATATAGATATATATATTTTCGCATATATTACCTATATGTAGAAGATAAAAATAATTAGAGATTAATGATGACTACAAGTGAGAATTACATAGACTTTAAAATACTTCAAATATTAACATAATACCTTTATAAAGAGTTGTACTCTAATAAGGATCTTACGGTGGACATTTAACATAATAGGATAAAGGTGTTGACGAATTTAAGGAACTAGTAGGACTTCCTATTACTTACCAAGCTTCACGAAAGGTGAGTGTTCACAACCCCCTTTTTAAATACCTTTACTCATATATTTGGGGTGAAAGCATGATTATACAAATATTTTGTTTATTGCCATCATAAATATCTTAAATCACGCGTAATGGTAGTATTATAATTGCTGATGTACTTGGGTTTTGATACATTATCCATTAACTACCACTAAAGGGGCCTATGGTACTTGTAGATAGCGCTATTTGGGGTCGACATCCCCCACTTATGGTTGACGAACTATAGGTGTACTTTACCTACTTCCAACGTTATCTAATTCGGGCGTTGGGTTTAAAAAAATATATATATATCAAGGCAGTATGTCGATAGGATTGGAAAAATGGCTCAAGCTTAGTAAAACATCCCTTGTATACTCAAAAACCACGCGTATAAATTGGGCAATAAACTGTGGTTGGATTAACGTCTCCATCCTTACAAAAATTGGTTGGGTTCAAAACCCCAACAATATACTTTATTACTTTTGCATTAAAATTTCTTTTTGTGCATATAAACCTGTGTCCTCACCAACTCCCGTAGTTGACCTCTCTTTTACTCATGCCTTTCAGGTAACCTTCGCTAGGTCTTAGAGCACGTTAGAGCATATCATGTGTGGATTTCATGAAACGAATTTCCAATCGGCTACTTTTATTTTTATATCAAAGACAATACTCCATTATCAGTACTGTATTTGGATAATTGTATTTTGATTTTATCTTAATTATTCTGTTATGGTTGGAAATTTTCTGTTACCTTGTGCTATGAGACCTATTGCTGTGACATCTCGTGTTTCCGCTTTAGCGGGGTGTGACACCCATCCACCCCCTCCCTTTTCAGTTTTTTTTTTTACTTTTCACCTTTCTTTTTTTAAATCTTTTTCTTTACCACCTACCTTTTCCTTTTTTCCTTTTTCTTTTTTATCACAACAGCTTATTTTTCTTTTTTTAGATAAATTTTCTTTTTTATTTATCTACTTACTGCATAACATTTTATTTTTAGATGATATTTATTTTTTACAATAACAAGTTTAAATGAAACCGGCCAGCAGTGAAACGCGGTTAAATGCGCTTGTTGTACTCTGTTTTAACTATTATTTTTTATAGAAATAATTTTAATATTTTTCTAGTTTATTTCTATTGTTAAATGTAGTACATATGAGGGTATTTTTTCTAATTTATTTTTTATATTTTAAATGATTTTTAATGTTTAGATAATATTTATTCTTTTTAAGAATTAAAAAATCAAACATTATATAACTTAGAATTTAATATGATGAAATCTATGTAATACCCTTAAACCATCAACCAGGCAAGCACCACAACCCTCACTTAAAACCACCACCCTCACCACCGCCTCCTGAAACCACCATCTTATACCACTAAGACCGCTTACAACCACTTGAAGTCGAGAAACAAAAACAGATCAAAGAACCACCATCCACCATCGAATACAACCACCAAAAACCACTAACGACATACCACTTTATCAGCACCAAATAAATTCGAAAAGAACCAATTTTACAAAGAAAAAACAAAACCCATACACCTAAATCGTACATGAAGATGAAGAGAAAAACCCTCAATCGCACATGACGATGAGGAGATATGAAGACCGATTATGAACATGAATAGAAAAAACTTAAATCATAACAGAAGAAGATGAACGAAAGCTCATCACCACTATCATATTCCTCATCTTCACATGTTACCTTTGATACCTCTGGTTCATCTAGGCTATCAACACTCGTCATGATGATGATGCTAAACCGATTGGTAAATAAATAGTTTATCAATGAAATCATTGTATTTGCACATGATTGGTAAATAAATATTTACTTATGCTCAATTATGTATTAGTATTCACTAACTTGTAATTAAGCCATAAAACAACATAATTAATAAATAAACGTTTAAGAATTGAGTAAATCAAGGTGAACTACAAATATATACACCTTGTTCACTCATATAATTGCAGTATAATACAAGCCTAACAACTCCAGTATAATATGCTAAGCCTAACAACTTTATGTAACGTAACACAAGCATGGCAATTTTTGCTTCCAATTTCTCTCATAAGATGTACAACATGGGTGTGAGAGTTTGTTGATAAATATTGAAAGAAAAAGAAAAATTAAAAGCTTTTGATATTTGATTAATGTTATAAGTCATATCTTTAGATGATGTATAGATCATGAGCAAGATCTTTTAACTATTTAGAATTAAACATAGGCTATATTTATGTACAAGTATAAACGAAGTCTTGAATAAAATTTACACATCTAAAACTATCTTAGCATATCCAAATACACATATATAAGAAATATACTCACGTATAACCTTGTTATTAAGAAAACAGTCAAGATGTTGACAAAGCCTTACAACCTCTGTCAAAAATAATAACTCACTTATAATCCCAGGGAGGCACGGTCGTGTAGGGCTTAGTGGAGGCGCATGTGTAAGGATCGTTCTAGACACAACACTTTCCAGGCCGTGTTGAGGGCGAATCAGAGTCCGCAATCTAGGCATAAACTAGATTCTAATATGTTATTTGCTAAATGTTTACGCAATTTATTTGACATACCATGTGGATACGTGTGAATTGTATGCATTATATGTGATCATGTATTCTTAAGTGGAATGTTGTAGTTTCCTAAGTGGAATCCCTTTTCCTTTGTGTAATTCAACTATGCCTGAGTGGCACTTGTTTTTTGAATAAGTGTACTCTTTTAATTGTGCATATATGATATGTGTGCTCACTAAGCGTTATAACTTATCCGGTTGCTGTCTTATATTTTAGATGCTTCCAATTCTTCGAATTTTGATAAGGGAGACGCTCAGACTTAAGCAGACAATGTGTGCTTTCATATGATCCCTTTTGTAACAAAACTTGTGGAAAACTTTTTGATAAACATGTGCAAAACTTGATAAAATACTTTTGATATACATATAAGTTTGTTATATATGTTATTACTTTTATGAAACAAATATCTTAACTATTAATTATGATTGGATAAGTATTTCTTTACGAGAAGAACTAGGACATGACAATTTTAAAACCATGATTATTTCTTTTTTTATTATGAAATAACACATTAGTGTTAACCAAACGAGATAAGCGGGGTAAAAAATAAATGAAATTATTTACAAATTGCAATAAAGAAGAGTTGAAGCCTATGCTTACCAAACACTCATGAAGAAAACATATTCGAAGACAAATACTAAGATGAACCACTCATAGTTCATTATAAAGACCGGTCAACAGATACCAAGTTACATACTGGATGATGAAAAATCATAACAAACCTTTTATACACAATCTAAAGACAAAAATCAGAAAATAATCAATGCTTACAATTCAAAAATGACTATTAGTATAGGGATTTATATGACTAGACACCATATGGTCCATATTCAACGCGATCAGCTTATGTATTGCGTAAAAATCCAAAACTTTTAAGCAATAACAATGGTTAAAAACTGGGTTGGTCAGGTTACAAATCATCGTCGACCGGAAGCTGCTCCACTCATTTGCTTCATGCCACCTTATAGTTTAGGGAAATCAATATTAAAGGAGTATGGTTTAAAGCAAAAAATAGAACGAAGGTTGTTGTTTTATTAAATAACGAGGGTTGCTTCGTTTACATTAATCTACGATCAAAATCGCATAGGAGAACACGATAAGCAATGGATAATTCGATTACCTGTATTTTGGTTGTAGAAGGATGATCTGACGAGTAAGAGTCGTGGATTAGGGTATTTCACAACTGAGAAGGGGATGAAGAATTTGACTACCTTAAACGGCTAAATGTGTAAAACGAGTTGATGAAAATGTGGTAAAATGAAATGACGTAAAAAAAATTGGATCACTAACGACCCACATGTTCTTTTAAAGAACGCTCCATCAGAATCCTTAAATAGGATAAAATGAAAAGGGTGGTTTAGTTCCTAAAAGTACATCGAAGTTGTCACTTTTTGCTATTGTGTATACCCATCTTTCAAAACTCCAATTTAGTATATTAAACTTTCTAAAACTCACGATTTATGCATTGGGTAACTTGTTACCTGCTGGATGATGAGGTGTAACAGGTAATTGATGATGTGGCAATGACTTGGGTGCTTATGTGGTATTATCATATTTAGAAGATATTAAAAAAAGAAAAACAATTTAAATAATAATAATAATAATAATTATAATAATAATAAACAATACTAAAACTCACGATTTAGGGCCTGCGATTCAATCATCCATAAGCTTCAATCATTGTTGGGTTCTCAAGAATTGCCACCAGATCTTCATCGGCTTCATCATCATCTACTTCATCATCTACAATAAAACAAATGGCCTTCACCACCGCCTTCGTTGATCTGCTTCGTTCGAGATTTGGAGCTTCGTTCAAGATCTGGTTGAATATGCGATCTTCGCCACCGGCCGCCTTCACCACCGCCTTCACCACCGGCATCAAATCGACAACACCACCATCGTTTCAGATTCGATTAGGGTTTCAACAACTCCGAGTAAGTTCCATATTCGATTAGGGTTACGAGATTCGATTTAGGGTTTTGTTTACAGATCTGTTAATATGCGATTTAGGATTATGTTAATATGCGATGGTTTTGCTCGTCGATTTAGGGTATTGATTACAAGATTCTGGGTTCTTCACGTTCTTCATGTTTCTGGGTTTACAAGATTACAAGATTCTGGGTTCTTCACGTTCTTTATGTTTCTGGATTACAAGATTCTGTTCATCGAATCATGTTCTTCATGTTTCTGGGTTTCATGTTCTTGGTTACAAGATTCGATTTCATTTGCTAAACATTGCGTTTTCATTTGCTACACATTCGATTTCATGTTTCTGGGTTTCATGTTTATGTTAATATGAAGATGTTCTTGAAAGAAGAACACCAACATGAAGGTGTTCTTTAATTGTATGATGTGGCAAAATTTTATGAGGTGGCATGATGAGGTGGTATAAAAAAAAGTAAAAATAAAACAAATTACCGGTTACCTGCTGAGCAGGTAATCGGGTATACTAAATGGTAGTTTTTAAGAGTTCAGTGTATTAAATGGTAGTTTTGAAAGATGGGTATACACAATAGCAAAACGTGACAACTTCGGTATACTTTTAGGAACTAAACCCAAATAAAAAAGTAAAATTAGATGCTAAGTTTGCATCAAAAATGAAATTTGGGAACATTAAGATTTCATATTGGTTGAATTAAAGACAATAAAGGGAAGAGGAATTTGAAATTTTTATCTTTTAACTAAGAGTAAGATGTACTTTTTCATTAATACAAAATTAAAATATATTTATATTTTTTTGGTAGATTACGATAAAATTTACATCGAAACGTATATAAAAATAACTCCATCATATATATATATATATATATATATATATATATATATATATATATATATAGACAAAAGTTTATGCGAGAACCGTTGTTAGCGCGAGAACCGCGAGAACCAATCTAAGCCGTCCAATTCCCCCTCCTTCAATGTTATTGCCCACCCATGAATTCCTCACATGAACTCTGCCACACCCTATCCCTCCACGCTCTCCATCCATGATACTTCCCATATCCAAGGAACGGCTGAGATTGGTTCTCGCGGTTCTCGCACTAACAACGGTTCTCACATGAACCCTCCCCTATATATATATATATATATATATATATATATATATATATATATATATATATATATATATATATATATATTTATATAATTATACCAATCATTTTACATTAAAAGTTATAAAAGAAAACTATAAACATATACAATTAAATACACCCATTATTTATATATGTATAAATTTATAACTTATAAAAAACCCAATATATATTTTCATGTAACCCTCATAATCAAATTTAAATTGTATTTACGTGGGTGAGAGACAAGTTTAGTCAAATTCAATGTTGCACAAATTGGAAATCACGATTAAAAAAGTCAAAATTAAAATGTAATTTTACATCAAAGTGGGACAAATAAATACTTATTATTAGTTGAATTTTAAATTTTTACAGAAATGAGAATTTGAATTTTTTATGTTTTAATTAAGATACATGGACGATGACGTACCAGAGATGTTCATGAATGGTTAACCGGGTATTCAGGTTAACCAAAATACCAATTTTTAGTTTTCGTGACCCTTAAAATAAACTTGAAACTAGTCTTTTTAGTTCAGTTTCTCGGTTAGCCACATAACTAATTTTTAATTACCAGATATGTCTTTAAAATAAAAACTTCCATAAAATCCATATCTCAACATGGACCATGTTTAAATTAGAAATTTATAAAACATTACGAATGATCTTATTCTTTTTTTAAAATGCTTACGAATTATCTTATTTATTTATCAATTAATTACGTTAGGAGAAAAACATTATAAAAAATGTGACAAAAATAGATTGAAAGTAAGTTAATAAGTGGTAAATGATCAAATTTATATTTATTTACATACCTAATAAATACGTAAACACGAAACAATAACTATATCTACTAATATTTATTTTATTTATAAAAATAAAAATATACATATTAGTTCTACGTAAAAGGTTATTGTGAGTTAATATCGTTGTATTATAAATAAGGAATTAAAATGGGATTGTCTATAGAGACACCCTAATTAATGTTGTTGTCTTAAACTATTTTGTCTTAACTTCTAATTTTTATCCTTTTTAATGTATTATTATTTTAATATTAAATATGTTTTATTATTTAAGTTTATATTATTCTAAACACCGATCTAAAGCAATAATTAAGTTACAATAAAATAAGATTAAAATAATTTAATTGAAATTACAAATTATTATAGTAATTATATATTTCATATATTATTCAAGAATAATCATCTAAAAAAACGCAATACACATTTTCTTCTAAAAAATGCAAAAATACCAGCAAAATATTACAATATAATAAAGAAATATATTCAAGAATAATCTTCTATCTCTATAGTAGGTTTATTGGGATCTCGAGTGTTAGTGCATACATGGTCACACATTAAGAAACGCACTCCTTATTTTGACGATGATAAAAATATGAACAAGTAATATTATTGCTTATCAAATTTATTCATATGTTCATATGTTACATTCTTTAAAGGTTCACAAACCTAAAATTAATGATCAACTGAAGAACAAATAACTAAAGACCTCAAATCAACAAGAAAAGAAGAAATCAAGATAAAGGAACATTCACGGTCGATCCCACGGTCGACCGTGAATCAACCGTCGCCACTCAGCTCACAACTCTTAAATATTGTTCTTCTTCAAGTCAACCGAACTCGTACGCAACAAGTGAAGATATCATCTTCAAAACTGATGACGAAGATATCTACAAACAAGTTTAAGTTTTTATAAAATTATTTTTATAAAAACTTCTATAAAAATTAACAAACTTTTTATAAAAATCACAAGCTTGGTTAAATAAGTACAAGACTTCTTATTTTGGCAAATACTAAACACAATCTTCCTATGAAACAATACAACACCAAATTTAGGAAAATGAATCTTTCAAAGAAGTAAAAGTCCAACATGCTTTATGCATTTGGCTTCTAAACTTCCTATTTGGTGTTTAAATTCAAACATAAGAAGTATGACACCAACCTAACTTTTCTAGGACTCCTTTTCACTAAGCTCTTGCAATCTGAAATATGGAGAATACATACAAGATCTTGTAAGCTCATATACTTTGATATTATTCAATCTTTCAAGATCAAGATCAAAGCAAGAGTGAAAGCCATCAAAGTTCAAACATTACAACATCATTCATATATTTTGTAATAGTGTAAGGATCAACTCTAGCCATTCAAATTAGAGTGAAGTAAGGATCATCTCTAGCCTTTAGAATTAGAGAGAAGTAAGGATCAGCTCTAGCCTTTCAAATTAGAGTGAAGTGAGGATCAACTCTAGCCTATAGAATTAGAGTGAAACAAGGTTATCTTTACCTTACTTGCAAGTTTGAAGTGTTAATTCTTGCAAGTGAAAAAGAGAAGTGTAAAAGGTTTATCTCTACCTTCAAAGAGAGAAACTAGTGGAGCAAACTCTTGGTAGGTGAGGCCAAGTAGTGGATGTAGTGCAAGTTTGTTAACACTTGCATGAACCACTATAAATCTATTGTCTACTAATTGGTGATATCTCTCTACCTTTACTCTCTTTATTTCAAGTATATATATATTTGTTGTGTTATAAACTTCAAGAAATTTTTTTTAACACAACTTACAAATTTTATTTGTGAAAAATTGGTAAACTAAGTTAAAGAACCTATTCACCCCCCCCCCCCCCCCCCTCTAGGTTCCAACATCGAGGTTTCAATCGTTGTTTATATGATTCCAGATGTGACATGTACATGGTTTGCCATCCAACTGCAGACGGAGCTCTGTGGCGGATCCAATACGCCTGAATGAGCGGCATTGGATAATATCCTTCTAATTCTAGCTTAACATAATGACAATCATGTACATATAAAATTGTAATAATCCGATAGTCTTGAATCTCTTTTTGACCCTTCCAAAGAGGAAAGAAAGTTAATCTACCTCGTTTGCTTTTAAAATGGAGACCACTCCAAACCTAGTAGTAATCAGGACACCTTTTGTAGGCATACGCATCCAATGTTGTGATGGTGCAGGCGATTCTTGAAGGGTTTTGAACCTGACCAGACCACCATATGACTCAAACTGGTCAATCCTGGGTTTGATACCGCTGGTTCAATCCTAAAAGCGGAACTGGATTGAACACAACCCTCTAAACCCCAAAAGGGTTAGGATCTTTAAACTTTAACTTGATCAACATAGTTTCTTACAAACAGTCCATAGAAAAGGTTACAAGATTATACCTGAACGAAACCTTTATGATTGCTAAAGATAGTCCACCACTACTGCACCTCCGATTGAACTGGATGCTAGACCGCTCCTGGATCACCAAGCCTTCAAACCGTGAAGACCTCCCTCGTGTATGCTTGCGTCGATCAACACAAGACCAAAAACCGAGAGTGTGTGTGTATTCCTTCGTAATCACCAAGTCGCAAAACACCTTGGTGTTTTCTTCTTGGTTCGGTTTCGACGAGAGAGAGTTCGGTTTTTAAGTTAAATATTAAAAACTTAATATTTAATTCTCCTTAAATAATAAATAACTACTTATTATTTATTTCCTTTCTAATAATTAATACAAACTGATTAATTATTTATTTCTCTCTTTTCAATAATTAATACTACTGATTAATTATTTCGTCTTTCTCTTTAATAATTAATCTAACTGATTAATTATTTTCTTCTTCTCTTTAATAATTAATGTATCTGATTAATTATTTCCACACAGACAAAAGGTGAAATCCAACTGTTCTGAATTGGGTGTGTAGCAGTGTGACCCTTTAGTCTCTTATAACATTGGATACAATGTGCCAATTAATTATCTCTGCACATAATCTAACAATTCTGAGAAAGATAGTGAATTATGTAATTCGTCGAAGTCATCGGTAAAAACTTTAACATAGGCATCATACAAACTCAATAATTCATTTACCAACTGTTCTCGAACATAGAGCCACTGATCTTCACCATAACCGAGACAAACCGATATTGCTCGGAACCCACAATTTCCATCACCCCTGGCATCTTGTATATGTGTGACATAAGGGCGGAACATATCTGGAACTTCTTTCATTAGTGGATGATTGTAGTATGATTGAGACATATGGTTTAAGTCAAAGAAGTTTGGAACTTGCTCTCAAGGCTCCTCGTTTAAGTCTGGAACTTGCTCTGAAGGCTCCTCGTTTAAGTCTGGAACTTGCTCTGAAGACTCCTCGTTTGAGTCTAGAACTTTCTCGTCCTGTTCCTTTATTATCGATAATATATCCCGCGGTGTAACATTCTTGCTCGTCAAGTCAGCCACCAATTGAACTTCGTTTTCTTTCAATCGTCTTTGATAAGAATGAGCCTCTAAATATTGTGCGGGTGGATGATTATGTTGATCACATATAACCCTTAAAGTCCATCCATCATATATTTTTGAATAAGAACCTACCAATTGAAATGGACAGTTGGTTTTTTTGGTGCCAGTTTTTCTACTTGTTTCTTTAGATTGGTATTTCCGGCCATTGTCACAAATAAGCGTGACATAATACACCACACCATTTTTTTGCCTTTGATCTTCTCATTACGATGACATAGCCTATATGTAATGCCGTGCTGTTTACCCATTCCATTAACTCCTCACGTGACACGAACACCTAAAAAATAAATAATCTTTATTAACATATAATAAATTTTACGAGGACAAAAATACTATCATAATAAGTAATATACCCGATCAATCGAAAATGGTGATGCATCATTAGAGATTTTATCATCTTCATTTGAGTTAACCATCTTTTCTGCAAACGCTACATATCACAACAAAAATTAAAATTAAAATTTAAAACTAAAAATATTGATTTAACATAATTAAATCAAAATTAAAAATTTTCAAAATTTAAACTACAATAAATAATAAAAAAAATTATATTTTTTTCACTTCATCACTTTTAAACACCAAGCTAAAAAAAAATTAAATTAATATTACAAATTAAAAAAAATTAAAATTAAATCTTAAATCTCCCCTTCCCAATAAAAATTAAAATGTATAGCTTTTATAATAAAAATTAAAAAAAAATTAAATGTTCCCTTCCCCCAAGAAACCCTACATATCATATCATCTTCTCTCTCACTCTCCATATCTCTCCCTCACCCTCACCCTCTCCCTCCTGCCGACAACCTTTCCCCATCGACAATCGCCGCCGGCGTCGGCTTCGTAGTCGGGCAAACGACCGCCGCCGCCTTGACCTTCGTAACCTGCCATCTGCTGCTGCAGCTCGCTCCGCCGCCTTCTTCACGGATTACCAACACCACTGCCCGCCATCTGCCGCTGCCTTCACCGATTGCCAACACCACCGCAGCCGGTTCGCCATCTGCAACTGCCGCAACGGCGCTACCGGTCCGCCGTCTGATACCGCCACAACGGCGCTGCCGGTCCGCCGTCTGCCGCCGCCGCCGCCGCCGTCTGCCATCTTCGAATTCAAACGTGCATACAAGGAAACATATAACCTGATTACCTTCTCTAGCATCGATCTAATGTTAATTACATTCATCTAATTTTTTATTTATAGATGAAGATCTAAAAGATAATACTTATCCCTTATCATATAGGATATAATTTTTAAATAAAAAAAAAAACAGATTTTGATTGTTTGTATCTTATGCATTATTACTTGTACAAAATTCAAATTTGCTTATATTTAGGGAAGTAAAATTGAAGACCATCTATTTGTTTGAAAAAAAAATTGACTTTTGTTTTAAGGGTGTATTTTAGATTAATTAGGGTGTCTATATAGCAGCACCCAATTAAAATTGGTATTAATAACTGAAATTTTATCAGTTTGATATTAATACATGAATTGGTATTAATACATGAATTGGTTAATCAAACCAAAAGATAAATATTCCGTTTAATTAACCTAAATTTTCGTATGATTTATCATTTTTTAGGCTTTTTTTTCGGTTTCGAATACTAACAAATGCCCAAATACGAAAGGAAACGACCGTCTAGACTTTAATAGTGTTGACTGGCGGCGAGCCCAAAAGTAACCGCGGTTTATGTGATTAACCGGGGGTTCGGATATTACGAGAATAAAACAATCAAAGTCTAAACCCTAGTTAAACACTCACTCTTTTATAACCCCTAATCACTCTTGTTATTTCACTTCGCTAAGGAAACACAACGCATATAGAGCCGGAGTCAAAGGAGCGGACGCCGGCGTCGTCTTCTCCGAAGGTAATCTTGATCGCCGACGATCCTCGACTGACGGTGTATCTACACCCAAACTCACAAAAAAAACCTGGGTTTTGACCTGGTCAACCCTTTGGTGTTTTCTGTGAGTTCGAGTGTAAATACATCCCCGATCATCTCGATTTTATACCCTTCATCCCTTTTTTGAGTAGCTTTATGCAAATTATTCGTGTGAGTTGAGTGTGGTTTGTGGATGTATTAGTATCGGTGCATTCGCCGGCGTATTGATGTATTATATGGTGATTCAGTAGTGTATCTGTGTTTAGGCGCTTTCTGCTTGTTAATTTATAGATTTTATATTGCTATTTCTCCGATGCGTGTGCTAATTTGCGGCAGTAAGCGCCTGGTGTTTTGAACAGCTTGTAATGAATGATTCTATGATCGAATCACAGTTTAGGGTATTTTGTGTGGGTGCTTTTGACCATGTTGACTGATTTATAAGGAAAAATAGATGGATAAAGCTACTCTTTTCAAGTAAATAATTTGATAATGTTCCGATTTATGAGGAAAATTATATGGAAAGTCGTATTTTGGGAGATTGGTGATAGATTTTACAGTTCATCATCAGGTTGACAGTATGATTAAGCATTAATAATTTTATACTAACTATCAATCTGTAGATTAATGCTTGACTTTTTATGATAATCATGTCACAAATTATGTAATGTAGTGAGAATATGATAAGTATCGGGCCAAATATCCAGACATCCACTCCATAGCATCTGCTTGAGCATCTAAGACGGTCAAAATCAACAATCAACAGTAGATGTGTTGAAATAGTTGACCCACTTACATGATTGTACTTTGTCTGATCTTTATATTCTTAAAAACTTTCTGAAAATGTTAAATTGACTAATTTATGTGTTTGAAATCAGTATTAGGGAACTAGTATTTACTCTCAATGCCATATTTTCCTGACACCTCATTTTCTATGTAGAAATCATTTTCTCCTCAAGTGAAACATTGGTCTCCTTCTACACAAGTCTACCTTTGCAATGTGTCCTCCAGCATCCCTTGATTCCATTCCTCCTCCATTTGAACTCGATGAATACTCGACAGATGAAGTTGTCTTTAAGTCTTTGATGCAATTAAAATGTGGATGCTCTCTGCCTTCAAATGTACTTTCTGATGTCGATCCTCACCAATTCATACCCTCGAATCTCCCTGGTTAGTATCCATGTTATAGCTTCTAATACATTTATATCATCAACATCTGTTTATTAAAATGATAATTGTGTTGCAGATAACATGTGGTACTTCTGGTCTGGGACAAAAACGGATGCTGAAAACGGTTTCTGGAAGTCAACAGGGGAGGCTTGTGAGATATACACTTCTTCTGCGATTATTGGTTTGAGAAAGACTCTTCAATACTTTGAAGGCCCAACCCCTGATGGAAAAAAGACTAACTGGATGATGCAAGAGTACACAACAACTGATAAGTTTAACAATAAGCTGGTATGTACACTATCTTTTAGACCCCACTCACCTAAATTAATATATTTTCCTTTTTATTTGCATATTTTATCCGACCTACTAGTCAATTGCCGGTTTGGTTGGAAACATGTAGGATCCTAGAGCACTATACAGGGTATTTTTGGTAGATGACAGTAATGGTGGAAGTAGACAAGTTTCTAAAAGTGAACTTCTGGTGAGTCGAGCTGTATTCTCCCGGCTCTCTTACCTCTTTATTTTTCTTTTCTTTTAGATAATCTGATAATGCCCTATACTGTAGGAAAAGAATAAGGATGGAGGGGTAGGATCATCAGCAATGGCCAATCAATCTCCCCCTCCACCTTCAGCTGCTGTGGCTGCTAATCGATCATCAGATGATAGGGATTCTGTTTTGAGGGGTGAATACTTGGAGATAAATGATCTTCTTACTCCATTATCACCTACTAGCAGTTCTGGTAATTGGGATTGTGTTTCGAGGGGTGACTACTTGGAGATAAATGATCTTCTTATCCCACTATCACGTACTACCAGTTCTGGTGATTCAAGCTGTATGACCATGAGTATGACTTCAGAAGATCTTTTCGACTCAGATGCCCGATTGCTTAAAGTAGGGAATGACACCGTAGACAAGGACATTCAAGATTCAAGAATCAAGTTGAATCTCTCTGCACCTGCAAAGTTGAAAGAAGTGGTCGTACAACCAGCCACTCTAGGTATGCCGTTTCATCTTTTTTTTTTTTTATTCTTTCTGTTTTACATATAGTAGAACTATCACATATAACTTCTGCAATTACATGCTCTTGTAGATGAGAAATGTAGATGCATCTTTGCTTGGTTAAGCAACAGGATAGTTGTATGAGAATATGGATTCAAGTAATGAGATATAACATACAACCTGAAAGTAGGCGTGACAATTCATGTTTTTTAGCTATAGTTTATTCTGTGAAACGTTATTATGTGATTTATGTTTGGGAGAAAAGTAATGAGATATATGAGTTTTATTTATCAACAACCCATGGAAGCAAATAATCTTAAAATGTAGATTCAATCAATTAATGACACTAATGAAGGATCTTGCAACAATTAATCATTAATTAAGCAACATATCAAATTCACTTCATGAGGCTCCAAGCCTCCAAAGTCCACAGTAGAGATCTTGTTGCAATGTGTTTAATTGTTTATGCAGTGAAACTATGGGTAGTGTTTTGTTGTTAACATGCAACCTTTTTTGTCTGGAAATCTGTGCTGCCATGAGAATTATCACACGAGATCTTTTTTTTAATCATGTTCATATTTGTTTTTTGGCCTGATCATTTTGTGTCATGTTCATAGCATATTCAACTAATCTTCATGTATGTATTCTTTATTGCCATCGTTGACATCTGTGATCATATATGATCATTGTATTGCAATTTATTATTTAATGGAAGTGCGTAGATATTAATAGCTTTCATATATATAAATTTTATATCTTCACTCCAACTTGAGGTTTGTTGAATTGTTAGTCTTTTTTTGGTGGGTAGTTTCCACTATGTTTCATTAAATGAAGTTTTTCTATGTTATCCTCCTCTGATTAATGTCTTGTTTTAGCTTATTATGGGCTTATAAGCTCGACTTTTTTTCATTAGCCGTTTTTAGCTTATTATAGGCTTATAAGTTCAGCTTTCTTTTTTCCATAAGCTCGTAAGTCAAAAAAGAAGCCGAAAAGAGCTTATTGAAATCAGCTGGGCTTGTAAGCCCTTAAAAAGCTAAGCCAAACACTCTCTAACTATGAATTAGGGGAAAAAATGATGCAGTACAACTTGTGGCAAAATGCTACAACAAGTTCCTTATTCAATGAAAATACCTTTTATTTACGAGTCTTTTGAGTTGGGCTATGTTCACTTTAGTTTAGTGAACAGAAACATTCATATGATATGTATGTTTTCATCCACAGGATCTCTTAACAGCGGTGAAGACTCCAAACCCTCAACAGGACAAACCTCCAAAACGGTTCCCCCTCCCAAAAACGAGCCACGAGACCATAGGAATGAAAGCACTTCACATATGGTTAACACATCAGTATCATCATCATCATCATCATCATCATCATCAAGTAGTTCTGAAGGCTCCACCAGAGAGGAAAAGAAAAGTCGTGCTAAAAAACGCAAGATGATCAAGTATCTTTGTTTCTTGGCATTCTAAACTGACAAGCAAACCATTCATGATAATCAATACACCATTGAAGACCCAAGATTAAGCCGTATAGGTGAATTATTCAAAGATTAGTTCGATGATCACTTACAGAGAATCTGTATGTAAAAGCAGCTACTGGAATGAGGCGATTTTTAACCGGGTGCAGGTATATATACTATATATATATATATATATATATATGTAGAGATTTAATGTGTGCAAGTAGGGAGTCCCTCTAAAAAAGAAAAAAAAAAGAAAAAAAAATGAAAAAAAGAAAAAAAGAAAAAGAAAAAAAAAAGAAAAAAATGAAAAAAAGAAAAAAAAAGAAAGTGTGTTGGTTATTTAGATGGGTCGTTATTTATCATCATATGTAAATAAAAATGAGATTGGTGATATAGACTTATATTTATGTATGTACTAGCTACTTGATTTTGTTAGTTGTTTTATTTAAAGGGAACTGATTTGTACACAACAAAATTTAATCATACGTAATAGGTGTAAAGAGTTAACATCATATGATACAAGTTGATGTATCATATATAAAACTGCTATGTATGAATAGTTTTGTTGTGTACAAATCATTTTTTTTTTGTATATAATAAGTTGACTTTGTCGTTTGATTAATTGTTTATATTCTTTGAGATGTTGAAAAGGAGGTTTGTTGAATACTAATTTGACTAGCAGTCAACTTTGAATCAATAGAAATCATAATACAAGTACCTTCGGCCGTGAGAGCAGATGAAGAATGAAAGGTGTTTTTGATTTTTTACATGCTTCTTCGTGTAAAATAAGTTCCATATAACGTAAAAATTTGTGTTATGCGTGATAACACAAATTTTAAGAAAGGAAGAGAAAATTGTGTTTTTAAGTTTTTTAAGGAAGGTAAGGATAGAGAGATATTGTGAGGGGGCAATTTTACCATTTATGTGTCTTAAAACTTTCCTCTCATTTCTTTTAAAATGATTGAAAGAAAAAAATTTCCATACCATTTTTTCCTTCCTCTTCATTCTTTCTCTTACCTTCATTCAAAAACTTGAGAACAGTGAAAGCGTGAAGTATCCGTATCAACTTGAAGAGACACGTGCCATGATCTGGTCCTTAACGGAAAAAAAAATCTAACTAGATGATTGGTCATTTAAATAACTGTAACTATGGGGATTGGTTATCTTCAAGACTAGGCTGTTTTGCTGAAATATGAAGAAATATTTTTAAGGTCTCATCAGATTTTAATAAGATTAACATTTCTCTTAACAACTAGTTTCAAAGGAAGGTTAGTCAGAACTCTATCCTTTTGTTTTAGAGCGATTCATGTATCCCTGACACTCCTCTTAAAGTTCGGTTTCCAGCCTTGTATGCTCTTGAGTCAAAAAAGAAATGCACAACAACTGAGAGAATATTTACTGATGAGAACTTAAAATTCTCGGAGTTGAATGCAAGTTGGCGTCGTGTTATATACCCATTTCGAATCGTATTAGTATATTTTTGTAGTGGTGTTAATTAACAAGAGTTACGTATTTTCTTTAGTTGAGTGACTAATTAAATTAATAAACAATTAAAATTGGTGGGATAGTGGCTAGTGGTTATGTTATTGAGCCAAAGAATAGATACATAAGTTCTAGTGTTATAAGGCTTTAGCTATATTAGTTGGGCCAAGAAAAACAAAAATATTATGATGAGAAGTGGGCTTGTGTTGGGCCACCAAAATTTAAATAAGGAAACTTAAGCCGTAAAAACCCATTCCAATTGTCTTCTTCACTACAATTCAAATCACGTCCTTGGAGGGGTGCTGCTGCCGAGAACAAACCACGGGGAAACAAGAGCAAAATTGCGAGTTCTAAGTGGAGATCGATTGGGGAAATCATTAGGTTTGAAATCCTCATCCTTGTAACGATTTTTGTGCGTGTTTATCTTGATTAAACCATCGAGATTTCATAGGGGCAGGGGCTGTCGAAGGTACAGTCAAAACCGAGAAAAAAGATGATACTTTGATACTGAAAAACTTGATTAAAATGCAATTAAACCCTAAGGATTTGTTTGCATGTTAGTAGGAACCTATAGGATCAAAAATCTTGTGGAATGGTTGAGTTTTGGCCTTTTGGGAGGGTTCTGTTGAGCTTTAAGGGGGCTGCCGAACCACAGCTTGAAACTGCGAAAAAAAGGGATTTTGATGAGGTAAAACTTGATATAAACGCAATTAATCGGTACTGTTTAATATAGAATAGTTTAGGGACTTATAACCACTGAAATCTTGGAATATGATTGAGTTTTTTGTATCATTTTTGGTGGGGTTATGATGGCTGTTGAGCACAGCTCAAAACAGAGAAAAAAAGATGCGAATTTTGTTGATTGAAACTTGATGAAAACTCAATTAATTTTTAGGGTGTGATCTAGATGTATTAAGGAACCTATTGAAGCAAGAACTAGGAATTTTGGTTGAGTATTGGCTTAAGATTGGAAATTTAAAGTGTGTATATACATACATATCATCAGTAGAGCTACCGTTCCTGAGGAAATGTAATTGCAGAATGGAGTATCTGGGACCAATCACAAACTTTATATATGTATATCATGCAAATGTAGGAATTGGGTGTGGCTGTGTACATAGAAATTGCAAACCATAACTGGAAAGGAATTGAGCTTCAATCTTCAACAACTGAAATGTAGTTTATCATGAATGCATGAAGTATGAGGATTTATGATATACAATTTAAATGTAGGTGATTATCGGTACTAACAAACTTGCGTGTTTATAGTCAACACTTAAACTACGAAACATGTGAGCTTCACTACCTCTTATTTTATGATGTAATTATATATATGTGATGCTTGTATATACGTGTATGTGTTATCTTGATGTGATATATGTTTACCTTAGTATCCTTGATAACCGAGGGAGTATGGCATCAAGGTCGAGTGGACCAGCTAGATGGATGTCTTTGGACATTGTGGCCGAGTGGGCCTTATGTCCAAGATACGTGCTACTGTGTGATGATCATAAGGTATGGGCGATGTGTTGCTTACTAAGTTTAATTCTTTTTAGGACCATCGGGGAGAGACAAGGGCAAGACACCAATGTCACAGCTGCGCGGATAATATTTAATTTTTACGTTTTTATTGAAAAATTTATTTAATACTTATTTATTTGGATGAACTTAGTTCCTAGCAAAGAGTCCATCTTTTTTTTTTTTTTTTGGTGAACTTAGTTTTTAAACAGACGACTACTGTAGCTTTGCTCAACAGCTCCTCAATGGAATTTCACAATGGTGGGGGTTAAATTCTACAGGCATTTGCAATCTGGATGACTTGCTTAATTGGGGATTTAATCTTAAGTTGAAAGGTGAAAATTTGCTCCTATTTCAAGGTGTTATCTACACTTTTTCTATGGATTATTTGGAAGTTCACGAATAAGAAAGTTTTCAAGACGTGCAACAGTTCCTCAAGGTGGTCTTTTTCAAGCTCGATTTAAGCTCTTATTTAATTTTGGATCAAACACTCGTTTGATTTGATTTCTTGGTGTTGTAATCCCTTTAATATCTAGTATAGTATTGTATCAGATGTTTCTAACGCCTTGCTAGTAATTTTATTATTTGTAATATTTGGGTCTGTAGTAGGGGGTGATGGTTGAGCCGAAACTTTTTCTTAGGGGTCTTTATATGTTGTTAAAAAAAATTAAATAACTATAAGTTATAAACATAAATAAAAAGATATTCAATGATTATAAGACGTAAAAGAAATAAGAATCTAAATTGATGATAAACAATAAAAAAATAATATTAAACACTAAAGAAAGGTTTATATAGATTATATGGTTTAGTAATCAATCAAATAGTTAGGGAATACTAATTACAAAAAAAAAAAAACAACAAATTAGATAGTTATAATCCTTTCGTAGCCTAAATGGTTATCAAATTTAGTGACATTTTTTTTATAGTGGAATAATATATGCGGAGCATATCTTAATATCTAAGAAAAAAATAAAAGATAAATAAACTGTGATAATATTTGAATAAAAGAAATTATCATTGTTTAATTTGATCGATATATTGGATAATTAAATCAAGCTTTGATATTAAAATTTAAAATATTAGGCGACCAGACATTTAGTCATGACCAATGATTCTATTATAATAATCACTTATGAGTATCGTAATAGTCATTACTCTATATATACATATAGGGTATGATTATTTGAACTATCTTGCTAGTTTAAATTGATAATGTAATGTAGTGTATTTAAAAATATAGTATGTATTAAAAACTATAACTGTCTAGAATAATATATCTGAAATGTAATAAGCAGAGAATACAAATAATAGTACCTATACATATACTCTTAAATACATTATTTTCTAGAGAATAAAAACATTAATAGAAAGATGGATTTAATGCGATTATTGTGAAGCAAGAAAACACATAACTTCGGTCCTACCAACCTATCAACCATTTTTGGGGTGTCTAGGATAATTTTAATATTATGACCCCACAAAAATATCTCTCTCTCCAACCACAATTTTTTTAATACGATCTTAAATTATATAATACCATAAAAGTTGACTTCATATTTCATTATTCGCTTCATAACAATATTTTATTAAGGTTTTACTTGTAATTTGCATGCATTGTCAGTTAATTAAGTTCTGCTTATCATTTTTAAATACGATTGTTATAAACTTACAAAATAAAAAGGAATATTGTATATCATTATTCCAAGATATCCCGACCACTATATACATATTCTGACCGTGTCCCATTTAATTTTGTAATGATACATTGACATATATGTAAATTGTTATATCTCCTACTCACTGTATAAAAGAAATGCTAAAATCAAGAAATAAGAGATAGAATTAGTGTATTTCACATGTTATAATTTAGTTCTTTAGTATATAAAAGAATAAATTAGGAGGTTTAAGAGTAAATGTTATCACTATTATAACTAACCGTCAAATTAATACCACTAACCACCTATAGTCATAACCAATGTTCTAAATAATGTGAGGTGGCCGTGTGGCGTAACGATAGGGTCAAGCCTCAAACCATGGTGAGGTCACAACGTTTCACAATGCGCGGGGAGCTAATTACAGAAGGAAGTTAAATTTGGCAGTTTTAATGAGCAGCGCCGTACTCCGAAAAAACTCTGTGGCACGAAAGGGTTCCTCATACACCAAACATAAGATAGACAAGGAATCACATCAAGCAAGGAACAAACCTAGCCCCCCCATAAACATCTCCACCCACACTCAGAAACATAAACAAAACTCTGAGGCTCAAGGGTTTAATAGTCACATTAATCAGGTTCCATATGACTCTAGATTACCCAAACGAGTGAGTTAACTAATAATAAATTAGTTAGAGTGAGTTGATTGTCGTTTGTTAGGATTAAATAATGTATAGAAATAGAAATTATACATTGTGCGTGAGATTTGGATTCGACCATCACTAAGTAGGTCGAATTTTTCATTTACTCTATAAGCATATATATCTGATGACTATATTGTATTGTCTGTGAATCGCCATTTCTAATGAAATGAACTATGTGCATTTAAAGGTGTAAATGAGTTTTCTCTCAACATTCTCATAGTTCTACTTTTGCAATTCATCATTGTGTGATTGATACTTGAATATCAGGACATTCATCTTTACTTACTATTCTATACATTAAGTCTAGTTTTCGTATTCTATACAATTAAATAGAAATGAAAAGGATTGAATAAAACAAGAAATTCAAAAGGTAATGTTTCTTTGAAATGCATTTAACTTCAAACGTTTTGCAATTATATATAGTGAACTCCATATGTTTATATTATGTGCATCAAACTTTTCATTTTTTGCTACTGTTATATATTTTGGTAACGTTAAGAAGAAAAAGTTTAAGTGTAGTACACAATATTAAGTTTTTACACATAATAGCGTTTATATTTTTGTTACACAATAGAATTTCTTAATGTTCAATATACAAAACAAAAGGATTAAAAATTAAATATATTTTTAAAACATTTTAAAAACTCAAAAAAAAGACTAATCCAAAAACCAGCAGATTACTTGATGAATACATTTGATCAAAATTGATTAACTTGGCGCTCGTCATTGGATAAATGTCACGACTCGAGTTTTACACAGGAGCAAGTCAAACCACACAAACGAAATAACAAGAGAAAAAATACATTAAAGTACGTTTAATGACCAAATACATATAATATTACATATCTATACTATATTATAAAGCATTTAGATCTTTTACTTAAACTTTTAAATTTTAAGTATTTTGAAATTACTAAATTGTCATTCATATAAACTAAATTGAGTAACTATTAGATATAATTAGGGTTATATGCACCGAAATGTAATAAAGTATACGCGATTTAACATTGTATGTAACAAACTAAAATTTTTTGTAAATAATACAATGAACTACCCAAAAGTTACATTGTGTTTTGACCTTTAATTATAGGTTACCAGTCATCCTAAACCAAAATGTAATGAAGTATGCGGATATTTTCAAATCTTTTTCCTGCACATATTTACAATCAAACATGAAAAACCGTAATTTTGAAGAAATAAAATACATGATTTATCTTTTCTATCCATTCAGATTCAGCACCAAATTATGTGCTTCTCACGGGATCGCCGTCTAAAGAAAAGAACCACCGCCTGAAGGAAACAACCGCCGACGCCTCCTCCTCCTCCGTCTTCAACCGTCGCCGCCTAATCGTTTAAGTTCGAAAAGTGAAGCAGATCTATTTGAATTTGCAGCAGGTTTGTTCCTTCAATATTATCGACTTTGAAGATGGATGAAAAGTGAAGCAGATCTATTCCTTCAAAAACGGAAACGAAACTGAACAACCACTGTCGCCGCCTTCTTCTAGGGTTTTGTTCGATTTTTTTTCGTCGCACCCTAAACCCTTCACAGATCTGTTCGTTTTTAGGGTTTTTGCCCGCTTTTTTTTCGTATCACCCTAAACCCTTCACGAATCTGAACAACCAATGATCCAAAATCTGAGTTCTTGAAGGATTTCCGTTCATTGAAGATACGATTGTGTTTTTGCGTTGATTGGATTTCTTCATGGTTTTCGCAGATCTGGGTTTTGTTTGGTGGTTCTTGAATTCCACCAAAACCCTAACTCGAAGAACAAATTACGGTTCTGAACAGGTTTGAATTTCTTGTGGGTTTCTTCGGTTTAATTAACTTGTATGTTTCGATTTAATCTTGTTCTTGAATGGAGATTTTTGGTTCATAAACAGATTTAGGGTTTTGATTGTGTTGATTTCTGATTTAAGAACAGATTTTGATTTAGGGTTCTAAACAGATTGTGTTGATTTCTGATTTCAACAGATTTTTGTTTGGTAGTTAATGGTTGTGGTTGAATGAGATGGTGGCGGTGGTGGTGGTTGAAAATGGAGGCGGCGGTGGTGGTGGTAGAAAGGTGTTATTAATGAAGATGATTATAATAATAAAACGAGTAATGATAATAATAATAAATAATACTATTAATAATATAATAATAAAAATATAATTACCACATCAGCAAATAAATGACACTTGTATATTATTTTAAAAAAGAAAAAATAAAATAATGTATTTCATATTCCACGTCAGCATTTACCTGTTTTGCAAGTCAAAATTGCATACAATGTAAAAAAATGGTATTTTATTGTATTATTTACAAGAAAAATTAGTTTGCTAGATACAATGTTATAACGCGATAAGTTTATTACATTTCCGTGTAATAAACCCATATAATTAATATGATTTATATATTCCATTTTAATAACATAACTTTACATATTTAAGAAAATAAAAGTCAATACAAATTTTTTTTGAAAGTCATAGCCAATAGTAATTAACTTAATATTAAAGAGTATTTTTATAACTTTTTAAAATTATGGAGAACATAAAATTAAAGGAAATGGTAAAGACAAAGAAAATAGATATATCATCAAACAAAATTATTCGCAATTACCGTATTACATAAATACCATAGTCCCTACGTCTTGAAAATGAACATATTAAAGAGTATAAATAATTCGTTACAGCAACATTACGCAGGTATCATGATAGTAAACATAAATATACATTGTAATCTTATAACATTATCTGGATATATTCTTTTGAACAAGAAACATCTCATATTATAACATTACGTGTTTATAATTATTAAAATAATGTTGTTTTTTTATATTGTATGTATTAAATTTAAAAATTTCGATAGTATGCATCAAATTTTATATTTGATGTTATAGTATGTACTTTGGTTATATACAAATAAAAAAAATTTAATAATTTTTTTACATACAAATATAAGTTTAATATATATATATATATATATATATATATAACAACATGATAAATATTTGATACATATAATAGTTAATACTATTCGACACAAACGATACATACAATAAATTTTAATTTTACACACTTGATTACGACATATGTTTTTTTGTTTTTTTAACATCTGATCACGACATATGTATTTGAGAGTTTTGTAACCTTACATTCGTACGAGAATCTATAGGGTCATATTCTTGAGAAATGAAAATTACAAAATAATATACATACATAAGTGTATCTTCCAATAAAGGAGATTATTATTATCTATATTACTATATAAACCATTTAACACTTTCTCTCCTCTTAACTTTTAAGAACTTCTTAAAATTATGTCAATATCTAATCTTCACCCTTCTTTTTATCTAAATTATTCCCATCCATTAAATTTTTATCCATTTCTCTCTCCTAATAAACTTTAACTTTTTATTTATTTAAAATATATTATCCCATTAACACATCCACCCACATCAATATAATTTTCAAAATCTTATTAAATTCTCTTTTCTTAATTCATAAATATAAATCTTTTTTAAAAAATTTTAATTTTTTTAGAATTTATTTTTAAATTAATAAAATAGTTGATACAAATATAAGATAAATTGAACAAAAAATCGGACATGTTGCTGAATTTTTTTCGTGACATTGAATTACGCGTTACATACTTGAAAAAGACATGTTACAAAAAAAAACTATTTACAGTCGCAACATTGCACGGATACACTGCTAGTTTTTTATAATAAATGAAAGTTTTTCAAATAAGGGGTAAAAGAGTAATTAAACATCGACCCCACTCCCATGCCTTTAAACCATAGTCAAAGAGTCAAAAGCTAACATTACACACAAACCATAAAACCGCTACGTGGTATTGCATTATTGCATCACGCCACCGTAAAACCACCCCACTCCATTCATACGTGTCGCTCTCTTATTCGACGAAACCATCTCGTCGGGATTCAGAAGCACACATATACTGTGTCACTCTCACCCCCCTCTTTCATGTGTTTTTTCACTCTCTCAAAACCCAAAATTTGTCATTACTTCCTTGCTTACATCCTCCAAATGTCATCGATTTTCAATTCCCCTGTTTTTGATCTTTCAGTTACATATACTTTTGATTGGTAATTCTTCTTTCATTCACTGCTGTTTTCTGTTTTCATATTCTGTACGGATAATGCTGTAATTAAGAAGAAGAGGAAGTTATGGAGGAGGGTTATGTGAATAATGGTGGTGGTTGTGGGTTTTCTTCATCTTCTCCTCAATTTCAGAGCTGTGGCGGTGGTGGTGGCGGAGATAGTAGCGAGGAAGAGTTGTCCGTCCTGCCCCGCCATACGAAGGTTGTTGTCACCGGAAACAACCGTACGAAGTCTGTGCTTGTCGGCCTACAAGGTGTTGTGAAGAAGGCTGTTGGTCTCGGAGGTTGGCATTGGCTGGTAATTTGTTGTCTTATTAATTCATAATTGGGTTTATTTTTTTATTTATTTGGGTTTCGTTTGTTAATTAATACGATTATAATTCAGTTATGAATGCAGTTTTAGTAATGCGATTCAATCGGGTGTTTATCTAACCTGAATATGATTGTTTCCTGAAGCTGGGATCATAAATTTATAAATTTTGGGGATTAATTGATTTTGTTTAGTTAAAATAGGGTTTCAAGTCAGTGGATCTAAGGATTTCAACGCACTCTTCAATTGGGGTTCAATTTCTTCCAAATATTTTTATATACCATTGTTGTTAATTGAATTAATTTGCTGTTGACTTTTGATGTCATTTTGAGAGTCTTGCATGTGATCCAAATTGTAGTTTTGTGGATAAATATGAATTTTTTAATGTAGGAAATTAGGGTCCTTTGTCCCGCATGATTAAGCTCTATGAACATCTTCCTTCATTGCTGCATTATTCAATCCTAAAATATATATGGATAATATTGTATTTAAATTATGCTAATTCTTAATTTCAATTAACGACAAAGTTTCAATCTAGTCGTGGCCTTTTTTTCTTTGATTTTTAGCTTGATTGAGTTGATAATTATTTCTGAAAATGTCATTTGAAAAGGAACGATGGATTTAACACAATTATTTTTTAATTGTTTGATATATAAAGAATTGTTATGAAATCTTGTTTTGTAACTTAAAATGGACGACATAAATTATTGTTTTATGGTATCCAAACTTTATAATGTTGCTTTATGGTTCTATTGAATTTGCTTTTAGTTTTCATAATCTTCAACATTCGCTTATCCTTTTGTTTTACATGGAATTATGTTCAACATTTTCAAGATGATCTTTAAACCCATTAGGCATATTTGTTTATTATATAATTCATATTTAAAAGTTGTACCAACTATGAGCTGTAATTGAACAACATTTGATCAATATTCACACCAATTGTGCTTCAAGACATGCATTTTAAGACTTTTTGTGCCTCTAGACACACACTTTAGGCTTTATACTTGCTCATTCCCATTTGTTTATTATCTTTTTGGTTGACTAGAAAAGAAAGATTGTATTTTGTACACGCGTTCGAGTGTCCATGACATAAGCATATATTGGAGCACTTTCAATGGTTATGCTTCACCAGGGAATGCTATTATATTGATAACTTCTAATCGATAAGAGTCCAGCCAATTATGTTCTCGGATCTTGTTAAATTTCTTTTCCACCAACAGTAGGATCCGTAAAATCATTTTATTTTCTTTTGTTGTTGTTGCTGCTCATATTATGTGTGCTTTCACTGATTCCGATCAAAATGTCTTTTACTTTAATTGTAGGTGCTCACGAATGGCATAGAGGTTAAGTTACAAAGGAATGCACTAAGTGTGATTGAAGCTCCTACTGGTAATGAAGATGATGACGATCTCGAGTTTGAAAACGGGCACTGGAATGGCTCTGATCTGGGTTAGTGATGCTTTCATAATCCATTACCAAAGTTTAAGTAATTCCTGTTTCAAAATCATGTTTAGGAAGAATTATAATTTATAAATAAATGGTAAAGATGTAGCCTTTTGCAGAAGTATGGAGTAATAAATCATGAAACCCCAAGGCTGGCAAGTTGTTATATTTGGTAAATTTTCCATGGCAAAAGTGTCTTTTTGCATCATAAGTTTGATATTAATGAATCTTTTTTAAGGGTTTTTTTTAACATTGGATGCCTTAGCCACATGCTTGTACTTTTTAACTTTGTTACTATTGCTAGAAACTCTATTATGCATTCCATTAAGGTTGTCCTTGTGGACCCACCCACCTCCAGAAAATAATTGTATTGTGTAATTGCATCCATGTTTTCAGCATCTGATGATACCCAAAAGTTGCATCGATCAAGGCACCGTCCGCATAAATCAACAGGGTCGTCCCATAAGACGACTGTTAGTCGGTCTCTATCTTGTGACTCACAACCTAAGGCCCCCTTTACGACTTCTCGTGGGTCCGTGGTATGTAAACTTTATTCATTCATTCATTCCAAATAAGAAATGCATTTCAACCTTTAGATGATTGTTCTAAAAGAAACAAAGGATTTGTTACTAGATTTTCTTATTCTATCTGATTTTGACAAATTTAAAATGTAATATTTTCAGAAGGTTGATCTGAGCAAACTGGAGATGGCTGCCTTGCGGAGATATTGGCGACACTTCAATCTTGTGAGTGACATTATAATAACCGAAATTACAGTATATGTATATAAATACGTGTATATGTGTGACTATGTGTAGTCTGTGCATGTGTGTGGGACTAATTTTATTTTCTTTATAATTTCCAGTCTGGAGCAATCTCCAACCCCTCAAAGGAGCAGCTTGTTGACATTGTTCAAAGGCATTTCATGTCACAGGTAATGTTACAAGTGGCTTATAGATATCATCTGCTCCTATCTAAATCCATGCATTTTTGCTAAGTATTGTCAAAAGGACCGAACTTATTCTGCACGGATGGTGTTAAAAGTAATCAGTCCTACCCCCTTTGCCTATAGGTAGCAAACCGGGCGTTCTGTTGGTTGGGTTGGGTAACATGGCAAAACGGGTACATGCCGAGACTCTGAAATTTTAATGTCTATTTTAAATCTTTTTAATATAACAATCTGTAAAGAAAATTTCAAAATAGCATAGGATGTATAAGGCGGTGACCCAACTATTCTACTTTTTATAAATATGGCACTCAACCATTGAAACCTTTTTACAGGCCAGCCATGTATGTACCAAGCGTCGTTTATACCAAATCCGGGCTAAAAACATGCTAGATCATTAAACATTCTAACTTTTGAAAAAAGAAAAAACATCCTTTGTTATTAGTTCTAAATATTATCAAATAGTTAACAAGTTGAAGATCATTTTTGTCATTATAGCATCTTATTTAAGCTGATCCATGACCCATCTTCACCCGACTCCCCTCTTAAAAAATAATTCAGAGATATCATTTATCTTTGTCAATTGTATGAGTAGGGTAAATAAGAAAACTAATGAAGAGTTGTGGTGTTTTGTGAAGACATTGGACGAGTTGCAGGTGATTGTGGGATTTGCACAGGCTGCTAAGAAGCTGAAGATGGTATGCAAATGATTAATCGGATCTCTGAAAGTGCAGTAACAACCAAAAAGGGATGGATATCATTTGTAGTTGACTTTGACTTTGACTTGACTAACAGATACTTGTTTAAGCTAATGGTGTCACCTCCTTGTAAAAATGTTGTTTAATCCTTGTGTCTTTCTTTCATGGATTTGGTAGCTTTGTTTGTAGATACATTTAGCAGAGTCAATCTCATAACTTGCAACATCAAGCCCCCCGCGTTTGGCTTTTGAATGCCAGGCATTGGCTTCCTTATTCAAAAAGGATTCTGGTTCCATTATTGTTACAATATATACTCATCTACATATTTATATCAATATCAGGTGCTTACCAGTTACCACTAGACTTAAAGGAGTTATTGGTGGTTAATGCGTACTTTTTCCTTATATATCGCATAGCTCGATGTCGCCACGACATGAATATATATATATATATATATATATATAGGGGATGGTTCATGCGAGAACCATTGTTAGCGCGAGAACCGCGAGAACCAATCTAAGCCGTCCAATACCCCCTCTTTCAATGTCATTGCCTACCCATGAATTCCTTACATGTACCTTGCCACACTCTATCCCTCCACGCTCACCATCCATGAAACTTCCCATATCCAAGGAACGGCTGAGATTGGTTCTCGCATTAACAACGGTTCTCGCATGAACCCTCTCCTATATATATATATATATATATATATATATATACAGTGAGAAGTTCAAATGATAACCTTAAATTAATTGAGAATGGGAGACTTAATCCCAGCCGTCCAATTCCCCCTTCTTCAATGTCATTGCCCATCCATGAATTTCTCATATGCACCCTGACACACTTGAATTCCCCACACTTTCCATCTATGAATTTCACTTACAAAATGAATGGCTGAGATTGAGTCTCTCATTCTCAATAAATTTATCATTCTTATTTGAACCTTCCCCTATATATATATATTACATTGTTAAGGTTTGGGTGTTTGGTCGTTTGGATTAGGGACTTATTATTTTATAGTGATGGCATTATTTTTTCTTATATATCTATTTAATGGAAGCACTTTCAGATGTCTCTTGATCATATGAGTTTATTTATTTTATTTTTTTTGAAAACGTGTTGCAATTAGCTGATTTTAAAAAGGTTGATACAAACATTGAAAATGGATATGAAAAGATATAATAAAATTATTCAAATTATAAGTGGTTTCAAATTGCTAACGAATTTGGAATAAGAAAGGGGCGTTTGTGTCTATTAACAAATAGATGACGTTATCAATTTTAATATTGACATGAATCGAAAGCTAACGAAACCAATAAAAAATGTACCATATAAATAATAATATTTAAAAAAATAATAAAACAAAATTAATAAATGGCTATAACGTCTTATATTTAATATCCGACCCCTTACTAAAATTTAATACAATTTATCAAAATATTGGATCTAAGTCGAATATCAAATAAAAAATAATGTTGCTTTTTAATCAGCGTTCATTGATGTATTTGGATTTGGACCCAAACTTGGATCTATATAAGCCCACACAGAACAACCAAAAAATAAATATAATAAATAAAAATAAAATCATAGTCAAGCATGTTTGACTAGATTTAATCTGTAGAGCATCACAAAAGAGTGTTGCCCTAGGCTAGTATAGGTAATCATATCTTAATAATATTCTAATGATTAATAAACTTTATTCTTTTTAAGAGTTTTTTGTCAAAAAGGTGTTATTTTAAAATATATTTATCAAATAGGGGTACTTTTAAACATATTTACCAAACAAGTGTTCTTTTATTTTTACACTTTTTTTATTGTTTTTGACTGTTTCTTTTAACTGTTTTTTTACAGCTTCTTCACTGTTTTGAATTTTTTTTACTGCTTCCTTTAACTGTATTTTTACAGCTTCTATATTGTTTTTAAGTTTTATTACTACTTGTTTTTAAGTTTTATTACTGCTTCTTAATTTACTGTTTTTTTACAACTTCTTCACTGTTTTGAACTTTTTTTACTGCTTTTTTAAACTGTTTTTAAGTTTTATTACTGCTACTTAATTTACTGATTCTTTTAACTGTTTTTTATAGCTTCTTCACTGTTTAGAACTTTTTTTTACTGCTTCCTTTAACCGTATTTTTACAGCTTCTGTACTGTTTTTTAATATTCCTTTACAGTTCTTTTAACTGTTTTTTACTACTGCGTAACTTTACTTATTTTTTACTAGCTTTTTATCTAATTATATTACAATCGAAACAATCGTTTAATGTATTTTATCACAATCATAACAATTGTTAAACAATACTAACAATCATAAATTAAAACAAACACCCATCATCACAAGTATAATGTTTAATGAGTACTAAACCAACAATGGCTTCTTAAAAAATTGAAAAGACAAAAAAAACATTCCCGAGTATCTTCCGAAACCTTGAGCCGATAACCAATATTTACCTACAAATAAAACAAAGAAATGAGAGACAGTCAATGCCTCCAAGATTTATTCTGTTTTTGCACAATTGAGACAGTCAATGCCTCCAGCATCCAACAATATGAACATATGGAATGACACTATGCATCCAGAATGAATTTGCTGCAAAGCAAAATGCCCATTATTATAATGAGCAACCTCGCACATACGAATTTCGATTCAAGGCCAATACAAACAAACTCCCGATATTACGGCATGATATGTAAACAGTTATTTAGCTAACTAGCCTTGACAGATTTCTAACCTTTCCACAAGATTCACAACATCTTCATCCAGAAGCATTCAAGTGATATGTATCACAGAACTTTCCTGCTTTAAAAGCATAACTACAGTGAAAATGAACAAGAATTAGGGGTGCACTTTATATAATTGCATAACAATAACAGAGAAAGAAAAATACAAGAAACAAAGAAAGGAAGTACACAAACACAAGAGTTTACAAATTACAAGGTCATGATACCTTTACCATAGAATCAGCGATAAATCATAAAACATCCATTAAATCCATCCATCAAAAACATACCCAAAACAGAAGAAAATTTCGGTGATGAAGAAAAACAGCTATGGTGATGACGGCGATTGATCAAAGGGCTATGAAAAACAGGCTATGGTGATAACGGCGATTGACCATGGATAGCCGATCGAGTCGCCGCCGGCAACAAATAACAGTATACGAAAACAGGAAGAGGAAATCGATGGAGTGCTCAGAAGAAAAAAACTTACGGATTTAAAGAGAGGTCACGAAGACGAACCACCGGCTTAGGGTTATGATCGACGAAATCGAACCACTGGTTGGCGTTGATTTCGGCCGGCGACGATGAGATGATGGCGAAGGGGGCTTAGCGTTCGTCAAGGGCACGAAGGGGAAGAAGGGCGGTGGTTTTTTTTTATATTTTCCAACCGATTGTGGCTTTGAGGTAAAAGAAGAAGGGTAAAAACAAAAAAGTACTCCTATTTAGTAAATATGTTTAGAAGTACACCTATTAAGTAAATATGTTTTCTAAAAACACCTATTAAGTAAAAAACTCTTCCTTTTAATTTATTACATACATCACATCATTACTTTAATTATATCTTAATGATTAACACTCTTATTAATTTATTATTTTTATTTTTTTTACTTTTTACTTTTTTCTTATGTAATTACTTTTTAATTACTTTATTATTCTTTTATTTTCTTATTATCATCATATACCTTTTTTTTGTATTATTTAAATTTGTGTTTTACATTAAACAAGAAAATAAATTAAAAAAAGTAAAAAACATAAATTTTACTAGCAATAATAATCAAGATTTACAAAATCTTTTCAGCTTTGTCAAATTATCTCGCGGTTTGACATTCAGCTTTGTCAAATCTTGCACCAAACGACACTCATTATCATTCAATTTCATCATATATGAATGACCCTCCATAAATATTCCGGTTCATGATTGTGTTCGTCACGTACAACCCTTAGGGTCTAAACATTACGTGTCTTCAAATACTTTCCTACCAATTCGAACGGACAATTAATTTCAATTAATTCTTTTTGTTTCCGCGTCTTTACTTTTGGCTACACCTCCACGATCACAACCAAGGACAATTTTAAAAGTGTAGCCAAGTGTATTTGACCTTGACCGTCTAGTTAATGAAACAAAGATTTTAATAATATATTATTTTATCATAAACGTTATAATTTTGATAAAATTATCCAGTACTAAGTCTTGTTATAATAAATGTCAAAACTTTCAAAATTTTAGGAGAACAATTGAGTCATAGAGAAATATACATTTAGTAATAGCATAAAGATTGACAGGCTCTCGTTGTTGTGTCCCAAATTCTATCTTTGTCTGATTCCATTTTATAGTTTTTTTCTCTTCTGTTTCTTATTTTCTTTTTGTTTCCTCTTGTAATTCTAGCACCTTGCTAGTTGTTTTTAATAAAATGTCATTGCAGCCATTAAAAAAAGTAATTCATAAAGTGTAAATTGCATGTAAATTGCTAGCGGGTATTGAGAATTTTAAAACCCGCAATACGGGTTGGGTACCTAGTTTGTGAAACTAAAACAATAAACACTAAAGAAATACTAGAAAATGAAATTAAGAGTATGGAGTATTGAAGTCGCCACTCAATGCTAAGTTATAAGTAACGATTTATTGGACTAGCTGATCACCGTTGTGATAGCATAATAACTCAATGAAGGTTTTTCAAGGAAGAGGATAATAAAATCAATGAGGGTGAGGGTGAAATATGAATGAAGAAAACACTGTATGAGATTGAAATGTTCTTAAGATTAATATTTTTTTTAATTATCAAATATTGATTAAAATTTAATTTTCTTAATAAACTAAATATATACGGGGTGGATACCCGCGGGTTAAATGTCGAGAACTGAAACCGAACTACTCAGGTTCGGATCGTACGTGTCAATTCGGTTACTCGGTTTTTTGAGTTTTTAAACACTCCTAATAAGAGCTATCACGATGGATTTTTTATAAATACTAAATCTTATTAGTATATACTCATTATTATGGGTGTAAATTAACTTTTTCTTTACAACGTCAACACATTTTATTATTTAAAACTGATACTAATGTAGATTTTTTAAGCTTATAATTTGTGTATTTTAATATAATAAACTAACTTTAAGCAAAAGAATATATAAAAAAAATTAGTTTATATTTATCATTGATAAAGGAAGACATAAATAAAAGATAAAGAAAAGATTAGAGTAATTAATGTAGTGGGGTCACATTAATTACTTTATGTTCTATATATATATATGTATGTGTGTGTGTGTAAGACATCATTACCCATTGAAATTGGTAATTGAAGAAAAAACTGGAGATGAAGACTTTGAACGGTTAGTAGCACAACGCTCCTCAGTGCTGATGAACACTTCAATATAGTCTTCAAGTTGTAACACCGTAAAATTCAGAAGCTTATTTTTTTAAATATTTAAATCTAAAATTGAGTTTTGAAACTGTGTGGTTACGGCTATAAATACAACGTTTCCATAACCAGTATTGATAATAAAATATCTACAGCCGATACCGTAGAAATATTTAGTATCTGATGTAATATTTACAACCTATTAGATAAGTTGCAGCAGAAGAAACTACCGGTGTTACCAAATAACCGTAGATCATTACAAAGAATATCTACAAAATTATTCAAAAGCAAGCAAATGTGTTGCCAAAACCGACACGTAAGTACCCGTCCACACTAGTCCGACTAATTACCCGTCCACATTAGGCAATGTTAGAATAGGAACTTGACATAACAATTGCTTCATGGTCTGAAATGCTTTTTCTTGTTCATTGGTCCATACATAAACAACATCCTTGCTGGTTAATTTAGTCAACGGACCTGCAAGTTTAGAAAATTTCTGAATGAATTGCCAGTAGTAGCCAGCAAGACCCAAGAAACTCTTACTCTCTAAAGGATTCTAAGGAGTTTCCCAACTCATAACTGAAGGGTTTTGATCTGATCAAACCACCCTAATGACACAAACTGGTCAATCCTGGGTTTGATTCCACTGGTTCAATCCTAAAGCGGAACTGGATTGAACACAACCCTCTAAACCCCAAAAGGGTTAGGATCTTTAAAACTAATGATCTTAACAACAACCATAGCATAGGTTTAAAAAAAATACCTGTTTTAATCCTGGGATTGCTAAAGCTAGTCCACCACTACTGCACCTCCAATGAACTGTCTGCTAGACCGCTCCTGGATTACCAAAGCTTCAACACTCGAACTCGAGTGTGTGTATGTCTTGCGTAAAACGCCAAAAGCCGAAACACCTTCTTGGTGTTCTTGGGATCGACGCAAAACCGAGAGAGAGAGAGAGAGGGAGAAGTCGACGTGGGAGAGAGAGAGAGAGTGGAGTGGTGGCTAGGGTTTTTAGAATGCTTGATCCCTTCAATCCTTAAGGCTTAAAAAATTATTTATAAACCTTACTAAAAAGCCCAAGCCCGATCAATTAAAGCCCATGTCTTTAATTGAAGTTCCATTCTTCTCACTTTGACCCCTGGACTTTACTAGTTAATTAATTAACTATTAATTAACTGGTCCATTAAATATTAACCTTAATATTTAATTTCTCCTTAGATAATATATGACTATTTATTATTTATTTCCTTTCTGATAATTAATTCGACTGATTAATTATTTACTTTTCTCTCTAATAATTAATCCAACTGATTAATTATTTCCACACAGAATTATGATAAATTCCGAACTGTTCTAATTGGGTGTGTAGCAGTGTGTCTCTTTAGTCTCTTATAACATTGGATACAATGTACCTATTAATTATCTCTGCACATAATCTAACAGACTCCCACTTGTGCAAGATAAGGAATAGTTACTGTACATTGTTAGCCTAAGGAGGTCCCTAGCCAGACACTTAGGATAACCAGGTTATAAGAACTCTTATACCCCAAAGAAACGTGTGATAAAAATCTCATAAGCAAACTGCTTAAGTGTAAAATGTTATAAACCAACTGTTTATAAACTAACTGTCATAAACTACCTTTTTATGAACCAACTATCATAAACTACCTGTTTATGAATGGATACGTTTTTATAGGTTTGTCCCTTGCAGCGCAATATTTCAATTTTGAGCATGAGCATGGAAAGTGTCAACTCAAAATCTCAAGAATTATATTCATGACATACTTGATTTCAAAACTACGTGATAAACGACAAAGAACAAATCAGTTCATTTGGGCACGGCCGTGCACTTACCAGTTTTTCTAATCAGTCAAGGGGCCCATATATATCTCTCCTAAAAAGGAGGTGCAAATACCTTCTTGTATATTTGCATTTGGCAATACGGCTCCCACTGAATCTAGATACGCCCCTTATGACCACCCTGTTACGGCATGGCGTTAAAACGTACTAAGAAGACAATAGTTACCGCATCCCAAACCAAATACCTCAGTTTGAGGATAACCTATGTGATAAATACTTTTGACTCGAATCCAAGAAGTATTTTTCACGATGGGACAATCCAATATTCGTAACCCTAACGAATATCCGTCAATTTTGGTCCGCAAAGCCCTTTTGCGGCTATATTTGATATACCTTCAAATATCCCCCAAAATTACGATGACTTTACAACCCTATTGAGGTTCCCACCAAGATAAGTAGTCACGGATAGTGTTTTGAATAAACCTGGTTTATTCCTAGATGAACCAAAACATACAAAATTGTGAAGAACAATGAAACTAATTTCTGCATCCTCCATATTCCACCCTGGAATAAAGATGCATAATTTCTACCATTTCATCGACTCCATTCACAGCGTTTATCTGAATTACTTTTTATTTTATATTGTAACTTATCACGAATTACAAAGAAAGTAATATGATTATAAACCAAAAAACTCAAGACAGGTACCCTGAAGTACTCCTTTCTTGGTTTTGCTGGAATTTGTTCTTGCAACCTAAGAACAATTCTAGACTTACTTATTTTATAAAATTCTTCAGACTTGGAGAACCAGAAATAACTCCTTAGTTTCTGATTTTATAAAATAACCTCCTTGTAATTAAAACTTTAATTACACTTTGTAGATGTATTGAATCTTACTAGATTAATACCCCTTTTGAAACGAAAAATCCCTTTTACATCTACTTGCAAACTTGAGATTAGATTCCCAGTGTACACCAACACTTATCTAATTTCATTACTAAGGATATTGAAGAACATTCTATTTTATCATTTCTAACATTTATCCAACCAACAATATTAATTATTCTGACTTTTGGACTCTTTAAAGCGTATATAATTTTATTTAAGTCATAACTTGACTTAAAGTCTTGCAATGACATCTTTATTGAGTACCTCTCAATAAGTCATGCGTTCCCTGGATTAGTCATTATTCAAGAACTTACTATTGTAGATAACTTCTAAAATTATCCGAAAATTATGTACTTTAAAAGTTCATTCTTGTATTTATCATACTAGTTAGATCAACCCTGATAACTTGATAAATACACTAGTCAGATGCTCCCACTATCTTTTATGAAAAAAACATTACTTTAAAACATCCTTTTAGGTTCAGTCAATCCTTGACCAAGTCACCTAAAATCTATGTTCTAAACACTTGTTTTAAACTTAGTTTTTGTAAGAAATTTAATCGTTTTATGAAACAAGAAATTGGATCTCCCATATATCCATCCTCCCAATCATGGAATGTGGTTTCATTAAACTTAACACAATTACAAGTATAAGATACTCGCAATGGTATTTTAAATTTCCTTTCTTAAAATATTTAGTATAAAATATCCTTGATCATAATAACTATTATAATCACCTCTATACTTTCTCAAATGTTTTATCAAAAAACTATTTCACTTAGAAATAATAACTATTATTTCCACATGTTCAAAACTTTGAACATTCATTTTTCATAAAAAAAACTTTAAATACTTGAAAAATTAGAAAAATTATCTAAGTATTTATATAGTGGGACTAGCATTTATGTAACTACAACAATGTACTGCATAAGATCACTATGAATCATTAATTAAGTCAAAACTTGACTTATTGGTATCCTTTACTCACACCTGGACTAACCTGATTCATCAAAAAACACACGTGCATGGATATAAACTAAATAATTCAAACCTTTCAAAAAATTTAAAACATAATGTCAAAAACAAGAGTTTTAAACTAAATAAATCCGAAAACTTTAAACAAAAAGTTTAATAATTAAGAGAATGAATTATTAAATATCCGAGCTGCACGTGGGATCTAAAAAAATGCTGGGGCACATCACTTTCCATCTCCTCCTGCAATAAACGATTGCAAGTATTAGAATACTCGTAAAAAAAACTTTTACAAGTGGAAAATGACAAAGAAGCAAATCACGCAATACCTGAGGAGCCAGACTTGCCTCCTGCCTCATGACCCTTCGTACAATCTCTTTTCCAATGTCCGATCTCACCGCACTTGAAGCACCGATTATCGGTTCTTGCTTTGTTTGGCTTCGGCTTCTTGCCCTTGTTGTCGTTACTAGCCCTGGGTGCATTCTGGCTGGGCTGGGCCTTGTCCTTTCCTTTTCCGTTGCGCCCCTTCCTCTTCTTATGTCCACCATGTCCCACCATGAGAATGTCCTTAGACTTGGTCCTGATACTCTGCTCCGCTGTCTTAAGCATGGAGTGCAACTCAGCCACGGATTTCTCCATTTTGTTCATGTTGTAGTTGACTATAAAAGGCTTATAGTCGTCTGACAACGAGTTGAGTATCGTATCCGTTGCTAGCTGCAACGGTACTGGTTGCCCAAGCCTCTCCAGGTGGTCCATGTAACCTTTCATTTTCATGACGTGGTTACTAACCGAAGTCCCCTTAGCCATCTTGCACGAGTTAAATGTCCTAGGCATCATAACGCTCTGTGCGGGCTTGGTCCTGGAACATATCCCTCAGCTGGCGGATCATGTCATAAGCAGGAGTCTCCATCATGCTCGACTGCAACTCTGGACTCATTGTTGCAAGCATGAGGCAGCTAACATCTAGGGCGTCATTGGAGCGCTTCTGAAAAGCCTCCCTGACTTCTGCCCTAGCATTGTTGGCAGGGGGATTTCCTAGAGGTTGTTCTAGGATGTGCCACTTTCTTTCTTGCCTTAGCACGATTCGGAGATTTCTCTCACACGTGAGAAAGTTTGGCCCGGTGAGCTTATCCTTCTCAAGGATAGAGCGAAGAGAGAGGTTGTTAGTACTAACCGAAGTCCCCTTAGCCATCTTGCACGAGTTAAATGCCCTAGTGGCATCATAACGCTTTGTGCGGGCTTGCTCCTGGAACATATCCCTCAGCTGGCGGATCATGTCATAAGCAGGAGTCTCCATCATGCTCGACTGCAACTCTGGACTCATTGTTGCAAGCATGAGGCAGCTAACATCTAGGGCGTCATTGGAGCGCTTCTGAAAAGCCTCCCTGACTTCTGCCCTAGCATTGTTGGCAGGGGGATTTCCTAGAGGTTGTTCTAGGACGTGCCACTTTCTCTCGTGCCTCAGTACGATTCGGAGATTTCTCTCACACGTGAGAAAGTTTGGCCCGGTGAGCTTATCCTTCTCAAGGATAGAGCGAAGAGAGAGGTTGTTAGTACTGGTAACGTTGGTTGCCATCTACAAATTAAAACCCGGTTTAATTAGTAATTGCAGATAAACTTTTCTAACATATATCATAAAAACCCATAAATAATATATATCAGACCTAGGACCCATATTTCACATACTTGATGCAAGGTTTGGTTACTTCCCGCCAAGTCATGCTATTTCTGGTAGGTAACACCCTGTACTAATCGTACCTAACTGGTACGACTCCTAGAACCTCGTAGAGCACTTAGACCCAGTCTAGTATGTTTAACTCTACTCTAGTGCATTTTGGGCCGGGACTCCTGATTATCACCAAAATAGATCGCACCACCTAAGACAGCATGAATTCTGGCCGGGACTCCCGATTATCGCAAAATCTTTCATGCCCTTTCCCGCAATGGTTTGAACCCAGATGCCCAAGGTTTGGGCACTTTCGACACCCGAGTACCGTTTAACAGCAAAGGTGTACCATTAGGTGGGTAGCACACTGATCTAAGATTTTCTTGGGTTTATAATTAAGTTTATAAGAAAAAAACTTAATTTTCCCGTTTTTGAAAAACCATTTTAAAACTATCTGTTTTAAAAATACGATTTACATGTGTACCTATACTAGGTGCACAAAACGGCTTTATAAGTTCCAAACTTATAATCTTGACAAAACTTTAAATTTATAAAATTTAACTAACACGACTAGCAACCTGTAGTCGTATTCTAGTTTGTCATAAATCGTGATTTTTCTCTGTTTAATAATTAGCTAATATTAAACCCCTTTTTATTTAGCATCATACACATATCACATATATATATATATGAATAAGCAGTAAATAAAAAAAACAACCACGTAGATAATAAAAAGCAGTTAAAATCCTATATTTTTGCCAACTAATCCTAAGGTCAAACCTAAGGATAAAATGGACTTGAAATTCGCCTTCTTGGTGAATTGCTCCCACTTGCTTTGCACCTCCTCCGAAATTCGCCTTCATTTAAAACTGTCGTAATAAATGAACACCTAAAATATATATATTTTAACTAAACTTAATTAAAATACATACATTACTAGTTTATATAAACTTTATTAATTTTAACGCTTAAAATTAATAACTCATTTCATTTAATCGGAAAACTTATTTGGGTCGAAAAACGATTGGGCCGAAACCAACTTGGGCCGATACCCACTTGGGCCGCAGGTTACCTGGGCCGAGATCTCCTTGGGCCGTAGCCCTTCCTGGGCCGTGACCGACTGGGCCGTAACCCCCTTTGGGTTGTTGCCCTCCTGGGCCGTGACCGCCTGGGCCGTAACCGCTACCTGGGCCGAAGCCTCCTAGCTCGCCATCAAGGGCTGCCATCAACCTGCTGACCACCGGCGACTGCTGTCGATCACCACCGACCAGCCAGCGTTGCCGCAGAAACTGCCGCCGACCAGCAACCGCCACCCTGGGCTGCTGTTGGCCGGCTACGGTGGTGGCCATGGTTTCCTTTCCGATTAAAAACAAAATTTTAAAACCTTTAAATCCTTAATCTAATTTAATTAAAATTAATCTGTTTTAATATCCTGATTAATATATGGATTTAATCAAAAACCAAAAATACTATTAATTATTAATATTAACAAAAACTGTTCTTATTATTAATTAATTATCCTAAAACAAGATTTTAACCTTTTAAACAAAACGGTTCAAATTTCTGGTCAAGATCAAGTTTTAGATAAAAAGTTTATCTTTTAACCATTTAAACATAAACCTTGTTTAAACTTATCTGGTTAGAGTTAAACCTTTTATTATCTGGATAAAAATAGAAAACTTGTTTTTATCACCCTATGGTTTTCGATTTTCTTGAAGAAAAGAACGAGATAAAGTAGAAGATCATACAATCTAAACAAATCAATTTAGTAGATTAACCAGGTTTAACAAATTAAACAAACTGTTCGATCAATTTTCTTGATCAAAAACTTGTTCTTATAAAAAATTATAATCCTTTTAACCATTCAAACTAACTGTTTGAATTTCCTGATCAATAGGATTAAACCTGATAACAAAAACAAACTGTTTTTGTTACCTTCTTGATTTTCGAAAAACCAAGAACAAAAAAAGAAGAAGATCAAGAACAAAACCTACAATCTAAAACAGATAAAACTAGAAACTAAATGATCATAGAGCCGAGGCTCTGATACCACTGAAGGGTTTTGATCTGACCAAACCACCCTAATGACACAAACTGGTCAATCCTGGGTTTGATTCCACTGGTTCAATCCTAAAGCGGAACTGGATTGAACACAACCCTCTAAACCCCAAAAGGGCTAGGATCTTTAAAACTAATGATCTTAACAGTTTCTTAACAACAACCATAGCATATGTTTAGAAAAAAAAATACCTGTTTTAATCCTGGGATTGCTAAAGCTAGTCAACCACTACTGCACCTCCAATGAACTGGCTGTTAGACCACTCCTGGATTACCAAAGCTTCAACACTTGAAACTGAGTGTGTGTGTGTGTCTTGCGTAAAACTCCAAAAGTCGAAACACCTTCTTGGTGTTCTTGGGATCGACGCAAAACCAAGAGAGAGAGAGAGGGAGAAGTCGACGTGGGAGAAAGAGAGAGAGAGAGTGGAGTGGTGGCTAGGGTTTTTAGAATGCTTGATCCCTTTAATCCTTAAGGCTTAAAAAGTTGTTTATAAACCTTACTAAAAAGCCCAAGCCCGATCAATTAAAGCCCATGTCTTTAATTGAAGTTCCATTCTTCTCACTTTAACCCCTGGACTTTACTAGTTAATTAATTAACTATTAATTAACTGGTCCATTAAATATAAACCTTAATATTTAATTTCTCCTTAGATAATAAATGACTATTTATTATTTATTTCCTTTCTGATAATTAATTCGACTGATTAATTATTTACTTTTCTCTCTAATAATTAATCCAACTGATTAATTATTTCCACACAGAATTATGGTAAATTTCGAACTGTTCTAATTGGGTGTGTAGCAGTGTGACCCTTTAGTCTCTTATAACATTGGATACAATGTACCTATTAATTATCTCTGCACATAATCTAACAATAACAACTTCTATCTTTGTTGGGTTAACTTTAACACCTTCATTGCAAATAACATGACCCATAAAATGCACCTCCTTAAGCCAGAACTCACATTTAGAAAGTTTGCATAGAGTTGTTCTCGCTTAATAGTTTCCAAAATAGGCGGAGATGTTAATCGTGCTCCGCTTCTATTTTGGAATATATAAGGATATCATCGATGAATACAATAACAAACTTATCAAGAAAAGGGCGATACGCGATTCATCAAAATAATAAAAATAGCAGGAACGTTGGTTAAGCCGAATGACATCACCAAGAATTCACAGTGCCCGTATCGAGTTCTAAATGCAGTTACAGAAATACCTTCTTCTCGAATACGGACTTGATGATAACCCCAACGAAGATCAATCTTTGAGAAACAAGTGACACCCTGTAATTGATCGAACAAATCATCTATGCGTGGAAGTGCATATTTGTTCTTTACAATTCGCTTTTTAAGTTCCTTGTAATCAATGCATATGCGAAGAGTCTCGTATTTCTTTTTAACATATAAAATAGGAGCTCCCAATGGCGAAGAACTCGGACGTATAAAGACTTTATCAAGTAATTCCTGGATTTGGGTTATCATCTCCCGAATTTAGGATGGAGCGAGACCACCCTGATATCATTAACAATCTTTTCTTCCATCTTAGCATTAATCACATATGTTAAGTATGAATCACAACCTTTAGCAACAAATTTCCGGACTTTAATTGTAGTTATCAACGGTACATCTGATTTACGCCTTTCTCCTCGTGCCACAACATAGAAACTGCCCGATAATGGAATTTTGATCAGCTTCTTAGAACATAAGATTTTGGCATTTTAATTGATGAGTCAATCAATGCCAATAACAACATCAAAAGCATCAATCGACATGAGGAATAGAGAAATAGTAAAGTGAAAACTTATAAAACCTATAAAGTGGAAACATATAAAACCTTTTAAAAAATAATGCAATTTTTAGAACTTTTCTTCAAACTCATTGAAATGTTAATTTTTTCAAATCCTCTTCAAAACACACAGGGGTAACATTCATAAACTATTAGTACGACTAGATTGAATACTCTTGATACAAGGGTTGGTTTAAGAAATATTAAATATTAAACATTAATAAAAATATTAAATAATTTTAAAGCGCGAATGAAACAAGAAGTGAAAAATATAATGATAGATGGCGTCAAAATTATTATTGATAAAAATTAAAAAAGAATCTAACACGATTATATAATATTTTGAATGGTAAAACTAAGAATTTGGTTAAATAAGATATTTTAAATTTAATAAGGTAAATATAACATTCGTAAATTAAGGTAGATATAATATAATATTTTAAGGTTTAAAAAGAACATATATTATATTATTTTTAATAAATTTAATTTAAATCAAAGTCAAATCATTTTGACCAACAAAAATCAAAATTAAATTTTAATTTCTATCAAAATTGATGGTTAACATTTAATAATTAAAATTTTATCTAATTACAGTGATTATAACTATCTAATAGATTTTAATAATTTATTAATGTTATTCTTTTATTTATATTAAAAGATGGTAACAAAATATAATTCGGTTGCTAAAATCGATAATAAAATATAGCTTGGTATATCTTTTGTATCTATTTATGTTGGTTGATAAAATCAACAAAATGCGCAATTCATTTTTATTTCTTGTAATTTACTAAAAGATTATTTATTCTTAGTTTATTCTTTGAACTAATTGTTGACATATGTAATATATTAAAATCTTTCATCATATTATTTTTTAATTTGAACACTTGTCTTGTTAATTGAGTTTGAAAATAAGTAGCAATATATGGTGGAAATATCTAGGGGGTGTTTGTTTTAGCTTACTTTATAGGCTTATTAATTTATTTTGAAAGACTTATAAAAAAATTGTTTGGTTAAGCTTATTGGCTTAAGCTTATAAGCTTATTTTTTAGGTAAATAAGTCCATTTTTATAAGCTCCTTGATACTAGTTTTTTTTCATAAGATGAGCTTGTTTTTATAAATTTACATTTTTACCCTTCATATATGTGTCATTTGTCTTCCCCTTTTTAGTCATTTTACAAATATAAGTGAAGTCATAAGCTAATAAGCTAATACAAACACTTTTTTTATATAATAAGCTTATAAGCTCATAAGCTATTAAGCTCATAAGCTTAAGCTAAAAAAAGAAGGTTTACCCAAACACCCCCTTAAAACCTTTCATAAAATAAAACCAAAGTTCTCAACTTAACAAACATAATCATGTTAAGACCAACTTACTTCTAAACATAGGTCAGAAAGATAGTTATGTCGATCAATCAATCAATGGAGTGTGGTCCATTGTGCCAAATTCTTTCCTATCCCGTCTGTTTAGGCCCTTAAACACCATCCATAAAAATGCATAAAGAAAGGGTATATGCGGATTTTGTGGTCATACTTTAAACATGACTTGGTGTTATACATAGAGTCTCTATTTGAATCCACACCATTTCATGCAAATAGCATAATGGAATTTGCGAAAGAAGAATCGAACACATCATGAGCTTAATAAAGGGGGGCGTCTTTTGGGTATCATACCAACTTGCTTCATAGTCAATAAAAAGATGATAAGGCGAGTAAACCATAACCGAAAGGACACTTGTTAAATCTATGTGATGGGTATGCATGTGCGTAAGACTACACCATCATTAACCTATGTTTTTTTTTTTTTTTTTTTTTAAAAAAAAGGAGTTTTCCCGGTTAGGGCTCCTCCCGGGGCGCCGAGCCTTTTTGACTCAGATGTACGCGGTCTAACCGGTTTTACCCGTGGCCGTTTCCGAAGCATCCCCGTGGCCATCCCTAATTGAAACCTAGTCACTACTACACGAATGTGTTTATAGATCCAGGCTTAAAGACCGGTTTTACAAAACCGGTCTTTAAAACATATTTTTAAGACCGGTTTCACTATAACCGGTCTATAAAAGCATCAAAAACTACAACTCCTCCACGAAAATGCTTCCCTACCGGTCTAAAAGGTCTCAAAACCGGTCTTTTTAAGTACCCTTATTTCTTCCGCCAATATTAATACTATTTAGATCACTTAGAAACCGGTCTTTATATCATAATCGGTCTTTTTAAATACCTACAATATAAAGACCGGTTATAAACCGGTCAATTTAAATGCTACATAATTAGTGCTACGTACATATGGATAAGAATTATCTCCTAATATTAATAAAAACCTTATCCCTTTGGAAAACAAAAAAATGGTAACCTGAAGCAAAACCTAGGACACCTAATTTCTACGTACAATAAAAAATAGAAAATAAAAACCTTATCCCTTTAGATAATTATAATTATGGATAATAATTATCTCCTAATATTATGCTACGTACATAATTATCACTTTGGATAATTATAGTTGTTATTATCTCTAGCATTAGATGATATTAGATATATGTTATCCCAAATAAGATATTTGTATTTTTTATAATTATCTCTTATGTATTGTAGTCCTATATATAGATGATCATATCAATGCATAATTATTTTTTCCTCTCCATTCTTTTTTTCTTGTTCTCTATAATTTACAATACGTTATCAGCACAAAAGCTTTAAGAATAACAACGAACGAGAAGTGCATACGAGATCGGCAACCGACGGAAAAGACGAATCGAGCTTGTTTGATGTTCCGATCACCGCTTGAGGTAATTAATTGATTTCCTTTACATTGATTATATATAATTCGGATCTCACATATAAGAATGATCGATGGAATAATAATAAATATTATTAATACTAGTGGTAGATGCTAGTTCCTATGGTAGCATGCAATTCATGTAGCAATTTAAGAAATTAAAACCAATTATATGTCAACATGGTCTAATTGGTTTTATTATTAATTCTCTTACTTCAAATGATACACAAATACATGCTAATGCATTGATTTCTAATTGGTTTTATTATTAATTCTCTTACTTCAAATGATACACAAATACATGCTAATGCATTGATATGAAACAGTTAATAAGCTACTACCTAAAATCAAATTAATTTGTTTCCTGCTATCTATCGAGCGATTTGTTTAACGATAATTTATAGTTTTGAAATTAAATATTTATATAGTTTGAATTATACCAAGTTTTCTTAAAATCAATATATATTAATTGTTTATATTAAATTTGTTACCGTCTTTCTTGTTACCGTCTTTTTTGTTGGAACTCTATATCTTTATAAGATTTGATTTATCATATATATTTGTAAATCTTCTTGAGTGCATCAATTTTGGCAGGTGTTATGTATAAATTCATGTGAATCATATTTCATATTAAGTATGTGTTTATGTAAAGATTTCAAACTGTGCATCAGATTTCATATTGAGGTTTTGTAATTATACTATTGACTGGGGAAGTGGGGAGTTAATAAACGTAATTTCAGGAGATAAATAGTAATTTTAGGAGCTGTGAGATTTTTTTTATTCCAGATTTGTCCTTAAACCTTAATTAATTGACAGTTTACATGCATCAATTTTGACTAATTTTTTATTGACTTTTGATAAGATCCAATGATAAATGATTGAAATAAATTAAAAATGACATATGGCATAATTAGTTAAGGGGTAATTTGGGTTTTTTGTTAATTAATATCTATCTTCCCTAATTGTCGCCCACCATCTAGAAATTTTAGAACTCGTGGATGTTGCTTTTTAAAATTTGTGGAGATTTGATATAAGAAGAATTATGGGTTCGGTATTAAAATTTGACGTAAAAGGAATTTGCTTTTTAAAGTTGTGGAGATTTGCATTTAAAAGTAATTACTATGTGCAAAAACAATTGATGTGCAGACACCGTTGGGACATTTGTTCAAGAATCCGATCACGAGGAAATCTGATTTGTGCATCAGATTTTTTTGGTAATCACTATGAATTAGTTTATAAACAGTTTAATTGATAAATCAGTTATTTATAATTACTATGTATTTATAATTTATTTTCTACATTAATTTATACATAAATATATAGAATCCTAAACCACATACGTAATTTATATGTTTTTTTAATTACAGTTAATGTTAAACTTGATTTATCCAAATAAAATTGAACCCAATAAATATGATCGATTTTTACATATTAGATTTGATTATTTTATTAAATTGCAGATGGATCGTAGTAAATGGATGTATGAGATACCGCGTTGTACTAGTGAGTTTATGGCAAAATTATCCGATTTTATAAAAGTTGCCGAAGATGATCGACTAAAGAGGGGAAGATCTATAATTAATTGCCCTTGTAAAAGGTGCAAAAATGTTGAGTGCTTCGTTGATATTAATGAAATTAAATATCATTTAATAGTAAACGGGTTTGTGAAAGAGTATACCCGTTGGTGTTGGCATGGTGAACCACTAGATGACAGTAGCACTTCTATACCCGATTATAATGACGACAACAACGATGATATATACAATGATGATATACACAACGATGATAATGATAATTTAGACGAAATGTTGCATGATTTGGAGGATAATATTGATGACAAATATCATGATAAATTTCAACAACTGTTTGTTGACTCAGAAAAACCATTATATAATGGTTGTACCAATTTTACTAGACTTTCCGCGGTGTTGAGGTTGTTTAACTTAAAGGCAGATAATGGGTGGAGTGATAAAAGTTTCACAAGTTTGTTAGAGTTGTTGCATGAAATGCTTCCAAATGATAATGAGTTGCCTATTTCAACATACCAAGCTAAGAAATTGATGTGTCCGATGGGATTGAAAGTTAAAAGAATACATGCATGTCCAAATGATTGTATGCTATACAGAAATGAAGATGAAAACCTTCATGAATGTAGGATATGTGGTACATCAAGGTACAAAAGAAAAAACCAAACAATTGACACTGACGTGGCAAAAAATGGGCCTCCTGCTAAACTATTGTGGTATTTGCCCATCGTACCAAGACTTAAACGATTATTTGCAAATGCAAAGGATGCAAAATTATTACGTTGGCATGCTGAAGAACGAAGGAAAGATGGGAAAGTGAGACATGTGGCAGATTCTCTTCAGTGGAGAAATATTAATTACAAATTTGAAGATTTTGGTGAGGAAATTAGAAATATACGGTTCGGACTTAGTTCGGATGGAATTAATCCTTTTGGGAACATGAGTAGCCGTCATAGCACTTGGCCAGTCCTATTATGCATCTACAATCTCCCCCCTTGGTTATGCATGAAAAGAAAATATATCATGATGTCATTGTTAATTCAAGGTCCGAAACAACCGGGAAATGATATTGATGTGTATTTGAGTCCACTGATCGATGACCTGAAACAACTATGGAACACAGGCGAGGAAGTGTATGATGCCTATAAGAAAGAATATTTCCAACTACGAGCCATGATTTTTTGCACCATTAGTGATTTTCCAGCATATGGAAATTTGTCTGGATATAGTACTAAAGGTAAAAAGGCATGTCCTATTTGTAAAGATGAAACACACTCGATTTGGTTAGAAAATTGCAAAAAAACGATATACATGGGACATCGAAGATCGCTTCCAAAAACACACCCCTATCGTAAAAAAAAGAAGTTGTTTGATGGTAACATAGAACTTGGAGTGTTACGACAACCATTGAATGGAGAAGTCACTCTCTCACGGGTTGATGAACTAAAAGTTGTGTTAGGAAAAAATAACATCGCTCCACCCAAAGGTATTTGGAAAAAAAAGTCAATATTTTGGGAATTACCTTATTGGAAGCACTTGGAAGTTCGGCACTGCCTCGATGTCATGCATATTGAGAAAAATGTTTGTGAAAGCTTGATAGGCTTGTTGTTAAACATTCCTGGAAAATCAAAAGATGGGGTCAATGTTAGAAAGGACATGATTCAAATGGGAATAAGACCAGAGCTTGCTCCTGTTGATATTACTGGTCGACGAGGTACGTATCTGCCACCAGCCTGTTACACCATGTCAAAGTCCGAGAAAACAAAATTTTGTCAATGTTTGTATAATGTTAAGGTTCCATCTGGTTATTCATCTAACATTAGGAAGTTGGTTTCATTAAAAGACTTGAAGTTACTCGGTATGAAGTCACACGATTGTCATGTATTAATGACTCAATTGATCCCAATTGCAATTCGTGGAATATTACCCGATCGTATCCGACACACAATCACAAAGCTCTGTTTGTTTTTTAATGTGATTCATTCAAAAGTGATCGATCCAGAGGTATTGGATGAATGGCAACGTGATATTATTTTGACACTTTGCCAGCTTGAGATGTATTTTCCACCTTCTTTTTTTGATGTGATGGTTCATTTGATATCTCATATTGTAGGAGAAATTAAATCTTGCGGTCCTGTTTTTCTACGATATATGTATCCATTCGAGAGATATATGGGTGTTGTAAAAGGATATGTGAGGAACCGTTATCGTCCAGAAGGAAGTATCATTGAAGGATATGCTTCTGATGAGGTGATCAGTTTTTGTACGGACTATATGCGAGGCGTCGTAGATATTGGCATTCCACAATCACGACATGAGGGTAGGCTTGGAGGACAAGGGACAATTGGGCGTAAAGTGGAGACACCAAATCAAATTGATTTAAACCAAGCACATTTTACAGTCTTACAACACATGACATGCATTGCCCCATACATACATGAGCACATGACGTTGCTAAAAAAGGAAAATATTCAAAAGAGCTCAGTATGGTTAGCTATGGAGCATAATAAAACATTCTTACATTGGTTGAAGGAAAAGGTGAGAAATACACTTCGAGATGTTGATAAATCAGTGGAACATCTAGGATACGGCCCTATTCGCGTCATAAAGTATCAGGGCTATGATATTAACGGGTATACGTTTTACACTAAGGAACAAGATGACAAAAGTGTGCTACAAAATAGCGGGGTGACGGTAGTAGCGGCAACAACAGAATTATCTATGGTAAACCGTGAAGAAAGATTAAGGGTAGCAAAAAATTCATATTATGGTGTCATTCAAGAAATATGGGAATTGGATTATCATTCGTTTATAATTCCTTTGTTCAAGTGCAAATGGGTTGACAATAACCGAGGAGTAAGAGTTGATGCAGATGGTTTCACAATTATCGATCTTTCAACAAACGGGTATGTATCCGAACCGTTCATTCTAGCAAAACAAGCAAGTCAAGTATTTTTTGTCAAAGACCCGAATGATTCTAGATGGAGCATCATCCAGTTTGGTAAACGACGTATAGTTGGTGTTGATAATGTCGTTGATGAGGAGGAATATGATCAATTTGACGAGTTACCCCCATTTTCTGTTGGAGTTACGCCTTCGGTTGATACTCTTGACGATACTATTTATTTAAGAAACGATCATGATGAAGGAATAATAACCTGATTATTGTAATATTATTTTACTTATTGTAATATTATTTCATGAATGAAGCTATAAAAGATTATTGCATGAATGAATGTTTGGCATGGATCTATTCGATAGTCATAGTTATAAACGTGTTATGTAAGTGAGCTATATTAACTAAAAACTTATTTAAATAAATAAAAACTAACAACATAAAGAAGCTTATGTAAGTAAATAACGAAAAACTAATTTAAGTAATTACTAAAACAATTAACATAAAATGCGTTATTTACAAAAAGTAAAAAAAAAGTTTAAATCAAGATGACAATTAATAATCAAGAAAAATGTGTTATTTACAAAAAGTAAAAAAAAAGTTTAAATCAAGGGGACAATTAATAATCAAGAGGACGATTAATATTTATCTAGAACAATTTGGCGGGATCTTAAAAAAAAAGCGCCCCACCCCAAATTTTTTTTAACTTTTCACAGTTTACTTTCCTCAAAATTGTACCGTGACTTTTGACCTCTCTCGACCAAACCATTGCCGCCGCTACTTCTCAACCAAACCACCGTCATTGGTGCTTCTCCACCAAACCGCCGCTGCCGCTGCTACGATTGCAGCCACTGTTGTGCACGAATCCGCACAGCCACCGCTGCTAGGAGTTGCAGCCAACGTCGTTCTCCCCACCGCCGCCGCTGCTTCTCCACCAAACCGCCGCTGCCGCTGCTACGAATTGCAGCCACCGTTGCTCACGAATCCGCACGGCCACCGCTGCTAGGAGTTGTAGTCACCGTCGCTCACGAATCCCCACCGCCGCTGACGCTTTCGATCGTAGCTACTCCGTCGACTTGTTCACAAATCGCAAGGTAAAACCGAACTCTCGACTAGACATGCCTAATGTTGGGATGATTTGCTACGTAATGTGGTTTCTTAAAAGGAATTTTATATTAGAGACTCAAGTTATGATCTTATTACTCTGGCATTATGATAAATCTTAGAGGCTTTACATCAAAATGTCTGCTAACTAATATAGATGTTGATGCATTCAAATACAATTTGTCAATTTTAAATTAAATCGTCACCTGTTACCTACGGTTGATGTTGTTTTACTTTTCTTATGGTGTTTAAACTGTCTACAAAATCTATTTAGACAACTTAAGAGTTTCAACAATTTGAACATATTGTTGTTTTAGTCTTTTAGAGTTAAGAAATATGATATGGTTTTCAATTCATGATTTAGGTTCCTATATCTCATGATACATTTAGGCAATGTAATAAAATTGCTTCATGATTTAGAATCTTCTTCCAGAAAATATGAATGGTTTTCAATTTATGAATGAGTATTTTTGTTTAGAAGAATTTGTGTGGAATGAAATTGAGGTTCTTGGTGACATTCCCCTTATTTGATGCAATTAAAATTGATTTTATCTATTCTGAAAATGTTGAGTTGTGAATTGATAACAATTTAACCCTTTTTTAAATTTAACTAGAGAGAATTATATATTACAAAGAGTACCCCCTTTTACCTTTTCTTTCATTTACATATTACTATAATTTCATATTTCCTTACACTCCATGCTTCCAGTCTAACTTGGCTAACTTTAATATTTCTTTATATACAAAATGATATTGTAATCCATTGTATACAGGGTCAGAAACAGAACCAAAATATCATATCTCCAAGAAGCAATAATTTTGAAAAGAGGAAAAAGGCTTTTATTACTCTATAGAATACACAAAATGGTATGTTTATTTCACTTTATCTCATTAGTTAAACAATTTTCACCGGAATTAGTTTTTATTTCACATGTATGTTTGTTTTTAGGATCTAAACCAAAACAATGAAAATCAAGAAAGACCTCGGAAAAGAAGGGGGCCTAACAAGTCAAAGGACCCTAAGCCTGAAGATACATATGATGTTGAATTCAATGACCATGGACAATGCGTAGGACATTATCAAAAGGAATTTGGTACACAATGTGGAACATATACTAGGCTAAGGATTAGTATTAATCATCATAGTTGGCATAAAGTACCAAAAGATGAAAAAGATGCTTTATGGTTGGTTATCAAGGTATAACTAATTTATTTAAATATGATAGCTTTGCAACTTAAAGTTCCCTTGTAACTTTTGTATGGTTTATGGTACAGAATCACTTTAAATTAAAGGATGATTTTGCTAAAGATAACACTCTCTCAACATGCAATAATGCTTGGAAGAAATTCAGAACATACTTAAAGAGTAACTACATGGACTTAGGAAGAAGTCCGTGTCAAAGGTACACTTTTATAAGTGACCAAACTTGGGAAGAATTTCTGAGGAGGGAAAACACACCAGAAAAGCAGGTGAATTAATTGACATTTATATCTTTATAAGATATTGTTCTTTCTCGTTAATATTTAATACTTTTATTTGAAGGAAAAACGTATAAAAGGAAGATTAAACGCCAACGCCCACATCAATCGTCCACATGTTGGGAGAAAAGGTTATCGTGGTTACCAAGAGATATGGGAAAAGGAGAAACAGTCTGAAGAACTAAGGACCGAATATCATGATATCCAGGATGAACGTGCCAAAAATTGGATATTGGCTAGAACTCGCCTAAATGAACACGGAAAAAGGACTTTGTTGCCTGATGTTTGCGATGTTGCAGAACGATTAGTAAATATATCCTTATTCTCTATTTATTACTTTTTTGTTAAAGTTCTTTTATTTATAAGATTTGTTAATTTTAATTTCTAAATTAATATATAGATTCAGTGCGATAAAAATATTTCACAAGGGCTTGATGATTTTGGAGCGGACCCGTTGATCAATGTACTTGGACCCGAGCATCCGGGCCGGACTAGAGGTGTGGGCAATAATATAAGCTGGAGAAAGGGGATACCAAAGTATGGTGAGAAAAAAATGACTAGCAAAATAGATAGAGAAGAATTGAAATCGGTAATCGATGAACGATTAAAAGAGGCGTTACAAGAAGAGAGAAAAGAGCAAGAGGCTAATAAGTTACAAAGGGAAAAACAACATGAGAACCAAATGAAGAATATGCAGGCCGTGATTACAGCTTTACAAAAGAACCTTGCAGAGTTAACTAAAGGTCAAATCAATTCACTCCCTATGCCTCAAATTAATCAACCGCAAACGCAAACTCAGCTACGGTCGAAGCTACCACGACTACAAGATATTAAGGTATACAATCCATTCATTACATGATAAATCAATTTCCTTATAAAATAATATATTCTACATGTTCGTGTTTTATAGGAGCCGTTACAAGTTGTTTTGTTCGACCCTCATGGTGATGATTTTGTTCATGATATTGCTCGGGGAATGGTCCATCCGACAAAAAATGGTATACTACTTCATGGATCTCCGATCCTACCATTTTACATGAAGGTGTCGATAGACCTTGTTCATGATAAATACATTGACTTAAAACTACCGGTTCCTGTTGGTGAAGAGTTAGTGACATTAGGTCAAGCAACGGGTAGTTTTATTCAATGGCCGGTGCCACGTATGCGCGCAATTAAGAAGACGGTCATGGCTCCTAATCAAAAGGTGACCCGTCCTTATTCTATGTTTGAATTTATGAGTACCATAAATGCTAACAATATGTTTTTTGTTTTTTTATTGCTTAAACTTTCTTGTTATGGCCGAATTTTTGGTCATTTTACGATATATTTCTTTGTTCTAGGATAAGGAAGAAAAAAGACAAAAAGAGGATGAAAGAAAAAATAAGAAAGAAAAAGAAAAACAGGAAGAAGAGAAGAGTAAAAAACTTGAGGAAGATGAAAACGAGAGTAAACAGCAAATGTATTATCAATTGTTGGAGTTACGCCAAACTATGACGAAAAGAGAACGGTCTATAAATCAAGGTTATAGAAAATGGATGCTCCGGAGTGATCCAACTTCACCTTATACAATAATAGTTACTCCCATGGACGGGATTTTTGGCATAAGGGATGTAGAGGTTAATATTATTGTTGACCCTCGTGACATGTATGACTTGTGGACAAATAACTGGTTAGACGTTGGAGTCATAACTTTGTTCGAGTGGTAAGTTTTAATATATATTGTCATAGTGTACTTGACTTTATTACTATACTACTAATGAACTTTTTTTTATATATATTGTCATGGTTTCAGGGGGCTTTACCAAAATCTGAATTCAGTCGCTAAGGAGAAGATGTTTTTCTTAATGCCTAATACTATTTGTGATTTATTTATCAAGGAGCATAGAGAAAGAGTGTTGAATTATTTGAGGAATGTCCTGTATGACGAAAAGAACACTAACGTTGAGTTTTTTATCGGAGCATATTTTCAAAGGTACTAGTTTTTATTTGTTTTTTATAGCATTAGCAATGCAATTACTAATTATATTTATAAATTATCAGTCAACATTGGGTTTTGTATGTCATACAAAAAAAACAAAGAGCGGTATATATTTTCGACTCTCTCAACAAAGCCGGTGCAAAACCAGAGAAGCAATACAAGTTTACGGAATGTCTGATCGAGTAAGTATCATCTATATTGTTAAATCATCAAGTTTAGAGTTTTCACTAACATTTATTTTTTAGGGTGCTTGGTAGCGGCGTAACATTGAAACTCCTTAAGGTAAACTTGTATTATATAAAATCTCATCGATATATGTTTATGTTTATGTTTATGTTTTATGTTTATTTGTTCTTTTAAAAACCAGTGCAATAAACAAAATGCTGGTTGGGAATGTGGATATTACACTATGAAGTTTTTATATGATTTTGTCACGAAATACATGCATGATTTCCCTGCAAAAGTAAGTATTGTTACTTTTTGAAAATTTTAATGTTATATTACAAAAAGTTCATTGATTGAAAATATTTTCTACATTAGAATCCTTGGACGAGTACGAAAGCTTTTACCCCAGAAGAATTAAATGAAGTTGTTAGTATATGGCACGCAACATGTGATATCGATGATCAGGTATGCTAAATTATTTGATTTACTTGCGTAAATGTTTAAAAATATATCTTTTCTTCTTTTGTATACCCTTGAATATGCATGCGTTTTTTCTTACATACTGACTTGTTCACCGGAACTTTGCTATTTTAGATATGAGTAATAGCTGCTTGGAACTTTGGTGAAGTCCATATAAATAAAAGTATGTTCAAATATGTTTATTTATTTTCTTTCTTCTTGTTAATGTCTGTTATGGTTCGTTACATAAAATATAATTTTTTTTACAGGTATATATTTTATGGAGTCAAATTTTGTTTGCTATTAACAAGGGCTAGTTAGAATTTTGGGCATACATTTACACACTTGTTGTGGAGAGACTTAAGTTATGGATGTAAGTTGTAATGAAGTTTATAGATTATGGAAGTTATGTGATAGATATATGCTATGAACATTTTAACAACTTTGAAGTGGATGTTGTAAATTGAAGTTTAGTTGTTCTTTGTTAATCTTTTGGTTTCAATTTATTTCCTGACAATTTTATTTTATATTGTTCTTCATTTCCTGGGCCTGGCTTAGGTGCCATTGCTCTTATTATATGTACTTTGTTTTGTTTTGGTAAGGTAATAAAGGTAGCAGGTGTTGTTTTTTTAAAAAAAAAAGGTAGTCAATTACATACAGTAGTTTTCTATATATAATGATTTTTTTTTAAAATTGTTGTATAAAAAGACCGGTTTTATATGATACCATGGGTCTATATAATACCATAAAGAGAGGTTGAAAACCGGTCTTTAAAGTGAAGGAAAACAGGTCTCCATATGCAATGAACGAAATTAAAACCCGGTTTAATTAGTAATTGCAGATAAACTTTTCTAACATATATCATAAAAACCCATAAATAATATATATCAGACCTAGGACCCATATTTCACATACTTGATGCAAGGTTTGGTTACTTCCCGCCAAGTCATGCTATTTCTGGTAGGTAACACCCTGTACTAATCGTACCTAACTGGTACGACTCCTAGAACCTCGTAGAGCACTTAGACCCAGTCTAGTATGTTTAACTCTACTCTAGTGCATTTTGGGCCGGGACTCCTGATTATCACCAAAATAGATCGCACCACCTAAGACAGCATGAATTCTGGCCGGGACTCCCGATTATCGCAAAATCTTTCATGCCCTTTCCCGCAATGGTTTGAACCCAGATGCCCAAGGTTTGGGCACTTTCGACACCCGAGTACCGTTTAACAGCAAAGGTGTACCATTAGGTGGGTAGCACACTGATCTAAGATTTTCTTGGGTTTATAATTAAGTTTATAAGAAAAAAACTTAATTTTCCCGTTTTTGAAAAACCATTTTAAAACTATCTGTTTTAAAAATACGATTTACATGTGTACCTATACTAGGTGCACAAAACGGCTTTATAAGTTCCAAACTTATAATCTTGACAAAACTTTAAATTTATAAAATTTAACTAACACGACTAGCAACCTGTAGTCGTATTCTAGTTTGTCATAAATCGTGATTTTTCTCTGTTTAATAATTAGCTAATATTAAACCCCTTTTTATTTAGCATCATACACATATCACATATATATATATATGAATAAGCAGTAAATAAAAAAAACAACCACGTAGATAATAAAAAGCAGTTAAAATCCTATATTTTTGCCAACTAATCCTAAGGTCAAACCTAAGGATAAAATGGACTTGAAATTCGCCTTCTTGGTGAATTGCTCCCACTTGCTTTGCACCTCCTCCGAAATTCGCCTTCATTTAAAACTGTCGTAATAAATGAACACCTAAAATATATATATTTTAACTAAACTTAATTAAAATACATACATTACTAGTTTATATAAACTTTATTAATTTTAACGCTTAAAATTAATAACTCATTTCATTTAATCGGAAAACTTATTTGGGTCGAAAAACGATTGGGCCGAAACCAACTTGGGCCGATACCCACTTGGGCCGCAGGTTACCTGGGCCGAGATCTCCTTGGGCCGTAGCCCTTCCTGGGCCGTGACCGACTGGGCCGTAACCCCCTTTGGGTTGTTGCCCTCCTGGGCCGTGACCGCCTGGGCCGTAACCGCTACCTGGGCCGAAGCCTCCTAGCTCGCCATCAAGGGCTGCCATCAACCTGCTGACCACCGGCGACTGCTGTCGATCACCACCGACCAGCCAGCGTTGCCGCAGAAACTGCCGCCGACCAGCAACCGCCACCCTGGGCTGCTGTTGGCCGGCTACGGTGGTGGCCATGGTTTCCTTTCCGATTAAAAACAAAATTTTAAAACCTTTAAATCCTTAATCTAATTTAATTAAAATTAATCTGTTTTAATATCCTGATTAATATATGGATTTAATCAAAAACCAAAAATACTATTAATTATTAATATTAACAAAAACTGTTCTTATTATTAATTAATTATCCTAAAACAAGATTTTAACCTTTTAAACAAAACGGTTCAAATTTCTGGTCAAGATCAAGTTTTAGATAAAAAGTTTATCTTTTAACCATTTAAACATAAACCTTGTTTAAACTTATCTGGTTAGAGTTAAACCTTTTATTATCTGGATAAAAATAGAAAACTTGTTTTTATCACCCTATGGTTTTCGATTTTCTTGAAGAAAAGAACGAGATAAAGTAGAAGATCATACAATCTAAACAAATCAATTTAGTAGATTAACCAGGTTTAACAAATTAAACAAACTGTTCGATCAATTTTCTTGATCAAAAACTTGTTCTTATAAAAAATTATAATCCTTTTAACCATTCAAACTAACTGTTTGAATTTCCTGATCAATAGGATTAAACCTGATAACAAAAACAAACTGTTTTTGTTACCTTCTTGATTTTCGAAAAACCAAGAACAAAAAAAGAAGAAGATCAAGAACAAAACCTACAATCTAAAACAGATAAAACTAGAAACTAAATGATCATAGAGCCGAGGCTCTGATACCACTGAAGGGTTTTGATCTGACCAAACCACCCTAATGACACAAACTGGTCAATCCTGGGTTTGATTCCACTGGTTCAATCCTAAAGCGGAACTGGATTGAACACAACCCTCTAAACCCCAAAAGGGCTAGGATCTTTAAAACTAATGATCTTAACAGTTTCTTAACAACAACCATAGCATATGTTTAGAAAAAAAAATACCTGTTTTAATCCTGGGATTGCTAAAGCTAGTCAACCACTACTGCACCTCCAATGAACTGGCTGTTAGACCACTCCTGGATTACCAAAGCTTCAACACTTGAAACTGAGTGTGTGTGTGTGTCTTGCGTAAAACTCCAAAAGTCGAAACACCTTCTTGGTGTTCTTGGGATCGACGCAAAACCAAGAGAGAGAGAGAGGGAGAAGTCGACGTGGGAGAAAGAGAGAGAGAGAGTGGAGTGGTGGCTAGGGTTTTTAGAATGCTTGATCCCTTTAATCCTTAAGGCTTAAAAAGTTGTTTATAAACCTTACTAAAAAGCCCAAGCCCGATCAATTAAAGCCCATGTCTTTAATTGAAGTTCCATTCTTCTCACTTTAACCCCTGGACTTTACTAGTTAATTAATTAACTATTAATTAACTGGTCCATTAAATATAAACCTTAATATTTAATTTCTCCTTAGATAATAAATGACTATTTATTATTTATTTCCTTTCTGATAATTAATTCGACTGATTAATTATTTACTTTTCTCTCTAATAATTAATCCAACTGATTAATTATTTCCACACAGAATTATGGTAAATTTCGAACTGTTCTAATTGGGTGTGTAGCAGTGTGACCCTTTAGTCTCTTATAACATTGGATACAATGTACCTATTAATTATCTCTGCACATAATCTAACAATAACAACTTCTATCTTTGTTGGGTTAACTTTAACACCTTCATTGCAAATAACATGACCCATAAAATGCACCTCCTTAAGCCAGAACTCACATTTAGAAAGTTTGCATAGAGTTGTTCTCGCTTAATAGTTTCCAAAATAGGCGGAGATGTTAATCGTGCTCCGCTTCTATTTTGGAATATATAAGGATATCATCGATGAATACAATAACAAACTTATCAAGAAAAGGGCGATACGCGATTCATCAAAATAATAAAAATAGCAGGAACGTTGGTTAAGCCGAATGACATCACCAAGAATTCACAGTGCCCGTATCGAGTTCTAAATGTAGTTACAGAAATACCTTCTTCTCGAATACGGACTTGATGATAACCCCAACGAAGATCAATCTTTGAGAAACAAGTGACACCCTGTAATTGATCGAACAAATCATCTATGCGTGGAAGTGCATATTTGTTCTTTACAATTCGCTTTTTAAGTTCCTTGTAATCAATGCATATGCGAAGAGTCTCGTATTTCTTTTTAACATATAAAATAGGAGCTCCCAATGGCGAAGAACTCGGACGTATAAAGACTTTATCAAGTAATTCCTGGATTTGGGTTATCATCTCCCGAATTTAGGATGGAGCGAGACCACCCTGATATCATTAACAATCTTTTCTTCCATCTTAGCATTAATCACATATGTTAAGTATGAATCACAACCTTTAGCAACAAATTTCCGGACTTTAATTGTAGTTATCAACGGTACATCTGATTTACGCCTTTCTCCTCGTGCCACAACATAGAAACTGCCCGATAATGGAATTTTGATCAGCTTCTTAGAACATAAGATTTTGGCATTTTAATTGATGAGTCAATCAATGCCAATAACAACATCAAAAGCATCAATCGACATGAGGAATAGAGAAATAGTAAAGTGAAAACTTATAAAACCTATAAAGTGGAAACATATAAAACCTTTTAAAAAATAATGCAATTTTTAGAACTTTTCTTCAAACTCATTGAAATGTTAATTTTTTCAAATCCTCTTCAAAACACACAGGGGTAACATTCATAAACTATTAGTACGACTAGATTGAATACTCTTGATACAAGGGTTGGTTTAAGAAATATTAAATATTAAACATTAATAAAAATATTAAATAATTTTAAAGCGCGAATGAAACAAGAAGTGAAAAATATAATGATAGATGGCGTCAAAATTATTATTGATAAAAATTAAAAAAGAATCTAACACGATTATATAATATTTTGAATGGTAAAACTAAGAATTTGGTTAAATAAGATATTTTAAATTTAATAAGGTAAATATAACATTCGTAAATTAAGGTAGATATAATATAATATTTTAAGGTTTAAAAAGAACATATATTATATTATTTTTAATAAATTTAATTTAAATCAAAGTCAAATCATTTTGACCAACAAAAATCAAAATTAAATTTTAATTTCTATCAAAATTGATGGTTAACATTTAATAATTAAAATTTTATCTAATTACAGTGATTATAACTATCTAATAGATTTTAATAATTTATTAATGTTATTCTTTTATTTATATTAAAAGATGGTAACAAAATATAATTCGGTTGCTAAAATCGATAATAAAATATAGCTTGGTATATCTTTTGTATCTATTTATGTTGGTTGATAAAATCAACAAAATGCGCAATTCATTTTTATTTCTTGTAATTTACTAAAAGATTATTTATTCTTAGTTTATTCTTTGAACTAATTGTTGACATATGTAATATATTAAAATCTTTCATCATATTATTTTTTAATTTGAACACTTGTCTTGTTAATTGAGTTTGAAAATAAGTAGCAATATATGGTGGAAATATCTAGGGGGTGTTTGTTTTAGCTTACTTTATAGGCTTATTAATTTATTTTGAAAGACTTATAAAAAAATTGTTTGGTTAAGCTTATTGGCTTAAGCTTATAAGCTTATTTTTTAGGTAAATAAGTCCATTTTTATAAGCTCCTTGATACTAGTTTTTTTTCATAAGATGAGCTTGTTTTTATAAATTTACATTTTTACCCTTCATATATGTGTCATTTGTCTTCCCCTTTTTAGTCATTTTACAAATATAAGTGAAGTCATAAGCTAATAAGCTAATACAAACACTTTTTTTATATAATAAGCTTATAAGCTCATAAGCTATTAAGCTCATAAGCTTAAGCTAAAAAAAGAAGGTTTACCCAAACACCCCCTTAAAACCTTTCATAAAATAAAACCAAAGTTCTCAACTTAACAAACATAATCATGTTAAGACCAACTTACTTCTAAACATAGGTCAGAAAGATAGTTATGTCGATCAATCAATCAATGGAGTGTGGTCCATTGTGCCAAATTCTTTCCTATCCCGTCTGTTTAGGCCCTTAAACACCATCCATAAAAATGCATAAAGAAAGGGTATATGCGGATTTTGTGGTCATACTTTAAACATGACTTGGTGTTATACATAGAGTCTCTATTTGAATCCACACCATTTCATGCAAATAGCATAATGGAATTTGCGAAAGAAGAATCGAACACATCATGAGCTTAACAAAGGGGGGCGTCTTTTGGGTATCATACCAACTTGCTTCATAGTCAATAAAAAGATGATAAGGCGAGTAAACCATAACCGAAAGGACACTTGTTAAATCTATGTGATGGGTATGCATGTGCGTAAGACTACACCATCATTAACCTATGTTTTTTTTTTTTTTTTTTTTTAAAAAAAAGGAGTTTTCCCGGTTAGGGCTCCTCCCGGGGCGCCGAGCCTTTTTGACTCAGATGTACGCGGTCTAACCGGTTTTACCCGTGGCCGTTTCCGAAGCATCCCCGTGGCCATCCCTAATTGAAACCTAGTGGGACTTGAACCCTTGACCTCCCCTATGGGGAGTAAGTGCCTTACCCACTAGGCCATTGATGGGTATAAATTAAGACAATCATTATTTTCAAATCAATCTAGGCTATTCATTAACAACCCTCAATAAATATTTTTTTTCGAAAAGGATTTTATGTTTTTTGATTAAGAAACCACTTAGAAGAGTCAAGCTATACTAATTGTTACGTTCCTAAAAGTTGTAGCGAAGTTTGTGTTTACGTATGATATTAAGTAATAGTTTAGGATACTTTATGGAAATACCTTAAGAGTATACATACTTTGAAAGCATGCCTTAATTCAATAAGCATTTATTTACTAATATTGTGTGTGTTCTTAATTTTTACTCTCAAGTATATTGCTAAGATCATCATTATCATTATGTAATTTACTTAAATTACTATTAATACTTGTTACAATCACATCATGTATTAATAGTACAATAATATACAGTGTCTTAGCTAGAATACAACGTCAAGCCCTTGATATCCAATCAATTGAGGAGTTTAATTTATTAATAGTAGGGGGAAATGAATAAAAAGGCATGATGTCAAACATTAAAGTTTCTAGTGACATCTTCATTAATAATAAACATATCCTAATGGTGCAATAATACTTTGAACTTAGTGGACAAGGATGTGGAACCATTTAACTAATCGTGGCACAACGTCATAGCACCTAAATTAATATTTTGAAACCCAAAGTTTGTGCAAGAAATATCACAACACTTAGGTCGTCATCATCGGCACCCTCACGTCCCAATCAACTAATGACGTGTATCAATCAATTCCTAATAATCTAACATCCAATGTCGTATGATTTAGGAGTGTTAACATGCACGTCTTAATCTACGTCCAATGTAATAAGTTTTATTTTTATGATCTAAATAGAAGATCATAAAACTCGAACCAATAAGCGATTCAATAGATTAAAATACTTGCTTGGATTGCTATATGTGTTGTTCTTTGATTCATCCTCGTTAATTCATTTAAATATTAAATGACCAATTTTCTACTTTCACAACTATTACCATTCTAGTTATCTGCTGGTCGCCACCACTACTCCTTGTGCCTCCTTTCACAACCACTTTAACTCGACCACCATAACAACCACCACCACAACCACCAACCTGTGCCTTCACTATCCTCACCACCGTCACCACCACCACCACAACTACTTGTCACCTCTAACACTACCCCCAATAGTTTTTTTTTAATTTGTTTTGAAAGTAAAAAGAAAATATTAGATAGAAATAAAAATAAATAAATTAAATGAACAACCATTTGTTCATATAAGGCCAAGCGTATGGGTCTTCTCGAAACCCCTTCGGGTTGCGGGTTCCCACGGGTAAGTTAAAAGTGACCGCTACACCTCCCTTTGGTTTCCTTCCTTCAGGTTTCCCAACCCAAGACCTCACCGATAATTTTTTTTCCTTTTTGTCGTGTAAAAGAGAGTAGAGGGTGAAACAAGATTAATTTGGTTTAGGTAGGTTGTACTAGGGTTTCAGGTAACAGAGAAAATAAGAAAAAAATGATGTAGTACTGATGTGTCATTTAGGTTGAGAAAGATGGTAGATAAACTATAATTATGGTGTAAGAACTACTGTTAAACAATCAATCGTTCCTCCATTATCTACACAGCTCTATCTCTTCAAATTCACCATTGGCCCACAACTCTCCACCTGTTACCACATAGACGACCAACAGGCCTTTTGCCACCGGCGTTGACGGTTCAATTGGTAACCACGATAGCCATCACCAGCTGCCATTACTATCATATCGTAACTGGCAACCATGTCTCTTTCTCTCTCCGATGAACAACTACTATAGCCACTCCGACTACCACCATCTTCATCATCTCCCTCTGACGATTGATCTTGTTTTAGCGTCACTGCTTGCTTCAGATATCCAGTTGTCAGATTTGTTGTAGATCTGTCGCTGGATTTACAGTCGTCAATGGTTCTTGTTGCAGAGCTGTCGCCGGATTTTACTCGTTAATTTGGTATAATTTTTGTAACTTAACACATTTTCGTTTGATGTATATATAAGTTTAAAAAATGTGGTGGTAATGTAAAAATATCAAATTGTCCTTAATTAATTAAGGATAAGTTTGATTAGTTAAAAGTTATATATACATTAACAACTCTTTAATCTGGACCATATATGTCTTTGATCAATGATTATAATTGGTTATCACAGTTCTCGTACGAAAAACGATTCTCTTTTAAATCATCTATTGACAAAAATAAAGTGAAACTTGATTTAAAATTAATAACCGAAAGTAGTTGAAACTTAATATGTGTTTGAAATTTGATTCTACTGTATCTAGTTTTATAGCATGGCATCGGATATATACTACATGGTTATGGTTGTTGATACTTGGGACCAAAGTTAAAAAGCAAATTTGACATTTGTTAAGAATGTTTATGGAAGGTTGGACATGAAGATCGTCGATGCCACCAGGATCGCATCAATGTCTCCACTTGGATCGCACTTGTGTGTGACAAATGACGACGACATAACAGGATTCTAAATACTCACAATGACCTACATAAGAATAAGTGTCCATCCACACAGATTTGTAAGGAGGTATTCAGTTTAATTAGCTTACTAATTACTTAATTAAAACTCGAGTTACACTTTGCAATCGAAGTGAATACTCATGCACGTTGCATAACTATTTAAACATGAGAGGATCTTAATTATACATATAAGAGCTCGGAGGTTAATTGTATATATATAGAAATGTTTGAATCATTGCGTTTTCCATCTTATAATGTATATAAATATTTTTTTTTAATATGACATGTGTATATATAAGGAGTGAGAGTGTAATAATAATAATAATAATAATAATAATAATAATAATAATAATAATAATAATAATAATAATAATAATAATAATAATAATAATAATAATAATAATAATAATAATAATAATAATAATAATAATAATAATAATAATAATAATAATAATAATAATAATAATAATAATAATAATAATAATAATAATAATAATAATAATAATAATAATAATAATAATAATAATAATAATAATAATAATAATAATAATAATAATAATAATAATAATAATAATAATAATAATAATAATAATAATAATAATAATAATAATAATAATAATAATAATAATAATAATAATAATAATAATAATAATAATAATAATAATAATAATAATAATAATAATAATAATAATAATAATAATAATAATAATAATAATAATAATAATAATAATAATAATAATAATAATAATAATAATAATAATAATAATAATAATAATAATAATAATAATAATAATAATAATAATAATAATAATAATAATAATAATAATAATAATAATAATAATAATAATAATAATAATAATAATAATAATAATAATAATAATAATAATAATAATAATAATAATAATAATAATAATAATAATAATAATAATAATAATAATAATAATAATAATAATAATAATAATAATAATAATAATAATAATAATAATAATAATAATAATAATAATAATAATAATAATAATAATAATAATAATAATAATAATAATAATAATAATAATAATAATAATAATAATAATAATAATAATAATAATAATAATAATAATAATAATAATAATAATAATAATAATAATAATAATAATAATAATAATAATAATAATAATAATAATAATAATAATAATAATAATAATAATAATAATAATAATAATAATAATAATAATAATAATAATAATAATAATAATAATAATAATAATAATAATAATAATAATAATAATAATAATAATAATAATAATAATAATATAATAATAATAATAATAATAATAATAATAATAATAATAATAATAATAATAATAATAATAATAATAATAATAATAATAATAATAATAATAATAATAATAATAATAATAATAATAATAATAATAATAATAATAATAATAATAATAATAATAATAATAATAATAATAATAATAATAATAATAATAATAATAATAATAATAATAATAATAATAATAATAATAATAATAATAATAATAATAATATTAATAATAATAATAATAATAATAATAATAATAATAATAATAATAATAATAATAATAATAATAATAATAATAATAATAATAATAATAATAATAATAATAATAATAATAATAATAATAATAATAATAATAATAATAATAATAATAATAATAATAATAATAATAATAATAATAATAATAATAATAATAATAATAATAATAATAATAATAATAATAATAATAATAATAATAATAATAATAATAATAATAATAATAATAATAATAATAATAATAATAATAATAATAATAATAATAATAATAATAATAATAATAATAATAATAATAATAATAATAATAATAATAAATAATAATAATAATAATAATAATAATAATAATAATAATAATAATAATAATAATAATAATAATAATAATAATAATAATAATAATAATAATAATAATAATAATAATAATAATAATAATAATAATAATAATAATAATAATAATAATAATAATAATAATAATAATAATAATAATAATAATAATAATAATAATTAATAATAATAATAATAATAATAATAATAATAATAATAATAATAATAATAATAATAATAATAATAATAATAATAATAATAATAATAATAATAATAATAATAATAATAATAATAATAATAATAATAATAATAATAATAATAATAATAATAATAATAATAATAATAATAATAATAATAATAATAATAATAATAATAATAATAATAATAATAATAATAATAATAATAATAATAATAATAATAATAATAATAATAATAATAATAATAATAATAATAATAATAATAATAATAATAATAATAATAATAATAATAATAATAATAATAATAATAATAATAATAATAATAATAATAATAATAATAATAATAATAATAATAATAATAATAATAATAATAATAATAATAATAATAATAATAATAATAATAATAATAATAATAATAATAATAATAATAATAATAATAATAATAATAATAATAATAATAATAATAATAATAATAATAATAATAATAATAATAATAATAATAATAATAATAATAATAATAATAATAATAATAATAATAATAATAATAATAATAATAATAATAATAATAATAATAATAATAATAATAATAATAATAATAATAATAATAATAATAATAATAATAATAATAATAATAATAATAATAATAATAATAATAATAATAATAATAATAATAATAATAATAATAATAATAATAATAATAATAATAATAATAATAATAATAATAATAATAATAATAATAATAATAATAATAATAATAATAATAATAATAATAATAATAATAATAATAATAATAATAATAATAATAATAATAATAATAATAATAATAATAATAATAATAATAATAATAATAATAATAATAATAATAATAATAATAAACTCCATGTTCCGAAATTCATTGACAAATGCTCATGACGTTTCATCCTTGATACTACACCCACTTATGATACTTTCCACTTTTAGATCTAAGTGCTAATGACATGTCATTAAATACATGTTATTCTCTATATACAGATAAAAAATAAGAATTTGTACATGTCTATAATATAAAAAAAAACTACCTAGCTAGGAGATAATATATAATTTATAACAAATACTTTAAAAGATGGATATATTCTATGACAAAAGAAGTTAATTTGGAGAAGGAAGGATATGATGAACTTGTTGAATTAGGTAATTAAATATCTTTGGAGTAGTATTTGATCCCATGTTCCCTTCTCTAGAGATTTATAAGGAATATATTATACTTAAAAAATACTTCTAAAATAAAAATGAAAGTAGATTATGAGCTTTACTTTTAGATTTATCATGAAGTTGCATGTCGAAACTTTAATATTTTGTATTTACGATCCTTGTGTTTGGTATCTACAATATCATACAAATTTTGTAAGGCTGCCATATTAGTCTAAAGCTGTTAGGCTATGCGTTGTAATCTATCTGTAAGTTTTCCTTACCCAATATCACATTAACGTCATATCATTCTCTTTCCTCTTACCCAAATTAAGTGTTATACCTTACCTTCAAACTATCCTCATTTTTTTATTTTTATATTAATAAATAAATAATGTGTAAAGATATGATTGGTTGAGGGGGGTGGGGGTGGGATGCTTCCTTTTCCATCGAGTCCCGGAATCCGCTTCCTTTACTCGATCTTTCTACCCAAAGTCACGTTATGGTGTACCTGGGCTTACCCGACCTCACCCGAAAGTAGCGAGTGAGGTACAACGGCCAGTCTTAAGATGACACCCTCATTGTAATCCATTTTCATGGGGCGTTTTGTTTTTTGATGGATATTTCTCATTTTAATAGATTTTCTATGGGGAGTCATGTTTTAATGTACCCGGCAAATTTGTTTCTGACTTTCCGTGGTTGTTTTATATACTCTCTTTAATTATCCAAGATTTTACCTAGAAAGAATTAAGAGTGCGTTTGGTTACTTAGAGAGGAATGAGAATGACAAAGGGTAATGGAATGCAAAGTAATGTAATAAGCATTTCTGAGTATTATCATTACCATTGATATTGTTTGGTTAATATAGGTAACAATTATATACATATATGTATGTATATGTGTATGTGTGTGTCATCCACAGGTTAATGGCAGTGACTGTAGTCATTAGTAGTGGTGGTGGTGGTGGTCAATGGTGTTGATGGTTGTTATAGTAAGTTGTGTTAGTGGTTGATGATGGTGACAACGACCGTTAGTGCTGATAGTCGGTGATGGTGACAACAATGTTGGTTGAGATAACGATTAATGTCAATTAGTGGCTGCAGGTGGTAGTTGATGACGGCGGTGGTTGCAACAGGCGGTTCTGGAATTCGATAAACGTGGCGATGGGAGGTGGAAATGTCGGCTTGGCAACGGCGGCAACGATCTATGATGGTAGTAAAGTGTAGTAGTGACGGTGATAGAAACAACGGTCAATGATGGTGGTAGAGAGTGTAGGAGTGACAACGGTGGTGGTGATTTTGCGACAAGTTAGGAGGTGTAGTGGTTGCGACGGCGGTGGTGGCGGCTACGACGACGGTGGCAGTCAGTGGTGGTGCCAGAGGTTGGTGGTAGCGATATTGGTGGTGGTGTTGATTGTTTACACGTTATGATGGATATGGTTCAACCAAGGGATAATGTATGCCACTAAGCCATCTTCGCACTACAAACGAGATGCCAATTATCCATATTCTTTATCAATATTAGTACATTTAATGTGTAAAGTTTCAATCAAACATGAAAATTTTTGGGTGTTACTAATTCCTATCAAATCTCTATGTATGAATGTGTGAAAATTCTAATAAAATAACATTTATTAGTGTAAACAAATTATCTAAATTTTCACACTTTCGAACCAGATAATTTTAAAAAATTCTAAAGTTACAAAAGTCCACGTTTTAAAGTGTGAAATTCTCTAAGTATATAATTTATACATTTAAACCGTGGATTTTTAAAATTAAATCTACACGTTTATAAATGTGCAGTTTCTTTTTTTTTCACAATCTCTATATTTAAACTATTTTTTCACAATTATAAACGTGGAAAGATTTGGAATTCTTACACACTTTCTATAAAGCGTAAAGAAATGACATATGTGTTGTAGTGTCGTATAGTTCATCAAAAGGCTTTTTGTTATCATATGTGTATTCTCCCTTATAATCAATTCACAAAAAAACTTGAAGCGAATAGTTTTAAGGGTATGTTGGTCATTGACCTGGGTATATTTGTCTTCTGATTAAATTAGCTCACTGACTTCTTCTTATCAAGAAAATTGTTTGTTTAGTGATTTTGTTTGGATCTTCTCTTGGCTATCATATCAAATTAGTATGCTGATTAGTTCTTTGTTACGCTCTTTTTGTGATTTGGTGATTTTCATTTGAATTGTTTTTTGCTCTCCTGCTGTATAGTGTCATTAATTATATACCAATATATAGATATTTAAGTTGCAAGAGCATACTCCAGGCCTTCAATTGCTAACACTTTATTTTCACTTAACCTCTTTCATTTGTAACAAATGAAAGCAAAATTACGTGCAACATATGGATGTCTTTTTTTTAATCCTGTACATTTGTTTCTTCTCTTTTTTATGACATTGTGGTATGAGATTTGCTTGAATAATATATGTACTAATTTAGAGCTTGTAAATTAGGTAACCGTGGGTAGTCAAGACTCAAGATATGTACTAACTCGATCCCAACATATTATGTATGTTAAAGCTGTTTCTTTCTAGATTATACGGCATGTTTAAGGTTAGTTAGCGTTTTACGGAAATCTCCGAACAAGAATACAAACGTGTGGAGAGTCTTAGAACTGGAAATCTCAAATAAGCATCTCCCAATTCATACAATTAGAAAATTGTTTATTTATAACATAATAACATATTTAACAATGGTGATAAGAAAAAATAAATTTAAGTCGTATACTTAAAAGGAAAACTGTTTTAACAAAATGATGTTTTACTTCATATATTTATGGTTTAAAAAATTAAAATGGTGCCAATTGACATAATAATTGGAATTTATGTCATTTAAAAAAAACCGGAATTTATGCATAAGCTAAATCTTAGACATTTATCTTTTACAGCAAAAAAATATCATAGGTTAAATTGCATTCAGTAAAAGTTGTCTTTCTAAAAAGCGGAAATATCACATAATAGTAATAAAGTTTGGAAATTGTTCCACCGATACACAGAATTTATGACTTTTCAATTATGACCCTTTAAAATTATGACTTTTCAGCGGAGATACAATGGAATTGACTATCTCGGATGAAATGGCTGAGGATTTTGATGATGAATCATATGAATCCTTACCAAAACCAGTTCTAATTGTTGTTAGTTCTAACAGGGTGACAATGTATTTAGGCAATCAATTTCCACATGAATGACATACGATACAAAACAAGTTAAGAAATTAAATTTTCATCATTGTGTTCAATTTCATTAAATAAACTAACATCTTAGACACCGAAATTTTGCAGCTCACAGCTACTCCAAACACTCATTACATCTCAATCGAGACATTCAAGACGTGCTCATATCTTTCCCTGAGTACTCTATCGTTTACTTAGTTACTTTGAAACTATGGTTGGCTAAAAAAGAACTCTACTTTGGTCCTTTAAAGGATGGATGACGATCTATAAGCCACATACTATTATCGTCTTATGTATATATATAATTAGCTAATGTCTAATGTTGTATATGCATATTAACCTAAATATTATATATGTATATATGCTATTATATGTAAGATTATATGTAAAATAGATTACAAAGAATCTGAATATTTGAATATCACCCAGCGCAACGCGCGGGCATGATACCACTAGTTAATCTCATTTAGTACATGAGTGAGTGTGAATAAGAATTTTGGTTGATCTAGTTACATGAATGAATTATCATAAATTAACTCTTTCATTCGTGAATGTTCATTTATAACACATGCATACAAATAATTAAAATCATCTCTTTTTTTATTTATGTTTGTTCGTTTATAGTATTTTATTAGTTAAATAAAAAATAATAATGTTAAATTATAATAAATAGACACAGGACAATAGAATATGTTCATGTATATATTCATTCGTCATTTGTTTGGACAAAAGAAAGCAAATTCTCATTTGTATCTATGTGTTTGTATATAGCCCTAGTTATTACTTGATCAAATCTTTCAAAGAATAATGCATCTATTTCTTGAAAATCCTTTTAAAGTGACATTTTATAGAAATTCAAGCAATTTTAACAGTAAACTTTGTGTTTGAAATACTTTTATTCTTACGATATATAATGTTAATCTCGGAATATAATTTTAATGATATAGAAAGAAGAATGAGGATCGAGGAGGGCATAATTGTCAAAGTGGATGAAGAATGAAGAATCCCCAAGCAACTAGGAGTGGGAATCTTAGATGGATGTTGGATTCCATTTGGGAGAGAGAAATGTTGGAAGTCTACTAACCCCATTTGCCCTAATGTAAATGTACCCCTACATTGCTCCTATTTTGTGGGCTTTTGCTTTTCTTTTTTAAACAATTTCATGCAATATAAAGTTAATAATGCATTTGTATAATTTAGAATAAAACTAGTGTTATTTATCCGCGCGTTGCAGCGGATTTTTAGCATAATCAAAATATAAAAATAATATTCAAACATAAATGTTAAATTAAAATGGGAAAATTTTTTAAACATCGCATTCGACGTATTTCTCTCTTTGTTATGGTTTAATATATAATGTTTGGTGCAAGTTTAATTATACATATATGTAACCAAGTAATTTTCATATATATTTCAATGTAAATAATAACATAAGAAAACAATTATTGAATGAAATATATTTTCTTAGTATTAGATAACAGAAAATACAAATATTATTTTATGGCAAAACTTATATCAAAATGTAGATAAAATAATACGTTGACAAACATATATTTATATTTACACCGACTGTTATATTTTAAGTATGACATAAAAACATACAAACATAAAATTAATTCTTTGAAGAAAATAATAATAAATTTCTTTGTAAATAAAATAATACAGTGACGAACATATATTTATATTTATATCAAATGTTATATTTTACGTATCACACAAAAATAAAAAAAAACATAAAATTAGTTCTTTGAACAAAAATAAAAAATAAAATTCTTGTTTGTAATGAAGCTGATTTTTCAGCTTAAATAACTTGTTTTTCATGAGTTTTAGGTCTAAAAATTTAACATGCAGTTCACAGGAATCGAACCTGAGATCTTAGGTTTAAAGAACAGCGACCTAACCAGTCCCTCTAGATACACATATGGTTAAGCTTGGCTATTTAGATTATATAACATTGAGTAAATTACAAAAATCGTCCCTGTGGTTTGCAAAAAGTAACACTTTTGGTCCTTTATAATCAAAAAGTACAGGAATCGTCCCTGTGGTTGATATTTTGTAACATATTTCGTCCTTGTGGTTGACAATTTGTAACACATTTGGTCATTTATACAATCGTCCGTTTAATTTTCTGTTAAGGGCCCCCTCATGTGCCTTGCACATGAGGGTATTTTAGGCACATGAGGGTATTTTGGTCTTTTTATCACTAATCCTTGTAACCAAACACTAAAAATCACCCCTACCAACTCTCTTTATCAATCTCTCTCCCTGCTCTATACTCTCTCTGCAGAATCGACACCCACCACCATCCTCGTCTCCCACAACCACAACAACCACCACCATCATCGTCACCCACAGCCACAGCCACCACAAACGGTCTCTCTCTCACTCATCTTGACAGAGTCGACACCAACAACCACAACCACCATCATCGTCACCCACAACTACCACCATCATCGTCCCGCTTCTTTTCCGTCGCCTGATGTAGAACAAACCGCCGCCACCGCAAAGACCACCAGATCTGAACGAACCGTAATCTGAACCGTCGCAAAGACCACTAGATCTGAACGCTCCTTCTCCGTCGCCCTGGTTCGTTTCTCCAACAACCACCACCACCGGTTCGTTTCTCCAACAACCACCGTCGCCCAAGGTGCGCCTTCTATGGTGAACAGATCCGTCAAAAACAAACCAGATCTAGGGTTTTCTCCAAGGTGCACCAAACGCAGATCTAGGGTTTTCTCTAACATTTGCGATCTCGGGTTACCAAACGTCCAGTAGCAGCCTTCAAGCAGATCATATCCAAGGTAGGTAATTTGGGTTGTTCATGTAGAACCACCGCCGACCACCATTACGAGCGGCCACCACCCATCATCATCTAGAAAACCCTAATTGATTCATCATCTAGAAAACCCTAATTTTTATAACCGCCGGCCACCATTTGGGATCTAGGGTTTTCTCATTCGGGTTTTCTCGGATTTCTTCTTGAATCTATGGGGTTTTCATATAAAATTCTTCTAAAATCTTGATTAGATGTATTTTTTCTTTATTTATGAGTTTATTTGTATTTATTTCTGGATTGTTGTATTTATTTGTTTGAACTATAAATTTTCTTGATTTTTCTCATTTTGTGAGATCTGATGATCTGGGTTTTCTTGATTCACCTCATCTGGAAATCATGGAGAGCAGAGAGAGGGAGAGTGTGAGAAAGGGAGTTGGTAGGGTGAAACTAGTGTTTGGTAATAAGGATTAGTAGGTAAAATGACTAGAATACCCTCATGTGCAAGGCACATGAGGGGACTTAACAGAAAAGTTAACCGCCGTTTGACTAAAGGACTAAAAATGTTACAAAATGTCAACCACAGGGACGATTTATGTACTTTTTGATTATAAATGACCAAAGGTGTTACTTTTTGCTAACCACATGGACGATTTTTGTAATTTACTCTATAACATTTAATGGGAAAAGTTACTTAACAGTAACTTTTCCTAATAAATGTTATATATATATAATGGTTTATTTTAATGAAGATAGGTAAAATAGTGACAAAGTAATACTCTTCTTTTAACTTTTGTTTTGTGTTAACAATAATTTTTTTTATTACGTTCCATTCTAATCATTAAGAAATTTTTAAATCAACTTAACAAGTAAAAGTGTTGTGTTGACGTATTTAGCACCTTGCCTCTAATAATAATTCATATTTATTGACGTATAAAAAAATCCAGAAAAATTCTACACAAACAAACTAGGGTTAAAGTTTGAAACATGATTATTCATTAATAGATCAAGATTTGTTGTTTGCTTGCTTAATAACACTTAAGAAAACATGAACTTACTAAGAACATGAAGATAGAGACGTCTTATAAATTTTTTAGGTTCGATAGGAAGAAGAAAATGGGTCTCTTTTACACACACAGATACACACATTATTGAGCAAAAAACAAAAAACGATAGTATACATACTTTATTTATAAAGTTATATGAATCATGAAATTTTTATCTTCTAAAATATTTTATTTAATAGCTATTATTTTATATCCATTAAGTTTTTCTTTTGATATTCTTGACATAAGTACAACCATATAAGTTTTGAGAAATTTATTTATATAGATGAAAAAATTATTGAAATAATTAACAAGACTATATGTGCAATAAGTATTAGGAAATCAATCAACCTGTTTAACATATTTTAGCACATCATTATGTTTGGTAGTTTTATGGGGTAAAAACGTGTCAAACAATTTCAATTCCATTTGAAATTGATTTGCATCAAGATCTAATAGTTCATCATAATCAAGGGAGGCTTCAACATGACAACACCACCACTTAGAATATTTGTTATTAAATCTCTAATGTCTATTTTTTAGGCTTCTAAAATAACTATTCTAAATATGAGCTTCCTAGTATTTCTATTTTATTAAGTGGACTTAGATAAATTATACATTATATCTATCTATCTATAATATGTCTAGAAAAATTTTACTCTATATGAAACGTGAGCCCTATGCAATCACGCCTACTGTACTTCCTCAAAAGCATCGTTGCACGAGAAGATGATAATCTACTATAAGTTATTATAAGTTTATTCTATATTATTTTATTTGTTTTTTTATCTGATACAAAGTAGTATTGCTAGGTAAATTAATATAAATCTATACTACTACAAAAAAATTTATAACCAAATATAATGATACATTATTCAAAATATTTTACCACCTTTTTAAATTACTCTAGTTTAAACTATAAGAGACTATTTCTCATAGACATTTAAAGTATTGACTTTTTTCTATTACTAGGTGATCTTGTTTTACTGTCAATTTTATTTGAATTTGTTCATTAAAAATAAAAAGGATATCTTTTTTTTTTAGATCTCTAGCTATTATATAAAGAAGAATATTTAATATAGTTTATATTTAATTTATAGTTTTAAGAGACTAATTTTAGTATTTGAATTATGACATCAATGATTCAGATTACATTTTAAAATTTTGGGTGGAGGGACATTTTTATAATTAGCATATGATGTTTTACAAATCACATGTGACTATATACTGAATCACCTGTGATTACATATTTAAACTCTAAAACTATGTTTTTTACATGAACTTTATTGAACATAACTCATTATACGAAATATATAGCTCATGTTTTTTATTTAACTTTATATACCATCCTGACACAATCATAAATTTATCTAAATTGTATTGAATGTTAGATTACATATTAATGGTTTGCATAAAGAAATTATGGTAGTTCAAAATACAAGCGGTTAGCTTAATCAGATAAATAGCTAATGAATTTAACAGTTTCTTTAGTATGATTAATAGTAGATTTCATAATATGTAGATTCAGCATTCACTCATTTTATTTGAAAAAAAAAACATATAGTTATGTTTTTATAATATGTAACTAATAAATCGTAAAAACATAATAACTATCTTTAAATCCATCTATGATAATTCATGTATTTCATATATAAAAATAAATATTGTAAACGTCCGTATAAACGTTTTAGAAAAAAAACAGTTATATTCATGGTCAAACATAAGTATTTTGCATATTTTATTTTTTAGATTAATTTTAAAAATGTTAAATTATCACTTTAACCCAAAGTGTTCATTGATGGTTAACTGAGCGTATGGTTAACCGAAAACCGGTTAATTAAATTATAGGTTTGTAGCTTTCGTGAACCTAAACCGTAAAAACGGTTAACCTTTTTCAGTTCGGTTTCCTCGGTTAACCATTAACCATTTTTAACTATTATATAAATTTTAAAATAAAATGTTTCAAAATTTAATATTCATATTTCAACTCGAACAAGACTTAAATTGAAACATTACAAACTATATTATTTATGTATCAACTAGCTATGACATAAGAAAATTATTTAAATAAAAAAGATGACTATAATAAAGTGAAACTAAGTAAATAAATAGTAAATGATAAGATTTATAGATATAGTTAACCGTAAACTTAAATAAAACATATATATCAATATATATATTTTGAAAAGTGAAATATATATATATATATATATATATATATATATATATATATATATATATATATATATATATATATATAGGGGAGGGTTCCATCGAGAACAAAAAAAATGCGAGAACCGATCCCCATCTTTTTAAAACTAAAATATCTACCAAACGACAAGATATTAAATTATGAAAATTATACCAAATTAACGACAAAAATATGCTCTTTAATATGACATCTATATTGCTATATTTTTTTCAACAAAAAAAATTCGTTACATATATGTAACATACCTTATAGTACTGATCACATATATGTTAGTACTGATTACATATATGTAACATACCTTATAGTGCTAGAAAAAAAAACCCAGCAAAAACGAATTTTTTTTTGTTGAAAAAAATATAGCAATATGGATGTCATATTAAAAGAGCATATTTGGTATAATTTTCATAATTTAATATATTGTCGTTTAGTAGATATTTTACAGTTTAGATCGGTTCTCGCAGTTCTCGCATTTTTTTTTGTTCTCGATGGAACCATCCCCTATATATATATATATATATATATATATATATATATATATATATATATATATATATATATATATATATATATATATTGACTTTGGATAACAATCCTTTATGGGTAGATAATTATCATATGTAAATACTAATTAATTTGTTAGTATTTATAAACGTTAAAAATAAAATTTAAATTTTTAAGTTTTTGGTTTTTCAATTAACCATCCATTTCTAAGATGATGAAATTAATCAAACCAAATAACCGAAAAATTCAGTCTTGGATATTTTAAACACCTCTATCCAATAAACATGTTTGTGTAAACATGAAATAACACATTATTCCTTTAAAAACAAATCACTATTTGAACCAAATAACCGAAAACTTTAAATTCAGTCTTGGATATTTTGAACACCTCTATCCAATAAACATGTTTGCGTAAACATGAAATAACACATTATTCCTTTAAAAACAAATCACTATTTGAACTAATATATAAAAGGTCTGGTTTAAAAGTTTTTTGCTCTGGAAAATGAAAAATTCAGATATCTGACGACTCAGGATTCTTTGTAGCAGTCGTTTTTTTGACACTATAAAAGTCGAACCTCCAGCACTCAATCTGTATCACATCACCAACTTCCTCAATCCTCTCTTCTCCTCCGTCAGCAATGGCGCTCCGGAGAACCATAACAAAACGTCTCATTAAACCTCAGCTGCCAGCCATCGGTGAACAAACACCTTTCAGTTACCTCTCATCGCCGAAATCATTAACTTCCGCCAAAACATATTTCCATCACGACCTGTTGACGCCACCACAGAAGTCCTCTTCCATCTCAAACACCGGATTCTTCCGGCGGTTCCTCCAGCGGAGAAAAATCAACCAGTCATCGACAATGACCCTGCCGGAGCTGTTTTCCTTCCCCCTCGGTGAGAAGCTGAGGGAGAAGATGAACGTTTATAACGGAGAACGTCTGAGGCTTGACGGCCTGATGAATCCGACAACAGAGCCTTCACCTGTTTCTGTAAATTCCGTCGGAATCTCCTTGAACGATGCGAGGAAGATCCTGAGGTTATCTCACTTGCAGAAGGTGAGATCGGCGTTGAAACAAATTCCTACCAACTCAATTAGCTACTCCGAATTTCTCACCGTCTGCATTGAGACCTGTAATAATCACGATCAAGGCCTAGAGTTCTCCAAAATGTTGGATCTCGCCGGAGACGTCATTGTCTTGGGAAACGTTGTCTTCCTCCGTCCCGATCAGGTATAAGTCGCTTTCAGTTATCTAGAAACTTCCAAAACTCCTCTGTGAAATTTAGTTCGTCACTCTGTTCACGCAAATGACATGAAAAATAATTTGTTATAGCTGGCAAAATCAATGGAGAAATTGATATCAGAGTCAATAGCCATTCCAAACGATCCAAGGAAGCAAGAACTTGAAGAATTGGAGAGGCAAAAGGCTATAATCGATCAAAAATCGCTATCTCAAGTCCGCGGTGAGCTCTATTGCGGTCTAGGTTTTCTGATTTTACAAACCCTAGGGTTTATGAGGCTTACATTTTGGGAACTTAGTTGGGATGTGATGGAGCCTATCTGCTTCTTTGTCACATCTTTCCACTTTGCACTCGCCTACATGTTCTTCATTAAGACATCAAAAGAGCCCACTTTTGAAGGCTACTTTCAACGTCGGTTTAAGACAAAACAGAGGAAGCTTATGGAGGTTTACAATTTTGATCTTCAGAAATATAACCAACTTTGCAACGCCTTTTACCCTACACGCCACAATGGGGTGTCGTGCTCTTCAACTATTCAAGATTTGAGTCGTGAAGCAACCTCAAACGTACTCTTTAGTTAAATTTTATAAGACTGGCGATTCTATAAAGGCATACATAAAAATACTTAAAAATCAAATAGACATTAAAATGATTTAAAAACATTCTGTTTAAGTATTTATATGTGATGACGCCTAATAGATGCCGCTATAACCTTTCTCTATTATATAAAAATATGACTGAGCTTCGGTTCGGTTTGGCATGTAATTAGTTAGATATGAAGTTCTTACCTCTCCTTTTTTCTGAGTGAGACTAAACTCATGCTTTTGCCATAAGTTTTTTGGTTACAAAACCTACTTACTTTGTTGTAATTTTTTTTATGACATAACTTACTCTAATTGTACATTTAAATCTATGTCTTGTGTTAACTATTTGATTTGAATAGATATCATATCACCTATTACACCTCATAACATTGGACTACTTACTTTGTTGTATTGTAAAATATATAGAATATCTTTAAAGTAATACTTGATAAATTAATAAATGTTGATAATTTTCCCTCCTATAAAAAGACTCTATTTGGTCCTAAGAGCTTAAACTTCTATTAGTGAAAAATAAATTTTTAAAAGCTCCAAAACTAAAAGCTACTTGATCAAACACCATCATAAATAAAAGCTCAAGCTATTTTACTGATACAAATAAAAGTTTTAGCTTTCAACTCTAATAAAAGCTTAAGCTTAAAAAATCTTTAGCCCTAATTTAAGCTCTTGCTCCAACTAGTTACATCAAACACACCAATCATATAAATCCTTGTTCCTGTTGATTATTATATTAATTAGTCCTTCTTAATAAACAAACCAACAGGATATAGAAAGTAATGTGTTCCTAACAACATATTAAATTTGTATTTTGTATTAAGTTATGTATGGATAGTCTCTCTATTTGAATAACTGGTTTATGCGTGAAACAAGATTCTTGTTGTTTGTTTTATGTATAAATGACAAATATAGTTTAACATCAGTTTTATCATTTTATTTTCAAATTAAGTAGTTTAAGATTAAAAGTCCATAGAAATATAGATCAAATTACTAAGATGTCTAATAAAATAAAGAATTTCGTGATTTAACGTGAAAACTATTACAATCATAACTTATCTTATTTGGATCAAGTAAATTACCAACAATATTAATATAACTTATTTGATTAGGGTATGTTTGGTATGAAGCTTTTTGAAGCTTATTGGAGCTAGTAGCCTTTTGTTTTGAAAGAAAAAGCTGCAAGTCGTGTTCGGATGAAAAAGCTAGAAGCTTTTTTTTAACAAAAAAACTCTAAAACAAAAAACTTCTTGAAGTAGCTTTTAAAACTAGCATGAAGCTTTTTATATACCAAATTACCTAAATACCCTCTTTAATTATTTTATAATTCCTCCCATTTTTATAATTTGTCCTTTTTTGTCATTTTACACTATTAGCTCCAGCTAGTAGCTTATTTGCCGAACACATATATAAATAAAATAAGCAGCTTCCAACTCCAGCTACCAGCTTCCAGCTTTCAGCTATCAGAGTATCAGCTAACAGCTTACAGCTACAGCTACCAGCTACTTTCGCCAAACATACCCTAAGTCTTCTATCTAGCAAGTTTATTAAGTTAAAGTCAAACATGTTAACTAGCATATCACTTGCTATGAGTTAGACGTAATTAACACCGATCACGGACGGAGCTAGGATTTCTATAATATACAAATGATGTAAAGAAGTTTGATTATCTGTAAAATAAATAAATAAAAAAGTTCATTTAAAGACAAGAAATTACATATTAAAATAATGCTTAAACTTTTCTAAATAAATTGTTTTGCCAACAAAGTACTAACTAAAAGTCTAAAACATTATTTCGGATCTTTAAAATAAAAGAATAACGATTTAATCTATTGACGTTGACTAATGATTGGTTATTAAATTATTCAATAACAAAAACATTGTTCAGTACAAACTCAATGAACATGACTCACAATTCCAATAATAAAAATTCTTTATTATAATAAATTTTATTCAATATTCTAAACAAACATAGTGAAATAGATTACTTCTATGTAAATTACAATCCTACGTGAACAACTTTCTTCTAGTTTCTAGATTCATTGATGGACTGATGCAGTCTGTTTCTGTTTTGATACACTCAAAAACAACATTTACATTCAAAATTAAACGATGCAAAGACATACTAACATAACAGAAAATAAAATAACAATGAACACATTGGTAGTGGAGTAAAATATCATGAAAATATTTCAAGAAGAATTGAATAATATATGAAAATCTCAAACCTCAAAGGTAGATTGCCGCTTTACCCTTTAACGCCTTCATCACGAGCTTCCAATTTTTTTGAGGAGGGGCATAACAAAAAGTGGTTGGACTAGGCTTATAATATATAGTGACTTTGGGCTATTTGGGAGGGGGATAACACCCTTTAGCCCGCTCTGTCTCCGCCCCTAACGCCAATGATGATTTCCACACATTTTATTTAGTAAAATAATGTTTTTAATGTGGTTTGTTTCTCTTAGAACTTAAAAGGTATACCTGTTCAAGCTTTTCCATAATGGTATTTTGTTCTTGAACTATAAAATAATAATAAATTTGTTAGCATTAATTTAGAGATCAATGTGATACATAAGTTTACAATATAATCATATCTTTAATGAGTTAATAGTAGAGTAGTAGAATATTAATATTAATTTGTAAAGCTTTAATTGTAATCTATCTCAAGATTTATACTATTTTTATAGTAGAGTTAGAGAGTAGAGGTGCACAAAAAATCCAAATATCCGATTTATACGAAAAAATATCCGAAACCGGATATTGGCAAAACCGGTTTTTTTATAACCGGTCCGGATATTTCAAAACCGGATAGGATAAACCGGTTTGGAAGATTTTAAGGTGACCGGTTTTTTTACCGGATAAAAAACCGGTTTTAAAACCGATCCGGCCACTGCACAAAAACTAGCCGTTTTTTATAGCCGTTGCAAGGTTTTTTGACCTTTTTTTTTGTTACACTTTTGTCACTCAAATATCTTTTTTATAGTATATTTATAGTGTGTGTATTAAAAAAAACTCAAAAAATTAAATTTTTTTTAAAAAAACAGTGGGCTTTATTTGTGCAGACCGGTTTTTTTATAGGATAAAAAACCGGTTTAAAAAAAACCGGTTGTAGTAATATCCGATCCGGTTAATATAGTATTACTATCCTATGTCCAAAACCGGATAATACTAAACCGGTTTTTTTGCCCCAAAAAATCCGATCCGGATAATACTATAAGCGGATATAGTATTATCCGGTATATGCGCATGTCTATTAGAAAGTAGTAGAATATGATATTATGGTTGGCCGGCCAACCTAGCCCAAGAGTCCACGAGGACGATGGACCGTGGATGGAGCTTTTGATCCAAAAATACACTGGATTGGATGAAACCATCAGCATTATTAGTTGACGACATATGATTATGGATCAATATAAATGGGCTCAAGTGTAAGTATTATCAATCATCGGGAAATAGGGTATTAAAAAGTTCAAGACTTCTCACCATTACTACCGTTACTAAAAGATGGTACTTTCCTTTTCATAATTCATTAAACTATAATTTCAAAGTTTTATATTTCAATCAATCTTGAGTTCTCAACAAAATAACAAATATGATATTCTCGATATACCTAAATACAAGTAAAAACCATAGATTCAACAAAATCACTAAAACACTTCAACTATTGTAAAAGCACTCTTCACACCAGCACTAATATATACACCTCCGTCATCTAAAGTCCTGAAGAACCCATGATACTATCGGTCACCACCATCACCAACCATGACTGACACTATTGACGTCGTAGCCACAACCACCGATTTCACCTATGTAGCAAGAATTGCTACCACCACTACAACCTCCATGATTATGAACATGGCAAGGACCAGTGGAGATGAGCAATGATTACGACGATGGTGGGGGCAATGCTATTTTCTTAACTATGATAGAATGATGATGATAGTTACAACAACAATAATTATAATACCAATTTTTATCTAATACTATTTTATACAACCAAGTTTCGCCAAACCCGTTTAATATTGTTTTAGTAATGTCCCGTTTTGACTTATAGACAGAACTCGTTTAATGTTCTTCTTATAATGGCACGTTTGGATGCAATCTCACTATGACCTGACCTCGTTGACCCACTATCCAACTCGACTAGTTTTTCTGGATTAATCGTATATTTGTAAAAATCCAACGTACAAGTTTTAGCTAAATAGAATAACAAGATCTTAAGATAAAAAGTCAATCTTTTAACAACTTTGTATTGAGCTTATTTTAAGTGCACATGTATTTATATTGTCAATAAAATTGTAAATTATAAAATGCATTTTATAATGTATTGTTATATATGTTACAAGATGTACCATTTTTTTCATAAAAACAATAATTTAGCAAAGAGTTTGTTGGTGCAATCACCAATCTATATCCATTCCATGAACATGGTAGACCTATAGGGGACAACTTCACAATAATTGTGGTAGATGTGTGTAGGGTACCTTGCTTTTTAAGATTCAATTTTTAAAATAAATACAGTTTTCTTAATTTATAAAAAAAAAGAAATTTTCAAAGAATCAGTTATAATAAATACATAATTACATTAAGTTTTTATTTTAATATAAGTCTTATTGACTTCGATCAACTTTGCTTTAATCGGTCAAACTTGTACAATAGAAGTATTTCATTAGCCCTACCTTGAACTTTGGTTTGTACCTTGTACCATTTTCTACATAACTTTTTTATTTCTTGTAGGACCAAACATATTCATATATTCAAAATTCACTACACAGTATGTTTGATACACTTTTTTTTTTTCTTTTTTTGTAGCTATGTTTTGATATACTTGTTTAACCGTTTATGCAGACATCTCTTATACTTCACATAGCAATCCAGTATATTGTCTAGATATATTTGAACTCTGGTCTCTTTTGAAAAAAAAACACCTAACACTTAGATCTATGTTTATACAATTATATATTTTAAAGATGGAAATTTCAATTGTGACACAAGTACACAACCTACTCTGGTTCAATGATCCAAATCCTTTGCTGGTTGCAACATTAATGCAGTACCAAGTTTGCACATATTTGTTGGTAGATTCTGAAAGGCCACTTCAATATGGACTTCCACTTAAGAGATTTGAACCCCACATTAGTTTTCTTTTTTTTAATATAAGAAACTAACATAACAAAAAGGTTGCATGTGAAAACATAACACTGACTTTATTGGATAGAAGCTCAATTAAGTCATTTTCCAAAACTAACACATGTATGGTTGAAATACATGTTTCTTCTCAACACTCACATGACAAATCTCTTCAAATGTCATATTCTTTTAGATCTAATATATCCCCCAATTTAATGATATCCACCCAACAAAGAAAATGTGTATATTAAATATATATATTTGTATCTTCATATTTCAAATATCCTATATTATTTGAAAATATAGAATATGGGTTTGGGGTTATATTTGTAATTTCGAAAAACTAAAACATGTTTATACGTATTTATGTATGACGGTCATTGATAATATAGTCGGGGTCTATTCGATACGAGGAAACGAGGGAGAATATAATTAACTATGATAGAGAATTTATAAAAGAATATAGATTTAGATAAAATAATTGATTCATGCACATCTAGTCTAGCCTTAATTAAAGCGTAAATTTATTTCGATAACTTTTTGTTACGTGTGCTATGTATTATGTAATTATAACTATTTCATAGTTATAGGTTGACGCTTCAAATCATTTAAAAGAATGAATAAATGAATACGAACAAGTATATCTTCTTAACAAATGACATGCATGAACACTATAGATTGTTTATAATTCCGTTTTAGTTAATTTGCTTAGCTAAACTTAATTGAACGAGTATGAAAGCACCGAGTTCTTTCACTTATTACTAAACTAGACTATGTGTTTATATAACACATGAGCTAGTTTGATAATAATTAATAAATATTAAACTATTAATAAAAAAAATAAAAAACTATGACTTACAAAATAAAAAATTTAAGAAAATGGTGACGGAAGTCGTCAACACCAGATCAGCGGTGGAAGCGTCTATGTGAGAGGAGAAGTTGTATTTTTTTGTACAAGTCATCGATTATAATTGTTACAATTATGGGCAATAAGGTCAATTATTTATTGGTTATAATTTTTTTTTGAACAACAAAACACACACCCACTTTAAAAATATTTAAAGTGATTATAAAATATTTTAAGATAATAAAACTAAGAATTTGGTTAAATACGATATATTGTAATGTTATAAAGAGTAAATATGATATTTATAAATTAGAATGAACAAATACAATATTTTTAATTTTTAAAGTTTTAAGAATAACATATGTGAAACTCTTTGTATAATGTTTCAAATTAAGTTAAAATTAAATCTTATTTTAATAAAAAAAATTCAAAATTAGGTTCAGTTTTTATTAAAATAAAATATTTATATTTGATAATTAATTTTTTATATGAATCAGATTCTAAGTTTTTTAAGATTTCAAAAAAATTGCCTTTAAAATCTTTGAAATTAACTCATGATTCTTTTTATTCTTTTGGGATATTTTAAGGGAGATGATTCTTACACAACAAAATTGTTCATACACAACAATTTTATACATTATCAACTTGTACCATTTGCATTAACTGTTAGTATCTTGTTATGTATGACTAAAAACTGTTGTGTACGGATCAGCTCCCACATTTTAATAATTTGATAATCCAGCCATATCTGACAATAAGATTTTGTTATGTTAATGAATTAATAATGATCCATGATCATCTTCCCATCATAAAATCAATGTTTCCAATTAATTAGAGGGCTTATAATAAAGCATTTCGGCTTGAAAAGGAGGACCCATCAAGACGTAATTAATCGGTTTTATTTAAATAATCAATCAAATTAATGAATATAATAACTAAATGATCACATACCATAAAATAATCCTTATTTTAACTAATTGAATATAAAAAGGTATATAAATATATGCAAGTGGATATTGTGAATGATGGTGCTAGTGTGCCACCCTTGCATTATCCTTAAAGATTGTAATAATGTTTCTAATTTTTAAGGCATGGAATAAAATCTTATTATAAAATTATCTTAAAGAGCTTTTAGTATATTATACATTATTGTATCGAACATGTTCGCTCCATTTCTTCTTGAATATGATTTACCTAAGATATTTTGGGTATATCGCTTAGAGCTCATCATGGGTTAAAACCAAATGGACAAGCAAAAAAGTAAATGATTAGGTTAGTAATTAGTTTTTATTCTTATTATTTTTTTAACGGTAAAGTTATCCAAGGAATATGTTTCGGCTCGGCCATCACATAACCTTAAGCAACCATTTTATTAAATATAAAGCTAGCAAGTAACTAGCATATTAAAATGTTACATCAAACCAAAAGGTACAAAACAATAAGATACATCATCAAATTAATGAACAAAACACGAAGCGGGTAACACACACCAATTACTCTAGTTATAATTTTGCAGCTCTTCATCCATCATGTGCTTAATCCAGAAGAAGGAATAAAGCTTGCGTACGGCTGAAGACCTATTGTTCGTTGTGAGAGCTCGAGTTCTTGAAAGCTCTATCGTTTCTGCATTTCCATAGAAGCCAAAGGTACGTGTATAGCACCCCTGAAAAAGCCTTCAAAGTATTTCCCTTGTAACCTAAAGAAGGTCCCCATGTTATCAGGCTCTCGATGTCAGCAACAACCTCATTTTTTATGTTCCACCAATCACAAATGTCATCTGGACCTTTTTACCGAAGAGGTATTGAATAAATAAGTGATTTTCAGTTTCGTCGATGGTACCACATATATATATATATATATATATATATATACATATCTTAATCTATATATATTTTCTCAATAGTATTTGAATCGTCTATGTTGGAACCTAGAGGGGGGGTGAATAGGTTATTTAACTTAGTTTACCAATTTTTACAATTATAAAATTTGTAAGTTGTGTTAAAAATATTTTTCTTGAAGTTTATAACACAACAAATATATATACTTGAAATAAAGAGAGTAAGGGTAGAGAGATATCACCAATTAGTAAACAAGAGATTTATAGTGGTTCATGCAAGTGTTAACAAACTTGCACTACATCCACTCCTTGGCCTCACCCACCAAGAGTTTGCTCCACTAGCTTCTCTCTTTGAAGGTAGAGATAAACCTTTTACACTTCTCTTTTTCACTTGCAAGAATTAACACTTTAAACTTGCAAGTAAGGTAAAGATAACCTTGCTTCACTCTAATTCTATAGGCTAGAGTTGATCCTTACTTCTCTCTAATTCTAAAGGCTAGAGATGATCCTTACTTCACTCTAATTTGAAAGGATAGAGTTGATCCTTACACTATTACAAAATAGAAAGATGATGTAGTGTTTAAGCTTTGAAAGCTTTGCTCTTGCTTGATTCTTGATCTTGAATGATAGATGAATTATCAAAGAATATGAGCTCACAAGATAAGAATATATGTTATGTGTTTTTGCTTGTGCAAGAGATGCTAAAAAATGAGGTTTGAGTTGGTTTAAATAAGGAAAAAGGTGAAAGTCCAAAAGCTGTCCAGAACCCTCACGGTAAATCCACGGTCGACCGTGGCTAAAACCGTGAGACACCTGAACTTTATTGTTCTTTGCAATATAGATGTTGGACTTTATTTAAAACCACACTCAACTCATTTTTACCATAAAAATCAACTGAAAAGTATATGTTCAAAAGGTTGGTTGATCCCATACTCTTAAAGTTTGAATTTAAACACATATATGGAAGTTTGGAAACCAATACACAAAGCATGTTGGAATTTTACCTCTTTGGGAGATTCCTTTTCCAAATATGGTTGTGTATTGTTTCAAATTAGGATTGTGTTTGGTATTTGCTAAAATGGAAAGCTCTTAGATTTAATCAACCAACACCAATAAGTTTATAAAAAATTTATCCATTTTTATAAAAGTTTTTATAAAAATAATTTTATAAAAACTTAAACTTATTTAATTATTTTATTTGTAAGCTCATATAATTCGAACTCTTGTTTGTAGATATCTTCGTCATCGGCTTTGAAGATGTCATCTTCACTTGTTGAGTACGAGTTCGGTTGACTTGAAGAAGAACAACATTTAAGAGTTGTGAGCTGAGCAGCGACGGTTGATTCACGATCGACCGTGGTATCGACCGTGAATGTTGATTTATCTTGATTTCTTCTTTTCTTGTTGAATTGGACTTGAAGAAGAACAACATTTAAGAGTTGTGAGCTGAGCAGCGACGGTTGATTCACGATCGACCGTGGTATCGACTGTGAATGTTGATTTATCTTGATTTCTTCTTTTCTTGTTGAATTGAAGTCTTCAATTATTTGTTCTTCACTTGATCATTAATTTTAGATTTGTTGATCTTTAAAGAATGTAGCATATGAACATATGAATAAATTTGATAAGCAATAATATTACTTGTTCATATTTTTATCATCATCAAAATAAGGAGTGCATTTCTTAATGTGTGACCATGTATGCACTAACAATCTCCCCCTTTTTGATGATGACAAAATATGCAACATTTAATTAATATTGCTACACAAATTTATTCATGTTAACAATGTTGCACATCTACATTCTTCTCCCCCTTTTGTCGAATCAAAAAGGAACATTCTTCTCCCCTATTGATCTAGCACAAAATATGTGATGAAGCTCCCCCTTGATCAAAGCTCCCCCTTGATTTATGATTCCTTTGCTCTAGCTCTTGACAAAAAATAGACAAAACAAAACACAAGTGCAAGATATACAAAAGTATATGCATAAACTCAAGTAGGAAGCATGAGAGATTTATGCATCATTATCTTGTATTTATACTAATGATAGGAAGTGAGGGTGTGAACATATATATATGAAATATTCTTTTTGGTTGGTGACTCCCCCTTAAAATATGCAAATTAGGTTAGGGACAAACAAAATCCACAATCATAATCATAAGTTAAGTATAAAAAATTTCTTAGCTCAAGAGTGTGGAGATTATTTCAATATTAGTTTAGTCATTTCTAATTGATATTTATTCATATACATTATGTAGCAAGTAAAGGTTTAATCATTGATTGGACCATAATCTTATAGATCAACCTTTGTTTATACATTCATGAGTAATTTAGTGCATGTAGGCCCACTTATGATTTTCATCTTTTCATGATAAGATAATGAATGTAACATGTATAGTTTAATCAAGTAAGTGACCAATGTGTGTATGGAATTGACAATTATTTTGATTTTATGTACGAAGCACATGATGTCATTTATGTATAATATCTTGATCTTCAAATAATAATTCATTATGTATGTAGATCAACATATTATGACACATTTGATATAGAATTGAACTTTTCAAGATTACAATCAACATCGATATGTATATTTCTCAAGTATTACATATTTTAAGTTAATTATATACCTACGTATACACACAAAAATATACTCACATTATTATAACAACACAAAAGTTTTCTAATTTCAAGCAAGTCAAACAAAGATTTAGTAATCACATGTTTGGTTCATGATAACTTAAGTTTATCTTCTTTTGATAGATAAAATAGGCTTAAGTATAAGTTTACTTGTTCTTTTATCTTGTATTCAAATTCAATAAGATTAGGATGATTTGAGAAAAGTGTTCTCATGAGTACAAAGCATGCAATACCAATGCTCCAATCATTATTTATGCATGTATGCCACATAATTTCATGTGGCAAGTGATAATCCAATTAAGTATGTGACACATGAGATTAGTCATTTAAGTATATAGGCATACTCAAGCATATATCAAGATGACAAATAATATGATTTCTTATATGAGGCATAACTTGTCATCTATTTTAACTATCTTGATTACAAAGAGTAATTCATTAAGTACCATGACAATATAGTAAGAGAGAACCACTTGCAACAACTAATATGTTAATTTATATTTCTTCACCATGTAATCATCTTCATATATCTTTCATCACAAACTTATTTCAAATACTCTTTTGATAATGATCTTATATGAAAAGTACATCCATAAGATATCTTGACCATAATTCATTACATGATAATTATTCAACACTTGATGAGCATGAATGACATATCATAATGTTACATATGTTTAGTGATATTTCATGTAAGAATCACATATGTAATTTGATAACATTAAGAACAAGGATATGTCAAACATGAACCAAAGTATTATCATTTAGCGTGTATTGTTATTTTGGTAACATATCTTGTTGATGTAAATAGGATATCAAGAGCATCACATATAAGTTGCATACAAGTATTTTACCTTTTCAAACCATGTAAGATATAGAATTTAGGCATAAGGTTTGTGTAAATTATTTTTATTTCTCCATGTATGCAATTACTTAATGAGCTCTTATAAAAGTAACACATGAAATGTTTGACTAAAATGGTTTTTCAAACTCTTATGTCATAACTTAACTTTTAGTTTGTGATTACTTTGAATTGTGAAGTGTATAAGATATAAGCAAGTTCTTATTTATTTAATGTAATCTTATCTTAACTTCATAATAATCATTTTATGACTTTGCAAGTTTAATTAGTTTATCACTTTTACTAATAGTCTTAACTTTTTGAATTAAGTTCTTAGAATTTGAGCCCAAGACAAGATATTCAAACTTTAACATCATAGGGAGTTGCATGTTAGCATATTGCTGCACTAAACCAAGGTAATATAATTTATTTAATGCACAAAGGTTTAGGCATAGCATTTTAGTACCATAAACATGCTTTTATTCATTTGTTTACGATGTTGTTTAAAAAGTTTGTATAAGTTCTCAAAGTAATAGGTGATGAAGTGATGATGATTCATTTTATTTGAAACACATATGTGAATGTAAACTTAACATGCATGTGTATACCAATTTGGTTCATGTGTCCTAAATGTGAGAAGATTTTAGCAAAATAGTGCATCATGTGATTACTAAGCTTAGTTATACTATAATAGATGTAAATAAAATTAAGTTGCGAATTAAAAATCAAAAACTAAAAAGTTTGAAAAATTTCCAGCAAGCTCACGGTTTTACCACGGTATCAGCCGTGGTTCGACCGTGAGTCTGCTGTTCAGTTTCGATTTTTTTTTTATAAGTTTAATACATACAACCCACATCCGCATTTCATACCCACATTCCAAATAATAACCCTACAACCCACATGCATACTCAAGTATTCAAAATTTATCTCCAAAAAAAAATTTCAACTATAGCAAAACAAATCCTAAAATCACATGAGATTTTGTGCAAAAATGATATCCTAAAGAGAAGGAGAGCAAGATTTGTGAAGAAATATACCTTTCAAGATGAAGATTTCGTGATTATGGAAGGTAACCCGAGAGGAATTCGATGAACTCGAAATGGAAAAGAAAATGACGAAATCTTGAGTTTCCACCGTAGATATTTCGTTTGTAGCTTCAATCTTCAGGTATATCTTGAATTTGTTTGAAGTTTTGTTGTAAAAATCGCAAATCTTGAGCTTAAAAATCGTTAATGGCGGCTAGGGTTTTGAGAGAGAGATGGAAGTGATAAAGTGAAGGAGAGAGAAAGAAAAGTGGCCTCCTAGGTTTAAAACTCGTTTTTGTTCCTACGGTCGATACACGGTCGACCGTATGTCGACCGCGTGTTCCTTTATCAATTTTGTACATTATGGACAGTAAGCCTACGGTTGATACACGGTTTCGACCGTGATTCGACCGTGAACCCTCTGGGCACCAATTTTTAATTTTTCACATAATCATGCATATTTTTCTAAGGCATATGCTCCATCATTCCTAAACCAAATCTTATTGCATTACCTACTTCTTTCTTAAGTGGTTTAGTATTTATGTCTGCAACTATGATTTATCAAAGTAAGTTGTCTTAATTTTTGATATGATATCTTTTCAATTCTAAGACAATATTACTTATGATAAAATCTAATTTTGTTCTTTAATCGCTTAAACCCAATCAAAGTATATGACAATGAAATTCATGGGTTTGAAGCAAGCCATCAATTTTTGACAAATAATTTATTATTTAATTATACATTTCAATATATATAGAAATATATACCATATATTTCCATATCATTTAGATACTCTTAGCCAAGACATGATTTGTGAGAAATTTAAGCATTTACATATGATTACTTAGGTAATATGATGAACATGTACATGGTATATCAAATTTTAAAGTATTGTTCATCAATATGCAATTTTTAACTTTAAGCACAAATTTTCTCACATTCAAAAGCAACTACTCTTGTTTAGATGTAGTTTAATTATTCTAACTTTATGAAACCATACATCTAGAATTATTAATCAACTATCAATTTTCTCAAATTTTTTATTTAATGATTTCAAGATAGTTTAATGTTTGTCTTGCCTATATCAAGAAGGACTTCAAGTTAAATTTGTATGATTTAGAGCACAAGTCCAAATGATATGAGTATACATAATATGTCATTATAGCACCGCATATTTCAACTTTGTAACTCAATCAAAAAACATTTCACATGAGTGTGGATTGAGCTTTGCAAGACATTCAAGAATATGATAAGTATTTTTAAGTCTTCTACATTACTAATAAAATACTAGTCATTTAAGATTAAGTTTTTATATCAATACTTTTCGATTTTCATGACACATTTAAATGATTATTTTCACACACATTTTTATTAGAATATCTTAGGAAAATTTTCAGTTGTTACACATATAAATGAAGTCTTGGTAATATGTATCTACTTGAATGATCATCAAAACTTCAAATTAAAATGATGTGTTTTATAAAGTTTCCAAGTCCAAATAGTTCCTAAGATATCATCATACTATTCTTAGTACAAAGTGTGATTTTAAACCATTTTAATGATTCATGAAAATATTTGATAAGACATTTCATGACATATAACATATTGTCTTTTATTAATGCTTTTGCTACTCTTGACTTGTTTTTATAGATAACCAAGTTTATGTGAAGATTTATATACCATAAACACACTTAGACATTTCAAGTAGCTTCACATATGTTCTCATGACACTTTCAACACATAGATTTCAACATATAAACCTTTGAGAAGTGTAAGAGAAACTTATCTTGATTGTGTTTCACAAGTTTTGTTCAAAGCATTATCCTTGATGATTTGTTATCCAAGTCTTTCATCCACACAATATTTCAACTTGCATCATGAATGATATTCATCCTCCAATGTAACCTACAACTTAAACATTTTTCATGTGTGTGGTACCCATCTTTTCATGGGTCCGGGATTGTTAGTATCAAAGACACGTATCTTGATCCATCTTTGTGTTATTTTGAAACCTTTATAATACCAAGTGTTCATAGAATCAATTGTTTTATGAGAACATCTTGATCTTTGAAACACTTTTGATTTAGGTCTCTTGAAACAAGGTTCATGCCTTGAGGATGGAGTATAAGAATTCATCATTTGTTTATAACCTGCAACCTTAGGCATATATATGGAAGAACGAGAGACAATATTGCATTTTTCAAATTTCTCAACCTTCCGGTGTGCCGACGGTCGATGCACGGTATCGACCGTGGTTCGACCGTGAGGCTCCTGGATTTTTTCTTTTGCCTCTTGGTTCACAATATTGATAGATTTGGATAATATGTTGCTTGTTTCAATTGAAAACTCAAGACCTCCTTCATCGCTTGATGATTTTCTTAACTCATTTATTTGCTTGACCAAGATTTCATTTAGATCTTTGAGTTTGAAATTATCATTCTCAACATTTTTCAAATCGTTGATCTTGGTAATGAGTTTTGAATTGATATCAAGTAACATATTATTTTTATCTTTTAGCTCAACATAAGAATTGTATGAGTTATCTCTACTACAAAGGTTATTGGTGAGGGATACCTCATTTTCTTCAAAAGCTATGAAGCAAGCTTGTTCTCTTGATATTTCTTTTTCTTCAATTATTCTTGCCTCAAGCTCTTCAAATTTACCTACATCTTTCCATAATCTCTTGGCACAAGTGTAAGAACACATATATTCATATTTACTTCCCTTAAGAGATTTTTGAATAAATATCAATGCTTGTTCATTTTGTGACATATCTTCATCAAGATCATTTTCAATAAAGTCACCCATGTCATACTCTATTGATCTTAAGAATGTCAACATGTAGGCTTTCCAACCCAAAAATGTATAATCAATAAACATAGGTAAATTAGCCATATAAACCCCCAAACTTAGGCTATCATTTAAGTCCATGGATCTAACTCAAGATTTTTGTATAAAATTGTTTTCTCAAAATATTTATAAAGCAAATTCTATCAAAAACAATTTTAACAAAAAATTTTAGAGCAACTTGCTCTGATACCAATTGTTGGAACCTAGAGGGGGGTGAATAGGTTATTTAACTTAGTTTACCAATTTTTACAATTATAAAATTTGTAAGTTGTGTTAAAAATATTTTTCTTGAAGTTTATAACACAACAAATATATATACTTGAAATAAAGAGAGTAAGGGTAGAGAGATATCACCAATTAGTAGACAAGAGATTTATAGTGGTTCATGCAAGTGTTAACAAACTTGCACTACATCCACTCCTTGGTCTCACCCACCAAGAGTTTGCTCCACTAGCTTCTCTCTTTGAAGGTAGAGATAAACCTTTTACACTTCTCTTTTTCACTTGCAAGAATTAACACTTTAAACTTGCAAGTAAGGTAAAGATAACCTTGCTTCACTCTAATTCTATAGGCTAGAGTTGATCCTTACTTCTCTCTAATTCTAAAGGCTAGAGATGATCCTTACTTCACTCTAATTTGAAAGGATAGAGTTGATCCTTACACTATTACAAAATAGAAAGATGATGTAGTGTTTAAGCTTTGAAAGCTTTGCTCTTGCTTGATTCTTGATCTTGAATGATAGATGAATTATCAAATAATATGAGCTCACAAGATAAGAATATATGTTATGTGTTTTTGCTTGTGCAAGAGATGCTAAAAAATGAGGTTTGAGTTGGTTTAAATAAGGAAAAAGGTGAAAGTCCAAAAGCTGTCCAGAACCCTCACGGTAAATCCACGGTCGACCGTGGCTAAAACCGTGAAACACCTGAACTTTATTGTTCTTTGCAATATAGATGTTGGACTTTATTTAAAACCACACTCAACTCATTTTTACCATAAAAATCAACTGAAAAGTATATGTTCAAAAGGTTGGTTGATCCCATACTCTTAAAGTTTGAATTTAAACACATATATGGAAGTTTGGAAACCAATACACAAAGCATGTTGGAATTTTACCTCTTTGGGAGATTCCTTTTCCAAATATGGTTGTGTATTGTTTCAAATTAGGATTGTGTTTGGTATTTGCTAAAATGGAAAGCTCTTAGATTTAATCAACCAACACCAATAAGTTTATAAAAAATTTATCCATTTTTATAAAAGTTTTTATAAAAATAATTTTATAAAAACTTAAACTTATTTAATTATTTTATTTGTAAGCTCATATAATTCGAACTCTTGTTTGTAGATATCTTCGTCATCGGCTTTGAAGATGTCATCTTCACTTGTTGAGTACGAGTTCGGTTGACTTGAAGAAGAACAACATTTAAGAGTTGTGAGCTGAGCAGCGACGGTTGATTCACGATCGACCGTGGTATCGACCGTGAATGTTGATTTATCTTGATTTCTTCTTTTCTTGTTGAATTGGACTTGAAGAAGAACAACATTTAAGAGTTGTGAGCTGAGCAGCGACGGTTGATTCACGATCGACCGTGGTATCGACTGTGAATGTTGATTTATCTTGATTTCTTCTTTTCTTGTTGAATTGAAGTCTTCAATTATTTGTTCTTCACTTGATCATTAATTTTAGGTTTGTTGATCTTTAAAGAATGTAGCATATGAACATATGAATAAATTTGATAAGCAATAATATTACTTGTTCATATTTTTATCATCATCAAAATAAGGAGTGTATTTATTAATGTGTGACCATGTATGCACTAACAGTCTATATAAAAAGGAAGGTGTTAAAGAAATGCACATTGATATAGGTGAATGAGTGAAATGGCTAATAGTGCAAGGGGCTTCCAGTCATATGACAGGAGTATCTACAATCCACTTTTAAGATCAAAAGAAAAGTTCAAGTTTGTGAATCGTGTTTGTGCTTAGGATCATAGGGTGTGCGTCTGCCCCACTGGCGGATCCAGTGTATGGGAAGGGGGGGGGGGGGGGGGGGGGGGAAAGGCCCCCAATGGTTTCTAAATATATATCAATGATTTTCAAAAAAATTAGTATATATATGTTGGTTTTCAAACTAATGCCCCCTATTAAATTATGTAAGGCCCCCTAAAATGAGAAAGAAAAGAAAGAAATGATATCTCAACCTAACCTTTTTGGCTTGTTACTTTCTTGTTCTAAGATATTATGTGAGGCCCCCTAACTATAAGCCATTGTTTGGACCTAGAGAATATGTAGTTTTGTGTATCTTTCATATTAGAGTTAGAGGTAGATGAATACCTCTCATCTATCAAATTTCAATATGGGTAGTATGGGATAAGTTATCAAAAGGGATGGTGGGGATTCATTGCAAGTTGTTGGATACCTATATAGCTTAAGAAAATATTATATAGCATGGCAATGAAAAATAATTTCTCCGAATAATAAAAACCCGACCCGTTTTAATATGTATAATAGATTTACTTTTTTCAATTTTTTTTTTATCTCAAGTCTTATCGATTGGTGCCCCCATTGAATGGATTTCCTGGATCCGCCACTGGTCTGCCCATCAGCTTCATTTGTGAAGCACTGACACAAGATCGAGCGTTATAACCATAGCTAAAAATCATCACAAACTTGATTAAATTTAAAACCAACTCTAGTTTATCCTCTATTAGGTATAAAGAGAATCTGGGATCCGATTTTGAAGGTTCCGTAACACAAAAAACATATTAGAAACATATAGAGATGTTAGGAGTACTACAAGGTACCTGGAAGAGATTTAGCTAGCTCAAAGGACTACACAAAGTTCTTGTTGTGCTAGCTAATTCAATTGTTTTTAAACGCTTACAACAATTTAAGGTAATTTTTTGAACAATCCTTTTATAATAATTTATGTACAAGTTTCCTTATTCACGGATTTTATAGTGATTTTTGTCTTATACAGTAAATTGCTTTTGAAAATTTACTATTAACTTATATAAAAAGAAAGACCTTAAACACATAATAAGATCACCAGGCTTGGTTGTTAGTTAAGTAGTTAATTATTTAATACTCCCTAAATAAAGTAATAAACAACTGAAAAATTAATGGAAAAGATATCCAGTCCGCGAGTACATATTTGATATGGTGTTCATCTTAGCGTCTCTCTCATCTTCTTGTAATCACCCACTCTCTCCCTCTGTAAATCACACACACAAACACACACACACACACACTCACTCACAACCAACATTAATTCTTCTCAGAAGAACACAACCAAATTTCTATTTAATTCTATCATAAAATCGATTCTTGTTACAAGCAGGGCCAAGAAGAACAAGAAGTCCCCTCAACGTCATTCACCTTTATGTGTATTATTGTGTTTTTAATACCTACTGCTCATTAAATCATAACAACAGCTCACACCCACAAACCCAATAGTTTCTTTTTCCGAATAATGCCACAAATTTTGGAATTTTTCATGGCGGTTTCGCCGATCTGGGACTGCTCGTCGTCGGCGATTTGATGAACCGATGACTTTTCCGGTGACAATTCAATTCATTTCATGGAGTTCAAGATCTGTTCTACCAATATTCGTATTACAAGATGCATTGTTTTACAGAGAAGGAAATGGTGGACTGAGCTATTAATCCTCCAGGTAAAAGTACAAAAAATAAAAATACAACACTCCAATTCATAATTTTGTGAGGATATTTCAAACACTAGGGTTTGTAGTTTAGTTTCATATTTATTGTACACCATTTTTTACAGGAAAAAGATCAAGACTTGAGTCTTCAATTTAGCTATCCATAGGCTTCTCTGCTTCTTAATTACTAGCTGGAAAAATGGGAACTTTTTCAAAGTCTTAAATTAGATCAGTGTGTTAGTAATTTTCTAATGTCTCACTTAATTTGACATTATATCAACATCAGTCATCAGGAATCTGTGCAGAAGGAGGTTAGGGTTTGTATATAAGAACATAGGGCTACACTTGGTATAGAATTGGGAGTTTTCTTTAAGTAAATGTCACATCATTCATTGGATAATATGGGTATATGATTCCTGGTATTAAACATAATTGATTTTTATTTACAGATACTTTTAGTGTCGGTATTCTTCGACATCAGTCGAGCAAATTTCGATGATGAACAGTTATGGTCACAAAGATTGGAAAAGAGAGGTGAAAATATTCATTCACATTCATGCATTCATGATCAAATAATTGAACAAAGAAGAAAGAGACCTGGAAACAAGGTATATTCGGTTACACCACAGGTTTATCATGGAAGTAATCATCTTCGCCACAAGGGAAGAGAATTATTAGAAACTTTAAAATCTTCAAGTTTTTCAAAGGATGCAAAGCTGCCCATAAGAATCAATTTGAACTATGATGCTGTGGGTCACTCACCTGATAGAGATTGTAGGAATGTTGGAGAAATAGTTAAGGTGAGTTTACAATAGTAATCTGTTTCTCAATTTTTTTCTTGCTTACAGTTACGAATTTGATATGAATTCATTATGATCTTTTTTTCATCAGCTAGGCGAGCCACCTGTGGCTTCTGAGTCGGGTAGACTTATGTGTAGTCCTCACAGTGATCCTCAAATCTTGGGTGACTGCTGGTATAACTGCACTTTGGATGATATAACTGGGGAAGACAAAAGGCGTCGTCTTCGAAAGGTTTTTCCTTTGTTCTTTTAGCTTCTATTTATGATAAATTGGGTGACTTTACTTTATGTTTTAGCTTCTTAGATTTGTGTATTATTTAGTTTTTAAATCTTAAAATGATAATAATCTTTTTTCATATATTTTGAACGAGCAGGCTTTAGGGCAGACGGCTGAATGGTTTAAAAAAGCTTTAGCTGTTGAACGTGTTAGAGGAAGCCTGAGGTTAAGTGGTTACTCTGCTTGTGGACAAGATGGTGGTGTTCAGCTTCCACGTGAATATGTTGAAGGTAACACAGTAACCATTATCATTGACTTTCTACAATGTATAAAAGTATAATCATTGACTTTATAATTTCACTCGTTGTAGAGGGTGTTGCTGATGCGGATTTGGTTCTTTTGGTTACCACAAGACCCACAACAGGCAACACCCTGGCATGGGCTGTAGCATGTGAACGTGATCAATGGGGTCGTGCAATTGCTGGTAATCATTTGTGATGCTTGTTTTTAAGTGTTTGATATATGGACTCAAGTATCAGTAATCATTTTGTTTGTTTGCAGGACATGTGAATGTTGCACCACGCCACTTGACAGCAGAAGCAGAAACATTACTTTCGGCTACCCTTATACATGAAGTGAGCGTAATACTGTGTTAACATTTAAATCTTGTAAATAAAATGGTTTTTGACAAGTTTGGAATTCCCAGGTTATTCATGTTCTTGGATTTGACCCTCATGCCTTCACACACTTTAGAGATGAGAGAAAAAGACGCCGTAGTCAGGTGTCACTATATACTCAAATTTATAATAATAAAGATCACATCGCTTTATTGATGCAACAATGTTATACAAAAATAAAACTAATCATGCTCTAAATATTTTAAGTGTTAACCATAATTTTCTTGTTTATTTAGGTCACTAGACACACTATGGATGAAAGGCTTGGGAGGATGGTAACTCGGGTGGTTCTTCCACGTGTTGTCATGCATTCACGCTATCATTACGGGGTAAAAATCTTACCTTCACTTTCTTTTAAGTATACGAGTAAGTGAAATTAACATAAGTAAGATTTATAATTAATTTCTTTATTCTTAGGCATTTTCAGAGAATTTCACTGGTCTAGAATTGGAAGACGGAGGAGGGCGTGGAACATCAGGTTCATTAACATTTCATTCAAGATTTCAACTATATTAACTCTCAGCCATACCCATTTCATTAATTTGATAATAACCTGTTTTTAATTATTAAAAAACATGTAATTGTTATGCATAACAGGATCACACTGGGAGAAGAGACTTTTGATGAATGAAATAATGACGGGTTCGGTTGATACAAGATCTGTAGTTTCAAAAATGACATTAGCTTTACTAGAAGACAGCGGTTGGTATGAAGCTAACTATAGCATGGCAGACCCCCTTGATTGGGGCAGAAACCAAGGGACCGAGTTCGTGACCAACCGTTGTAACCTTTGGAAAGGGGCATATCATTGCAACACAACACAATTTTCTGGGTGTACATATAACAGGGAGGCTGAGGGTTACTGTCCAATTGTAAATTATAGTGGGGACCTTCCTCATTGGGCCCGTTATTTTCCTCAGGCTAACAAAGGTCAGATCTCTATTAGTGGTTAGATGATGCAAGTAAATGAATGTTATGATTTCATCCTGAAATTTTGACTTGGTTATTGTTGGTCAATGCCAGGTGGACAGTCAACGTTGGCCGATTACTGCACCTATTTTGTAGCTTATTCTGATGGTTCATGTATAGACACTAACAGTGCACGGATGCCTGACAGAATGTTAGGGGAAGTTCGTGGAAGTAGCTCGAGGTGAAAACTGAAATTTAGTTATACAACTCTAGTTTTAGGGTACAATACCATAAAGTTCCTTAATTATTTATCATGATTATAAAATTTATTTTATTTATAATTCTTTATAGGTGTATGGCCTCGTCATTAGTACGTAATGGGTTTGTTAGGGGTTCCATGACCCAAGGAAATGGTTGTTACCAGCATAGGTGCATCAACATGACATTAGAGGTGTGTGATTGAAGTTCGTGTACATTCTTCTATGTAAAGTCCTTGTTTATCTAAGGGTTTTTAGTTCACCAAAATGTATCTAACTTGTCACGTTTTGCTATTGTGTGTATCGGACATTAAAATTTTCTGTTGTGTTCATCAAACATTTAATTTGTTGTTATTGTGTGTATTAAACTCTCTATTGTATGTACCAAACTTATACAATTTTTTCTTTTTTATGTAACCAAAATACACACAATAGCAACAAATTAGAAAAGTTTGATGCACACAATAGAAACTTTTAAAGTTCAATACACACAATAACAAAATGTGTCAAGTTGGATAGATTTTGATGAACTAAACCCTTTATCTAAAGGGCATATTAAAAGATGGTAATGAACTTTCTGATCTTTGTTTTGGGTAATCATCTTTTTTTTTTTCACCATAAAAAAGTTAACGAATTTAAAATGTTGTGTAAAAGTGCCAAATTTCTAAACTATTTTATTCAAGGTTATCTCTGTTGCCTGGTCAAAATGATAATAGCAATAGCTTAGGACCATGTTGACTTTCTTTAAAACTGGTTAACTTATGAGATTTACCCCAAATGAAAATTTTAAAAGTTTGAGCTTACTTGTGAGTGCAAATAAATTCTGTTTCTCGAAACAGGAATCAGGCCTAAGCTTGTTACCTTTTTATGCAATTTGATCTGATCTAAAACATATGATTAATGCACTTGGGTGGACTTTTATTTTTCTAAGGTAATATTATGCTGTTTCTACAGGTTGCTGTTGATGGCATTTGGAAAGCGTGCCCGGAAGCTGGTGGGCCCCTTCAGTTTCCTGGTTTTAATGGTAATTTTGTTCGCAAAATATATATATAAAAAAACATCATTGACTTTTACATGTATCTTTTGTCCATTCTGAAGCCTTTGGCTTTTGTGTATATTGTTTGCAACCGCAGGTGAGCTCATCTGTCCAGGATATCATGAACTTTGTAGCACGAACCCTCTTCTCATCCCCCAACAATGCCCCAACTCATGCAACTCAAATGGTGATTGTGTTGATGGAAAATGTGTTTGCTTTCTTGGGTTTGATGGCCATGATTGTAGCAAAAGTAGGATCCTTTTTGTCTTTCTCAACCTGCAAATAACAAGTTTAATAATATCCTTAAACTCTTGATGGATATATTATTTTCAGGATCTTGCCCCAGCAATTGTAATGGACATGGGAAGTGCCTTAAAAACGGTATCTGTGAATGTGCAGATGGATTCACTGGGATTGACTGCTCAACTGGTGAGTTGAAGCTTGCAGTCTTGTTTAACAAAGAGGGGGAAATAATATTGTTTTTGTATGGTTTTGCAGCTGTTTGTGATGAACAATGCAGCCTTCATGGTGGGGTGTGTGATAACGGGGTGTGTGAATTCCGTTGCTCTGACTATGCAGGCTACACATGTCGTAACACTTCTTTGGTTCTTGATCATCTTTCAATCTGCAAGGATGTTTTAATGAGTAATGGTGATGGTGATGGTGGTGGTGGTGGGCAGCACTGTGCACCAAGTGAGTCAAGCATCTTGAGGCAGTTGGAGGATGTTGTGGTGATGCCCAATTATCACCGCCTTTACCCGACTGGTGCTAGAAAGATTCTTAATATGTTCATAGGCAGAAACTGTGATAAAGCAGCAAAACGACTTGCATGTTGGGTAAGATGCTTTATTTCCATTTGGGTTTTCTTGGGGAGTATAGAAAATGACCCTTTTATAACCTTACTCCACGATAAGAATAATCAAACATGATATAGATGTGAACACAAAGGTTAAGATGGTCATTTTTTGAGTATAGTAACAGAAAAGATGCAAGGCTAATTAAAGTGGCCCATTTGTAATCTGTAATTTTTCTGGTGGTTGAAACCTTTTTCTCATAATGAGCTTATAAAAAGTTTTACACAGCCAAAAATGGTCTTGAGTAGTGATTTGGGTCAACACACTAAATCGACCATCTTACCCATATATGTGTCCAAGGGTTAGCACGACCACACAAGATCTGGATATAGAAGCGAAGGGTAAGATGGTCATTATTCGTTCTGATGTATGAAAGGGACAATTTTTCGATCCAACACACTAAACGACCACTTGTGCATTTTCCCTGGTTTTCTGATCTTGTTTGTTAAAAGATTCCATCTTTTAATATTAACTTATGCTAATATTGTGAATCGAAACAGATATCAATACAAAAGTGTGAGAAAGACGGTAACAACAGATTAAGAGTATGTTATTCAGCATGCCAAGCTTATAATCTAGCGTGTGGTGCATCACTAGATTGCTCGGACCAAACACTTTTCAGTGACAAGGGGTTATGCACAGGTTCAGGTGAGATGGAGTCATGGTTTTGATGCATTAACTATTGTAAATTATAGAACAGCTTTTTTATACTTTTCCCCCCTCCTGAGTTCAAGTTTTTTAGGTTTATTGTAAAGAAAAAGTCAGCACAAAGTGCATTGGCTTTTAGGGGTTGGGGGGTTGTCCCCAGCTCAAGAATTTTCAAGAATGTAGAAATTACACAATGCGTGTTATTGAAGAAAATAACCCAAAAAAAAAGAAAGAAAGAAAGAAAGAAATGCAGTGGAATTTGTTCAGTTATTATAGGAACAAAGAAGAATGTGAAGATTTGTTTTCTAGTTCATATGTTTCATGTCGGGTTGGTGATTTGTACATTACAGAAGTATTCATGCACAAAACTTGCATAATTTATCAACCCGTATCATATGTTTTTGTAAGTGTTTGTATATGTTGTGTATAAATAAAAATTATTCAACCAAATGATCTTATTATTGTTAAAATAATATTATGGGCGGTGGATTTTTTATTTTTTTATCTTTTTACAGGAGCAGAGTGAGAAATGATTTTTATGTGCAACTGTGCCGTTCTAAAAACAATGATAAAATCAGAAAATATAAAATTATTAAAAGAAAACAATGAGTACGAGTTTCAGACTGGAATCTATATAAACTAATGGGAAGGTATCCTTCTGATCCTTGTTTCAAAAACTTGCTTCGTTTGACAAAAAGAACACAATCTCCAATCTAACTCATCATCAATCTCAATGATTTTTAAATCAAAATTTGCTGATTAAATCTCTCAAAACCCGGTTGGACAGAACGTAATCAAGTAATCCGACCCGGAACAAGTGAACGTACTCGAGGCATCATCATATGCATAGCTGTAGGCACTCGGGCAAGCTGCTTTAAACATCACCGAGAACTGCGTCGGCGCACATGTTGCCGGCGTTGCATGCTCCTCCGTGCAACAGAACTCTGATACCTTGAACGCATCGCATGCACTTTTACAAGCCACCACTACGCCGCTGCTATCCAGAACTCTGAGCTCTGCCGGACAATTAATGTTTAGGTCTGCTATGCACCCTGCGTACAGGCAGTCACCAGCACCACCTGTTGGCTTTATGCCGATGCCGACATTGTACCCGTCAACCAGGCTGACGTCATAAAAGTCCTTATCGCTGTTGCTGATGCCGCCGGCGATGGTGAATTCAGCTAGGGAAACCGGCGGTGCACCACCTCCGTTGCACTTAAGAGTACTGCCGCAATCGCCGGTCACACAGTTACCGTTTCCAAATTCGTCGAAGGTGCAGCCGGTTCGGGCCCAGAACCGACCCGACCAGCCTGGCATTGCAGGAAACTGAACAGAGGCGCCAGGCAGCAATGAGAATCCACCCTCGCCTAAGACAGGGCCATCATTGCCGGAGAGAGTTCCCGGCCAAACTGTATAGCTACAGCTATTCTGTAACGTAAACACGGTTGCTGAAACCTCACCTCCTGCAAATCACGAGGATGATCAGGATTACAATTGACAGCGATAACAAAGTTTTTAATCTATGAATTAAATAATTTCAATGACGTTAAAAGGCCTAATTACATTACGAGAATCAATTCGCATAATCATATCTGGCAAATCATCGATATTGTTAGATTATTCAAATTAAGAAGCGATTGTGGCAGAATGTACAAGATGATTAGCGATCAGAATACGTAAACTATATGAAGTTTAAGCGATTGATAATAGCAAGGTAACAGATCGCGACGATCAACAGAAAAGCGATAGATAGTAATGATGAAACAAACAGTAAGCATTATAACGTTATATGATTAGAAAGAGAGTAATTAGAAAATGCATGTTAATCACCTGGAAGGAAGATAGAGAAAAGAAGAAGAAGAGAGAAGGCTGCTCGCATAATAATCTCCATGGAAGAGTAGAAGTAGAAGAAGAGGAAAGAAGAAAACGATGATGATGGGCGACACGCAAAGATTGTGTATATGTGTAGAGATAGAGTGGGAGTGTGGGGGTTTGTAGTTAGGTTGGTGACAGTTTATAGTGCGGCAGCCTTCAGGGGATTCCTTTCTCTTTTTTGGTGTACATTTTTATTTTTTATTTTTTTAAAAAGAAAATGATAAAAAAAACTAAAAAACTAAATATCTAGTGTTAAGACTTGACGTCTGGATCTCATCTCATGGCAACAAACGTGTGATTTAATCAACAGTTTGAGACTACAGAGTTCTGTTTGTTCTGAAGTTTGTGGAAACTGCAGTTTCACACAAATGTGATTAAGATCCACTTTTAAAAATATAAAGAAAGTGGATCTTCCAATATTTACATCAAATCTTTAGCGAATAGACTTATTTAGAAAATGTTTCTTGTCTATAGACGTTTTCTTAGTATATAAATGCTTATTTGAAAAACAAACAAGGCCTATCGTAACATATACAAAGAGTAGACTTTTGTTTGTTATAAACCTTTCTACTATAATAATGTAGAAACAGGATTTTCGAAACGATTTTGTCCGATCTTAAACAAATAGACTTATTTGATAATTGTTTGACTCGTACACAAACATTTGTAATAGATAAGTGCTTATTTGAAAAAACAAACAAGTCCTGCTATAACATACAAAGCAAAGCGGTATCAGTTTCACTAAATATGACAAAATTTACAACATCCAAATATATATAAAGAAAGAGACTTTTGTTTGTTATAAATCTTTCTACTCTTATTTTCATTATACGTGTTAGTGTTTTATGCAAATGACTTGATAAATTAATACCCTCATTTTTTATTTTTTATTTTGAAATGCTAATAAAGACATATAATAAATAAAAATATATAAAATTTTGAATGTAATAATTAAGTTGCATTGATGTAAAACGTTAACCTTGTGGGCCAAATAATTATTCTAACGGGAAGATGAAGCACCAGACATGTCGGTTAACATGTATGGTGGAAGCATACATATGTAATTTTTAGATTTATAGATTCGTTACTAATTAACCATTTATCCTGGTCTTTTTTATTCATAGTATTATATAGATTATGAGCTGTGAATATGCGTCGCTATTTAATAAATTTAGTTGCAGATAATGGTTATTGTGAGAATGGATATTTTGATGAGAATAGAAGAATAAATCTTAGCTATCATCAGATGATATATTAGATTTCACGAACATAATTCACCCGTCCCAACTCATAATGAAGGGTCAAATGTAGACCATCCAATCAAATCCATTGAAAAGACTAGGATTAAATTTCTCATTCTCACCAAAATTTTGATTTTCATTTGAACCTTCCACTTTAGCTAATTATAACTATGATGTATATATTTATAGGTTGTGAGTTTAAGTTTTCATTTATATACAAATGTCTGATTAATTAGTTGTAGTTATATTTAAAAGTGTAAAAATAAGACTAAAAAGAAAGCATATATAAATAACTCAAAATGGCAAACACAGAGTAAGACGCTATCATTAGAACTTAGGGTGCGTTTGGTACAGAGAAAGGAATTACAGAGAAATGATTGTAGAGAATGGAATTGCAGAGAAATGGAATTGCTGTTGGGTCGGGAGGAAACGGCTTGAAGGAATCGACGAGGAGGAAGCGATGGACAAGACGATGTCGTCTGGAGTATTCGATTGAAAGCAGCGACGGTCGAAGGGATAAAAGGCGACCTAACTTGCAGCGATGTCGAAGGGATAAAGATAGGGGCGACGAATGTTACGGGATTTCTCCGTGTTTTTTATGATTTCTCCCAGGGCTTTGAAAAGTGGAATTCTCTCTAATTCTCCGTATCTGATAGAGAAAGAAAAGTAGAGAGTTGGAATTGTTAAATTTCTCATTTTCTAATTTCCTCTTGTAACCAAACAAGAGATTTAATCTCTAATTCCATTTCTCAACCTCTATTTCCCTGTACCAAACATGCTCTTAGAAACTACAGCCTGTTTTGGAGCTACTCTTAAGTAACTTGCAATTATGGCTTATTTTTCAAAATCATAGTGTTAAGATTTTGTCATACAAACTTAAAAATCTTCTTTAGTCAAATGGTACTTTAGTTTTTAGGTAAAAACTCTTGAAATGTCCTAACAATTAATATACCTTACCAAAAATAACTATACTAATAAGGTACAAAACTGATAACGAAAAAAATTTTAAAAAAAATAAGAAGCCAATAAAAAACATAAAAAGTAGCCGATAAATTAGGCTTGTGAGTTTAATATAGATATTGTTAAGCACATATCCGTATTAAATCACCTCCCATAATCACTCTTAGCAAAATACATTACATTTCTTAACAGACATAAATATTATATTTCCATATGGATATCATTAACATTATATTTCCATATGGATATCATTAACATGATATGATTCGAATGTATTAAAGTTACTTTCGTTTAGAGTTTCATAATGGGAAAGAGGTTGTATGATTAAACACGTATACACAAAATTTCCACGGAAAGAATTCATCCATCCACGGAAAAGAATAGTTGATTTACGTTTATACCCTTTGCCCATTTTTTTCTCTCTCATGAGCCAATAACCCCGGCAACTCGCCGGCTCACCCAGCTGCCGTCACCAAAGCCGCTGCTCACCAAACATAGCCGTCTCCGCTCAGGTAACCGTTAAAGCCGCCTGTTTGCCGACCACCACTGTTTCCTTGGCGACCACCGTCATCCTCCTTGCTCACCCAACCAACGCTGCCGCCACCACCGTCTTCTCGCCACTGCCCACTTCGCACCCTTGACCCTCCATCCCCCGCATCCCCACTCGCCGTTCACCCCCACACCCACTCGCCGCCACCACAGTCTTCAATGCCATCGCCGAACACTCGCCGACTTCACCCCCACACACCATTCCCGCTCGCCAATTACTAAGCTGTCCAAAGAGTAATAAATAGATAAATATGAAAGCCCCTTCCCCACCACTTGGCAATTCGCCGGAAGCAACCCAAGATTTTTTTCGGCTGAAAAGCATCAACCCAAGAAATACAAATAATAGTAACATGATTTCAGGAGAAACCCTCCGATCTGCAAATTTGGAACCGGAAAAGGGGGTTCAGACACCGGCGGTAGCGGGAAGACGGTGGTGACGGCGAGTGGGGTGGGTTATGTGGATGAAGTACTGGACTTTCAACAAAGTTTGCGGCGGCGAAACTCAGAGAAGTGGTGATGGTTTCCGGCAGCTGGGAGTGTGCGAAACTTAGAGAGAATTATAGATCTTCGACGATGGTTGTTTTCGATTTGCCCTCTTTTCTTTGTTTGCAAGTTTACACGGCATCAAGACGGTGGTGGTTCTCGATGTGCCATGAGAGAGCCGTTGGGAGTTTGAGAAGGAAACAATAAAGATGAAAGAAAGAAGAAGAACAAAGAACAAAGAACAAAGAAGAAAGAAAAAGAATGAAGGTCTGAAGATATAATAATTGATAAACAAGAAAAAGGTTTTGACAAATGTGGAAGATATTCAGGGAATCTCTATCTTCATTATTACTGTAGGGGTATAAATGTCAAACCATCAATTTTTTCAGTGAATGGATAAATGTATCCGTGAAAATATCAGCGCCCATACAGAAAATATAGACGAGATAAAGACAATAAGATAAACTTTTTACATGTTCTTGCATACTAATTTGGGTTAACTACACTTTCTATTAGTAATATCCATCTTTCAAAAGTAATGTAAATTGCACTTTCTTACCTTTTTCATTTGTGTGGTGACCCTTTACAACCTCAAAGACAATAGTTGCCACATTTTTATTACAAAGTGCTGACGCGTGATGATAAGTTAACAAGGCTCTTGATTGGCTCCATACCTTGTACACCTCACGAACGTTTGACATCATACATACAAAAATGTAAAGAATTTCACTTTTACAAGAACTTGTTCTTTAACAAATTAATCATCTTCAAACAGTTTTCCAGCAGATAGAACTCGACCTGCTTTTCTTTTTCCTAACAGGATTTCTTTCCAGGAAACAATCCCTTTACGTATTCAACAACCGGTGATGGACGAAAACTAAAAGCAGTAGCACAAGAAAGATATACACAAGACAATAAAACGTATACTTTGAACCAAACGGATGAGAAAATCGCAAGATATGCAAATATAAAAGTAATAGCGAGTACTAGAATGCAATTCAACAAACATTTGATTGTTGAAAGCTCGCCTTCTGTTCCTTGGTTTGGAAAATGGCCTTGAGCGATGAAATCTGAAAGCAATTGATCTTTTAGATGAAATGTATCTAATAACCAAGTGTCGCACTCATTTTCTGAAACTGGGATGTCTTCAAGAGATATGCGTCTGAGATGGATATGAACTTCTGAGGGTTCCACACCAAAAACATTGTCCATAAAAGTCGGGCATCGGTTCTTGTAAGCTATTGTCACATCGTATACTGAAAATAAGAACATAGATACAGCAGAAGGATGTTGAACGAACTGAATAAGGAGATACCTGATATGAATCAAATTGATATATTAATAAATCAAAACGAATACAATAGTCGGCGTGCTATCGAGAGGCACCCGTCTCTCCTTAACCTACTTTCGAGAGGTAGGAGCTCTCCTAAACCCTAATTCAAATACTAATTTCTCCACACCCATTAATGGCCCTAGCATCTCCTATAAATAATTTATCAATAGGGTAGACAATGTAAACAAATACCGATGTGGGACAAGATCGTATCATTACTCCTCCCCTAAAACACACCTTGTCCTCAAGGTGTAGCTTTATAAACTTGCCTACAATTATTCCTGGATCCTAAATGTCGTGATCTTTGTCTTGTATCCTTTTTTGAGATGTGTTTTCTAGCATATACAAAGTTCTTTGTAGTTGTACCGCTAGGTTTTCCCGCCATGCATCATCTCTCTCAATAAAGGGCATCTTTAGCTTTCGTAACATAGGCAGCGAGAACCTGCTGATATTGTTAATCGGAACAAGGAACACTTGGGAAACCGATTGTAATCTTGACGACCGAAACTGATCTAGGGAAGCCCCATTGTTGGATCCAAAAATTGCTGGAGGATGCGGAATAGGTATGGGTTGATTGGGTTTGAATGCAAGGACATAGGACTGTGGCGGTTGTGTGGGAGGAATGAGGGTTGCTGGCAGTTCTAGTGGCGAGTTTACCGGTGGTTGAGAGGGAGGATGGTAAGGAGGCAACGGTTGTGAGAGGGGTAACTAAACAACGGCGGCGGTTGGGTGGTGTGGCTAGGAAGCGGCGGCCCAAAGGCTTGCGCCGGCTGCAATAGCCGTTTTGTCTCCTTTATGACCCTTATCAGCTCTTCGTGTTTTCTTGCACTTTGAGCCCTGAATTCTTCAATCTTTCTTTCCAATCTCTCAAAAACATTCATACCGGAAAAGAAAAAAAATTAATTTTTGTTCGGATGAATAGTACCGATGAACAGTGTTCCCGGATCGAATAGTGACGCGAACAGTGTTTTCGGTATCTGCGTGAACAGTAACTCTTTTTTTTTTCGGTACCCAGAATCAATGATGCTCTGATACCAATTTGATATGAATCAAATTGATATATTAATAAATCAAAACGAATACAATAGTCGGCGTGCTTTCGAGAGGCACCCGTCTCTCCTTAACCTACTTTCGAGAGTAGGAGCTCTTCTAAACCTTAATTCAAATACTAATTTATCCACACCCGTTAATGGCCCTAGCATCTCCTATAAATAATCTATCAATAGGGTAGACGATGTAAACAAATACCGATGTGCGACAAGATCATATCAATGCCAAGATATGTCTACAATTAGCAAACCAAATTTAAATCTGACTAATATTATCTAAAATTTGAGTTGTTGGATATGGTCAAGATTAAATCATATTCATATTAAGTTAATCTGAAATTATTCATATAGAAATACTCAGAATACTATAATTTCAGAAAATTGAAATAGAAGTTCTACTTTATTCTTTTAGGTCACAGACTGAGATCTTGATATAGTATTTGTCGAAGAGAGTATAACTTTGTCCGATATCAAGATTTTGGTCTCATTTATCAAACACAGATATTTTAATCACTTCAAATCCGGTATTGGTCAGTAAGATCTCCTGTTTTCAATTCACTTACAGGGGTTACAAAGATACGAGTGGAAACTTCGACTATATTAAGAATCGGTCAAGCATAAAGCTAATGAATCTACTGAAAACATTTGGCAGAACTTGGTGGTACATGGGGTAAAAAGTAAGGATCAGAAGCCTAGTAATCTGGTATAAAGCTAATAGAAAATGAAAATAGGGTGTTTAGTCTCTCCTAAGAATATCCCAAACTTCTATCTTAATTTTATATTACTGAGTTATGCATGAGAAATCTCCATATGATCAAAATGGACGGAAGTCATATATTAGGCCGTTCAGGAATCGAGTTAGTTGTCACAAAATTATCTAAAGCGTAAATTCAATTACGCTAACACAGTCATGTAACAAAGAGAGATGGCAATAGAGGGATAACCTGCATCGAGAGAGCCTCTTAGGATTTCCACACAAGCATGGAAACCTCTTGTTTTGGGAAGCAACACATTCTTGAGTATAGGTAATCCATTTTCAGCAGCAAATTGTTGACTTTTTGCGCACTTCTGTTCTCTGTGTATAACGAGAAGAAAAAAAATTGTCAAAAAGGGCAAGCAGCAGTAGAGTAGAAACAATTATTTGCAAGAGACAATCGATAAGAAAGAAACAGTTAAGAAATTATCACAAAATTGAAGACATGAATTAACAAGTATTTTTCACAAACTCTGTTTATATAAATAAAAGAACTAGGTGGAAGTATGATAGAAGAGAAAAGAGGGAAATCGAGGAATTACGTAAAATCAGTTCCCTCGGGAAAAACAGCAAGCCACAATGGATCCAATGGATTGGTAAAAGTTGAGAGCATTTTGCGCATGATAATTTCATCTACTTCCCACTTTCTCTCCACTGAAATGAACTCAAACACATGAAATCCCCAACCAAATATTGGTAACTTCATCAAGCTGCTCTTAAGAACATATTTGATGCATCCTAAACAACCCTTTCGCAGTGCAAGATCCCAAAGATACATCCAATCAACTTCTGTTCTGTGATTAGCAATAACTAATACACGTTCCCTTTCGGGAACTGTTTCTCCAGAGAAAATCACCTTTGTTTTGTTGATCTTTTCGAATAAAAAGGGCCATAAAGCTAACCAAAGACCAAAAAGGAAGGACGAAGCCTTCCTACTATAATGTACGCTAAAAAACCGAAGTAAAACTGCAGCCATGGGACTAAAATAAACTAAAAACATGAAGGCGGTCGAAAGGTAAACCACTAAGCATGCCAGACCTCTTACAAGCCTTAGTGGAGTCAAAGGATAGTGTTTTAGTCCACTGCTTGTGTCTGCGTTCAAGGTCTGGCAAGCGTCCATCTTTCCTGAGTTGTTAATCAAAATATCCCAACTTTTTATGCAGCTGCAGCTCTTGATTATATGATGAACGATCTTAGAGTATGGATAGATCTATATGCCCAGATCAGAACATTATGACAAAAAACTCATAGGGCATAGCAATTGACTGATGAGTGAAGACTGGAGCTTATTTCTACTGTTAAACAAAAGATACAGCAAGTCGAAGGGGTCAATATTTAATTATAAAGAACACTCATAGAGCCTAAAATCCTTAATTGCATAGAAAATCATGATGAACTAGCCTCTAGATCATAAAAGTTCTGATATCATTTATATCTAGCACACAGTAGTAGATATGAGACTTAAAAAAGAAAGGAAAAAAATAAATCCCCAAAGGAGTCAATATCCAAGCAAGTACTAATCCTCAAAATCTTTGTACCATACATAAGCAGCAAGAATAATATATATTAATACATACCCCCTCCACATTTTTAAATTTTCATATGCGATTTTTAGGTAAAAAGAAGATTAGCATAAAAATCAATAAGAATTGTCTTGACGATAAAAGGGAATTACATAGTTAAAATAAACATACAAATAGAGTATTGTAGCAAAGAACATTTTCAGATGCAAAATAACATCATCTCCGTAGCTTCTTTTAATTAAAACAATAGCAGATTATAGTTCCCAATGGGAATATAACTTAAGCATGTGAACTTTCGTACAGGGACTTCAACTACAATTTAATCTTAAATCACATACTTCCAAACACTGCCTAATATATGCTTGTCCTTCTCTCAGCCTGAAGTTAGCAACAAAGTCACTTACATCCCAAAGAGGGGTCCTCAGTTGATGCATAGCCCTGATTTTTAAATACGCCATTATTTGCAACCAAAAAATTAGTTGAGGCTTCTTACTATGACCATGTACTAAGCCAAATCAATTTAAGGCATCTGGCAGTGCTATTTAAGACACCTAGGAGTTAGGACCAATGTACCTTCCCTTGTAGCACCCATAAGCTAAACCACCCAAAAAAGCTTGCTTGTTTGGTTGTCAATTATAAGATATCTCACCTTATTGAATGGTCCCTCTATGCTCAAATCTATACCCACAAGTACAAAAATTCTAAAAATTGAAGAAAAAAAATCTTATTAGATTTACACATATGCATTTAGTACAGTTTACATTCTACACGGATAAAATAATAACTGATAGCCCATATGGAAGGGGTTAACTTTCACCAAACACGTCTCACAGTTGAAATTCCAGTCTAACGGCTACGATGAATATTAGTCCTACCCTACACCTAGTAGCAGATGAAAAACACATCCTTAAGTTAAGATTTATAAACTTGCTTATGATGAAAAAGTTTTTGCATCATCCAAAGCTGAGTATAGATCAACCCTAAACTTCATTGTAGACGATTGCAAATCAAACTAAAAACACAAAGAATAACTGTAAGAGAAAATTTAGGAAATTGTATAGGAAAACGAAATAAGATCTAGACTCACAAAGTAAACAAATAACAGGACAGAAAAAGTATTAGGTCTTAAAACCTCGAATGCGTAGATACGTACCGAATCGAATCGAAAGTAGAGATGATGAAGAAAATAAATTGAAGAATATTTGTGCGTACCTTGCGTGATATGATAATGGCGGATGATAGAGATATAGTTGAATCGAGAGCCAAACGTTCTCTGTTGTGCGAGGGAGACAATACAACAGTACCATTGAAGAACGAGTCACAATACGGTCCCTGACCTTTTGCTAACCGACATTATTTTCCCTTCGCTTCTAATCTGCAATGTTGATCCTTTGTTTATATATGATATTTTCATTTCTAAGAAAAAACTATAGTCCAAAAAGATATATATAAGTATTATTGATGATATTAATCATCTACCTTAATTTTTTAAGAATTTTTTTATTTCTATTATTGTTTTTTGATTTAATAAAGATTGCTGAAACCAAATTTGAAGTAATTCAAGTTAAAGGTACCTAGAGTATAATAAAAAGATTTAAATGTAATTTATATTATCGACTACGTCTGCTTTAAAAAAGATGTGATTTCAGTTAGATAGTTCAATATAATCTAGGTTATTTGTTATATCTATAAAGAGTATATGATTACATGAAATCAAGTTACTCGTTGTCTTCTCACATTTGAACATAACTGTTTCTCTCTACAAAAAAGTGTCGACGGTCCTCTTCTATAAATATCGAATGACAAACACCATATTCTCCAAAGCGACCTGTGATACCCATCGATACCCCGAGCCAATGATGTCTTCCACTCATGCTAACACCCCTTCTTCAATCACTTCTTCAATCAATGTCTTCCACCAACTAGGACTTGTCCTAGTAGTATCTGGGTTTTACAACATCCTTAAGATCTTGGGTTCAAGCTTTGGAGATTGTGGTTTTCTTCAAAAAATAGTGGAGATATTATTCCTCATAGTGGTGTTTCCGGAGATAACGGATGAGGGTTTATTTTCTCATGGTGAGTGGCTTGGGGTTCGCATACTGTCTGTATCGATGTTACTGCGGACCCGGCTCACTAACATAACTTCATTGTTCAAGAAAAATGAGTTGAAGATGAGTTGGTGGCCCATCAATCACTGCGACCATTGGTATTTGAAGATGAGTTTTTGTCGCCTTTTTTTAGCGTCGAACATGCAGAAATTAAGAGTTTGAAACTGGATTTTAGTATAGTGATTGTGAAATTAGAGATGAACAGGTAAATGAATATGTAATAGCTTTATATATGCATTTGGGTTCTTTAGTTGTATTTTTCATTAATTCTGGATTTTTTACATACAATTTCGCTAAAAGAATATGGGTTTATGTATTTTAATGGATTCTTTTTCATGAAACTTTGCAATTGAGGAGTTACTTCTTCTTTTTTGACAAACATACAACTTCATCTTCATCTATATATCTTTATGTATGTCTTCACTCTACAACACTATTTTCCTCTGTGTACAGTTCTCATTTTAACTAACTTGTATACATAATTTAAGAAAATAAAAGTATATATATAAACGAAGTGAGTCACTTCGGAAAAAGCGGTTCGGTTTATCATGGTTAACCACAAACAAATTGATATACCCGGTTAATTTAAATTAATTAATAAAATAATCGGTTTACTAAACTTTAGTTAAAATGATTTGTTTTATCGCTTAATTTGGTTATAAATCGATTTCTCGGTTAACATAATCACCCCTACTTTTAATCCACGTAAATTTGATTTTAGAATCTATTTAAAAAAAATGAGTAACTCTTAGTTATTATTGTTTGTGTTATGATAATTATTAATAGATGTCTTTATCCTCTAATTTTTTATAAGATATATTATATATATGTATTATTCTATATAAGATATTTGAATCTTGGATACTTATTCTTTATTATACTCTTATAAATAATATATTACCTAATGAATAAGATGAATTCTTTTCTTTCAATTCTCTTTATCTAATTCTCTCTATAATTCACAACAGCTTACACTTTCAATCGTTCATTCATTCTATGTCGGTACCTTAATTTCAATCGTTCAATCGTAGACTTGCAAGTCATAACTTCGGTAGACGGTAAAGTTAGAACATGTTCCACTTGCATGTAGACCCTCACGTTCCTTAACGAAATAACAAGAGAAAATAAATATCCTCATTCTTTTATTCATACTTCATCTTTTTATTCATTATAAGATTAGATGTGTACTTCATTAGTTCTATTTTCTTACATTCTTTGATTAACTAGGAACAAAACTTAAAAGGATATATAATTTCTTTTATAACAATTTATTTTGTATTTGAGTTAAACCATAAAAGCTATGACTTGAAAACTAATTTATCTTAGTAGTTGGGTTAAACCTTAAAAGCTATGACTTGAAAACTAATTTATCTTAACTCTAATTATTATATAAAACGTTTAAATATGATTTTTTTCAAACAATATTAAAAAAAACGCTATAATTCCATTCTTAAACTCGATTACCATTATATTTTTAAACTGAAATTTATTAGTATTCAAAAATTTTAAACTATAAAGTTATACCAAGTATTTGAGTATTCCATTCTCGTCAATTTGATATTTATGTTATAGTTTTTTGTCAGAATAAAAAAATACGGTAACTTTGTCAAAACTAAAGTCAAACATTATCCAACGTTCTTAAAACTATTATATTACCATACAATTTCAAAGAAAAAAAAGCAGGCGCAATAATAAATAATTAAAACCGCATTTGATAAGCAATCGCCGAGTAGGTCCACTGGTTAGAGCATTGGTATATAAGGTATAGGTCAGGAGTTCGACCCCTGGCTCTCCCTTTCATTTTTTATATATATTTCTCTTTGTTATTAGCGACTATCTTTTTATATAATAAAAAAATATACTACATGGTAATAATTGAATAACAGATATAGTATTTGTTCTGTTTGTTTTTTTCTTCAAATTTTAAGTTAAAAATCTATGAAAACATTAAATGACTTTTTTATATTTTAAATTTTTGGTATTCTTTTTTGATTTTGTTTGTTTCATAATTCGGAGTACACAATAAATTTAATGTTATCCGTTTTCTATCTTAACGTTTTATTACCTATAAAAGTTATATAACAACTTTAATAACTCTTTTTTGTTTTGTTATTTGTATTCTTTTTCATATTTTTGTACTTAGTTTTAATATTGAATTATCCAACAAAAGTTAATGATGTAATTATATACTTTATTTCAATAACAAACTTTTTTTTTATAAATCCCGTTGCAACGGATAGTCAAATAAATCATACCTTTATATTTATGACGCAAAAAGAACACACATATGATACATGGGATAAAGTAGCAAAAAGGACATGGGGTTCCTGAAGTGAGTAATACGCTTGCGGTTGTATGAGGTGCCACAAATTCGAATTTGTATCGCTGCATTTTTCTTTGTCCTTTAAATTCTTTTGGTTTAAACAAGGCCGGAGGTTTTATATATATATATATATATATATATATATATATATATATATATATATATATATATATATATATATATATATATATATATATATTTCTTTTTTTATCTTTTTAATAGATGCTTTAACCAAAATAATTATATCACACATATTTCATTGGTTTTTTAAATATACATTACTGTGACTGTTACTATTATAATTAAATTTGATAAAATCTTATTGCTATATCAAGTACAAAAAAGGTTAACAAAACCTAAAAGTTTTATGATTGTTGATACCAAATTTTACATCTTATAGATATAGTAAAATTAAAGATAAATAATAATCAAAATTGAACACTATTCTAATGATAAATAAGTCTCAAGAATGAAGATAAAATATATGACCGAAAGCAAAAAACCTACAACTAAAGCTGAGGATATAATTTTGTGTAATATGTATACTTATACTCCACCATGAAGCAAGGCCAAAGAATCCTAATTATAATACTATACAATTACAAGAAAATATTTTTTATCACTTTCTATATTTAAGTTAAACGAGTTATAATAGTAAGCGTCCGTAAAAGTTACAAAAACTAATTTAGAAGAAGTGGCAAGGAGCTTGCAAGCGGCGTGGTATGCTTGGGTTCAAATCTTGGCTTGGTTCTCTTTGTATTTTTAAACTTTTCTCACGTGTGATTTTTTAATGTGTAAAATTTTCGATTTTTTTATATTGTTCTTTCACTACTATTAATATAGAATATTTTTTTAACATATCGCCTAAACTGTATATTGTCAATGACATTATTTACTTAGTATTGTTTTATAATATTATTGTTTTGTATTTGTCACTCTCTTTATATTCCAGCTCGCACCATTTTATTTGTTATGTTAACTGTTTTGTAAATAACTCTTTTTACAGGACTTTTCTATAATATTTGTAACTCTTTAGACTATAAAATATCTATTGTAAGCTTTACGTCAATGATTTTTATTATAGACGTATCTATGAAAACTGAAAAGGATAAAATTAAACGACTTTATAATATAGTTCTTTAAAATTGATTTTTTAATAGAGAAACATATACTTTTTATATATAAAATCATATGACAAAAGTTTAATTACAAAAACAACTACATTACATATATATTAAGCTTTTATTTTCTTATTAACTAAATTGATATACGAAAAAAATCATGGATAACTGGATTTCTTTCATTTATTAGTTTACCTATTTAAAAAACCGCTTTTAAATATATGTCTTTAAACCCCACAGCGAAGCGTGGGCTAAAATACCTCGTTTTAGACATTCAACAAGTTTTTAAATTATATAACTTATGTGAAATGAAAGAGGATTTTTTTTAAAATTGACGCTCATATTGTTATAGCGTGCATACTCTAGTGTGTATGTGTGCATGTACATGGATGTTTATGAGCGTGCCTAATGATTACCCGGCAATTAAATTTTAGATGCAAATAATAAAATACATTGGATGTCTTTTAATTATGTAGATCGTCCAAGTTAGGTTTTAAAATTAATATGATACAAACATTATTAAGTGGTGAAGGGGTTCAATCAATTCGTGTCACCGACTTCTCTCTCTATTTAAAGGTTTGTTCGATATACGTTTCTCTAAGTTCATTATTTTGAATTTAGGATTCTCAATTGTTTGAAGATTCAAATGGATTTTCTTTAATCAGTGGTGTTTAATTAGTCGATATTTTTCAACATCTTATAACTTTTTTATAAAGATTTTGTATAAGATATAAAATATAAAACACTAATCATATATTCATATGAATAGTTTTTATGTGTCCTGACAGGTAGTATATTAAATAGTGTTGTACCCATGCGTTGCTTTGGTATGTAAATAAAACTTTTATATTGATAATTTTTACACATACTCCTTTTTAAAAGATATAAATTATATTACACATTCAAAGGTTTTTAGTATAATATTAGTATGTTTTTCGTGATGGAGCTAGACATTGTAAAGACACAAGCATAATGACATTATAGTTGATATAATGAAATCAAGTGATTAAAAGATATTTTTATTAGCCAATTATATGTTTAAATCTTTGTAATTGTAAACTAAGCTTATTAACAATTAAATAATAATGTCATCAATCTAAGTATACACAAATTAGGTCACATAAAATTAAGGTACCGACATAGAATGAATTCTTTCTATATATACGCAGATTACATAAGTATATTTAGAATTTAAATAAATATAATTGAAAAACAAGATAACACTAAATTCAAATATCCATGTAATAATAACTTTAATTTATTTATGAAGTTATTAGTTAAAAAATAGGAAAACTTAGACAGTTAAAATTTGTATATAAAATTTCAAGTTGTAGTTACAAATCCCATTAACATGAAGTTTGTTTCACTACCTAGTAATTATGTATGGTTATAGTTTTGGTACGGTTATTTATTCACACACATTAACAATCAATTTTAAAGAGCACTAAAGTGGTGGTGATAGTTTTGTAAACAACTTTGTGTCACTAAACAACCGTTTTAAAAAACCCACTAAGTGGTTATTAAATATATTCGATAAAATTTTAAAAAATAGTATATTTTTATTTCTTTTTAGCGAAAGACCAAGTAATCAGTGAAATATCGACTATATTACGTTAAGTGAATGAATATAAAAAACAAATAAAATGTTTAAGAATTACTAACTCGTTGCTTTCGATGAATAAAAAAAAATTATACTAATTTAAAAAAAATCATATCACGATAAAATTTATACCAGAACGTAGATAAAAATAAGACAGACACAAATATATAATTTTTTTTCAAATCCAAATATATCACAAAATTATTAAACATAATTTACAAACAACCTACAATTAATTACATTAATATACAATTTTTATAAAACCCTCTCACATATTTCATACAATCCCTTCAAATTTACATCTTTCATTCAATTAAATTGAATTTAAACCCCTTCCTCCATTTTCTTTAAACTGCTTCCTCCATTTTCTACCAATCAGAGTTTCGATTTGTCGAGGTCACATTTGCATGTCAATAGTTACATCATCATTATTTCTACCACATCATAATTCTCTCCGCTCCGTAAACTATACATACATATATATATATATATATATATATATATATATATATATATATATATATAATTTAAAGTTAAGATTGATAAAATTGATTTGGCAGCCTTAATTGATTACATGCCACGCAATGGGTTTTTGGGACGGCAATCTATTTAACAATAAAAATAAATATCATCCTACTATTTATTACTATTTCATCATTCTATTTATTATAAGTTGATATGTAAAATTTACTAATTATTTTTCTAATTTTTTTATATTAACTTTTATACTTGTATTGATTTTGTAAGTAATAGGATAAATACGATAATATATCACCATTCTTTAAACGAAGGACCAAATATAAATGTTGAGACTAGTACGTACATGGACTCACTTGCACAAAAAGAAACGAAGGACCAAATGTAAATGTTGAGACTAGTACATGGACTCATTTTGCACAAAATAAAGAACCAATCTCAAACCCAACTAGATACTTGAATCTGGTTACTAATTATGAAAACCTACTGTCGAATGGCGATGGGATTCAAAAAGCAGATTGTGAATCAGGTATTATTTGTTTATTGATATATCATACATATGCTTCATTCTTCATTGATTTCATAATTTAATGGTTTGTCTACTATTATTTGTTTATTGCACAAAATTCTTTGATCGATCATCATATTGATTTTTACTATACAGAATTCATGTTGGAAATCATTATTTATTGATAACCCAGACACAATGTTATAGAGACATGTTTATCGATTGCAAATAATGCATGTTGGATCTTAATTAATTGTTGATTAATCTATATATGCTTTATTGTTTATTGATCTTTTAATGGATAATCATATTACTTGTAATTGCACATGTTGGATCAGTGTATGTTGTTTTTTGGAAATAAGATGCTGCTTTGCAGAATTGCAGCGTCTAAATTATGTATTATCACACTTTCATATAATTTTTATATCAGCTTTATATGTTTTATCACATGTTTGTAGTTAAAAGTTTCTTAAAAAAGTTTCATGAGTTTATAGGAAAAAGATCTGTCGTAATGTTATCAAACGAGAACTGTTTTTTGTACGAAAACTGCGAGAACCAATCTTAGCCCTTGATTATAATTAGTCAATGGCTAAGTTTTTTTTGCGGCTCATTAATGCTTTATTAATGACTCATTAATGACGCATTAATGAGGGTTATTTCAGAAAAATCAAGTCTCGTAAATTAATGACGACTCATCCGGACGCAATTCACGGTTGCGTAAATATATAAATTACTAAATTACCCCTATTAATGAGTCATTAATCGCATTAAAAACAGTTCTCACAGTTCTTATACGAAAAATAGTTCTCGTTTAAACTTTTGAGTTAACGACTAAATATGGAAATAACATTGAAAAAAAAATGTTAGTAGAATTTATATTATTCAGAACGTAGCAAACGATACGTGCATGGAGTCCCAAACACAACAATTGATATGAGGATCAGCGTCAGCCTGTATCCGTACATCTGTCACGATGATTCTTGTATTGTCAAGTAGACTTGATTCAATAAATCTCCATCTCTCTGATTGATTTTGTATACGAATTTTATTTTCATAGACGGATCGAAAGATTTGAACAAAATTTATGTTTTACAGAGAAGAAGGATAGACAGACAGTAAGAAATGGCGAAATCCAGCGCCGATGACAAGGAGCTCCGGCAAGCCTGCGAAACCGCAATTGAAGACACTAAACAGAAGGTTGTAATGTCGATTCGTGTTGCCAAGAGCAAGGGTGCATGGGGTAAAGGGAAAATGGGAAAAGGACAGATGGCTAAACCTAGGGTTCTTGCCATCACAAGTAACCTCCCTTCCTTTTTCTTTCCATTATCAAATTTTCAAATTACAAACTGTCAACACCATTATTTGATTCGTAGTGGTTCTACTGCAATTATTGTATTTAGTCTGGAGCAAGTGGTAATATTACTCATTTGCGGGAACCCTGCGTAGGAGCCTTGGTAGTTTCTTGTTTAACTCCAATAATTTGTTGTTACTACGTTTTATTACTATTTATGCTTGGGAACTTCTAGTTTTGGTGAACTCAGAATTTGGTTGAGATCCTGATTGAAAAATTCACTTGCTATGTGCTCTACTAGATTTTTTTAACAAATATATCCAGTAATTGAAGTATTCAGCATGTAAACTATGACATGGATTATTGATAATGCATTGTTAACATGAATGTGGAAAAAGAAATTATTTTGGTCATTGAAGGTCAGTTTGGAATTTCAAACCAAGTTAACGTGATTAATGAATCAATTTAGGGGAAAGTGCAAGAGCGATGATAGTTTAGAGAGATGAACTACAAATATTTTTCTGCCACGGGTTATCGTCCCTTGTTTTAGTCATTTTTCTGTCATATTATCAGTTAAGATCTAATGTGCTTGTGTTTGCATAGATATATATGATATAGAAGATCGATTCAGATATAGTGTCCTTTTCTTTATTGCTTGTTGACAACAATCTTTCGTCTTTGATTCTATGATATGCTTGTTTCGTAGCTTCTGATTTTCCTCTTTACATATTTCCTGAATTCCAATCTTAAAAATTTGGTGTTCCAAATTAACCATATGTCCTCTTAACTCAGATCTTATTTGTAATGTCTTATTTGATTATCTGTGATTTATGCAGCAAAAGATAAGGGTGAACGAACTAAAGCTTTTCTCCGCGTCTTAAAGTATACAAATGGTAGTGTTCTTGAGGTATATACCTGAACTTCGTTGTTACTCTCACAATCATTCACTTCTATTGTACCTACGATCCACATAAACACACATCAAAATGTTCAGCCCAAAGATATAAATCCCATTTTGAGGTTCCTTCTGCTGAGTACATTTGTATAGTCATCTGTTAGACAAGTATTTCTTTGCTGATAAAGAGTTATGATCTTTTAATTATTTTTGCAATTCCAAATACGTGTAGCAAGCAAAAATATACAAGTTGAAGCGTCTTGGGAAGGTGGAGGTATTAACTAATGACCCTAGTGGATGCACATTCATGCTGGTAATGGTTCTTTTATCATATCTACAAAGTATTCTAGGCTTCTTTCAATTTATCATGCCTCAAAGAAACTGAGTTTTCCATTATGTTAAAGAGGTTGTTGTATAACACTATAACTTGCTTGATGAACTAATATGCCAATAGGGTTTTGATAATCTTAGAAACCAGAGAGTTACTCCAATTCAATGGACCATGCGCAATCTTGATGACAGGTAATTTATTCTAGATTCCCAGTTCCTTCTAATATTTCAAACATGTTAGTCTGTAATTATCTTGCATTTTCTGATGTCTAGGAATCGTTTATTGGTCTGTATTCTTCATATTTGCAAAGATGCATTGGGCCATCTACCAAAAGTTCTGGGTATAGATATTGTGGAGTTAGCTCTTTGGGCCAAGGTGTGTGCATTTTTCTAGTCTTGTTTATGTAAAAAATTTATGTCACTAAATTTTTTATATTACTTCGGGATCTAAGTATACTGACCTGTCATTTAGTAGCAGTAAACTTAGTTTGATCTGACTATATTTTCTGTACTTAGACATCTATCCTTCAGAGAACTCCACCTTTGAGTACTTTTGTCTAACTTCATCATTTGCTTATAACATTTATTTTTGCAACATGGTGCTTTTACGTGTATAGGAACATGCATCGACAGTTTCTAAGCAAAACACTTTTGAAGATGGACCTTCTGGAGATATGCTTTCAGAAGGTGACACGACAGTTACAGTTGAAAATGATCTTGTGTCACAGGCAGAAGAAGAGGACATGGAAGCTCTTCTAGGCACGTATGTATATGTTTTTATTAGTTTATGCTAAAAGTACTTAACGAGATATGGTAAATGTCATGCAACTCTCCTCTGCATTTTAAATATGTAGCTGGTATTTGTATTTCTTGAACATATTATGTGTACCCAAATACTTGATAACGTTTTACATAAGAAAAAAAGTTTGTTTCCTTAAATACTTAAATGTATGCAGGTTCTATTAAACTATAAGGCTACCTTTAATATGCTTTAAATGATTGTGGTAATGGTATTGTGTTCAGATATGTCATGGGGGTTGGAGAAGCAGAAGTCTTTTCTGAAAGGCTAAAACGAGAACTTCATGCTTTGGAAGCAGCAAATGTGCATGCAATTTTGGAAAGCGAGCATTTGGTAGATGAGGTAAATCGCTCATATTATAGGGAAATTGGAATGTTCCATTGCATTTTTAGAAGTTAGATACTTAGGTCTCTTTGTGTGTTGTCTGATCGGTTTATTCTTCTAAGATTTTCCTTTAATGCAATCTAAAACTATTGAAATCTTGATAATTTCGTTTCCTTTGCTTTTATGGTTTTGCAGGTATTGCAAGGGCTTGAGTCCGCCTCAATTTGTGCTGAAGATATGGATGAGTGGTTGGCGCTTTTTAATGTGAAACTCAGACATATGCGAGAGGACATTGAAGCGGTACGGATATCTGCACATTGTGCTACAATATGCATACACACATACATACACACACACACATATATATACACACACACATACATACACATACGTACATGCATATATATGGATACACACACTAGGAGAAGCCATGGGCTGTGCCATGCACATCCCTGCCTCAAGATTGTTAATTGCATAGTAGGTAGAGATAAAAGGTCTATTTTACACACATGCCTTTTGATCCTCTTAACACAGAATGCCATTTCCATCGCTAAATGTAATCCAAAGAGGGAGAGTTTGACCTCATAGATGATGTCACTGCTTATTTGTTTGCACCTTGTATATCAATTTGCCTTTTGCTCATCCTATATCTAGTACAGTTTCTGTTTATAATGTGTGGTTTGGTTGAATGAAGCACATTGCTTTAAAATAATAATATAAATTATGCACATCAATATCCTACACTTACGACATTTATTCTTGGTTGAAAGTTTTGACCATGTGTTGACTAATAAAAAATATTTTGCTAAGAAGAAGAATATTATTTTAACATGGTTCTCCAACGGATCTCTACAAGACTCTTGTGAAATATTTAGCAGGAATGCCACGAGTTTTCTTTTTAAAGATGACAATTACCCCATGTTATTAATATATAGGTTGATTTGGGTTATTATTTTATCTCAAACAGGTCAATCATATAAAATTTAAAAAAGCACAGCCTACACTTAAAATTGTTTCCTAAAATGTATTTGTATAGTCTAAATCCTTGTACATTATTTCAGAAGTCGAGTTTTTGCTCTATAGAGTATGTGATAATGGTAAATCTCACCAGTAATTACATGAATTTCAAACCCCAGCACTTTGCACCTCTTGTATGTTATTTTCTCTTTTACCTAATTTGTGTAATTGCTTTTAGTGTTTTACACAGTTTTATTATATGTTAAGAAATTCCAAATTTTATTTATATATCTATATCAGCTATTATAAAATTGAAAACAAAATGAAAAAATTAACACACGTGTCATCTTTTTTACTCTCTTAAAAAGCTTTATGTCAATTTTGCTTCGTATATTGGTTATTATGAAATTTAAAACAATATGCACATTCTTTCCCCTGTCTCTGCATGTTTTTCTATCTGATGTAATTATTAAAGTTAATTATGAACAGCACTGTGTGTTTTCATGTCTGTTTTCGTGCTAGGCCTACAAACAGAAGAAATATGAATGCAAAATTGATCAATAAACATACAGAGATTTCAGAAATGGCAAGGAGACTTAAATCCTATGGCTGAATGGAAAAAAAATCCTAACATACAATAGCAAGCACTTAAACCCACATCACAGAATGCAAAAAAAGTAAATTCAAATATAAGGAAATTAGCCGATGTGTCCTGACCCAAACTAAAGTTAATTCGTTTAATCTCTATTGATATTATCACGCTTTATATATAGAGAATGACACGTCCTTAATGATAATGCTATAACAGGTCAGAACTTCCATTTTCTGATTCTTGTTTTTAATATATATTTCCAGTCAATGCAACTAACAACCTTATTCTCACATGTTGTCTATATCTATTGTCGTGATTCGTAAACAAGAAGCTATATAAAACAATGAGCAACGCCACACGACAAATGTTGTGATTAGTTCAAAGCATGTTAATTTGAGTCAAGCATTTTATCAAGCAGGTGGTGTACGTGTTCATGTATCACCTAAAAACAACACTGAAAGCTCTACCTCAGTCTCTGTTTCTTGGTTTAAACGCACAGTAATGTTGGAGAACTAAAGGTTTTCATAGATATCCAACATTCTATAACTAAAAGAACAGTTATGTGAAGAATTCAGGGTTCAACTCTAAGCCTAAATCAAAGAAACCCTAGACATAAACATAGAGGATTCAGCAGATGCATATTGTTACCTGTTTCTACCATCGAAGTAGCGAATGATGAATATGGCGACACTGATATAACACATAATGGGACTATGGTAGGGCGGTTCACCAATAGAAACAGGATGTGGCAGCTGCCAATATAACCTCATGACAGGCCTCAGGCCTGCAAATAGGTAGAAGGTAGCAGCACTAAGAAGGAGAAAACGAAGTTGTGAAGAGGCGCAACTGGTGCAACTGATAAAGGTAGGAGAAAACACCTGGTGAAGACTGCGTGGCCATAGGAGGAAGAGATGTGTTCTATGAGAGACATTTGGTTGATGTTGTATCATAGATAGATAGATAAATATTCCTATTCCTTTCTAAACTTTTGTTTATTCCATGGAGAGAAAAAAATGTGTTCGGCCATATTATCAGGCTCATGCATGCTCCCTTTTCCTTCAGTTGCTTAGTAACAATCTTCTCTAATTGCTGTTTTATCTAATTTTTATCATGATCATTGAAATTAAGTTTGTTTATCGAGTGTGCAAAAGAATTACATTTGTTGTTCGTGATGGTTTATTCTGTTATATTTAATGAACTTTGATTTGTGATCACAGATAGAAACGCGCAATAACAAGCTGGAAATGCAGTCCTTAAATTATAAAGCTTTAGTTGTGGAGCTAGATAAGCTTCTTGAAAAACTACATATTCCTTCAGAGGTACAATATTTTCAGCCAACATCAACTTACTGAATCATAAGTTTGATCATGCTGTATCTATTAACAGGTTTCAGATAATCTAGCTGGAGGCTCCTTTGATGAGTCATCCATGCATAAATATATTGAAGGATGTGAATGGCTAAGATTTGCTTTGCGTGGTTTTGATGCAACTTCTTTGGATCCTAGATATGCAAAAACTAAAGCTGTATGTTCGTTGCTGTTTCATATATCTAAATGTTTTTCTGTTATTATGTTTCTTTTGGTATGGGAAATGGTAGTGCTTTATGCATCCTTGTAACAGGTCAAGGAAAAGAGGGCAGAACTTGACATAATAAAGTTGACTTTTGTACGTAGAGCCTGTGAATTTCTGAGAGACCATTTTGTTAAATTGGTGGATACTATGATGAGTGATAAAAGAAATTTTTCTCAGGTTTGTTTCTTATGGTAATTTTATAATTTCTACATTTTGAAGACTTTTTGAGTTACAAACAATTTATATACAGACATGTATTTTATGGGTGTTTTGACATTGGACAGCGTGGGCAACTAAAGAAGCCTGATCATGCTGACCTCCACAATAAATGCAGGATTTACTCTCGTCTATTGCATCACCTGAAGGTTAATTAGAAACTTTTAGAATCAATGATAAAGAAGGTTTCGTTTACCTATTGATATATTTGTGATTTTGAATGACTTGTAACACACTTTCAGATTCTTGATATAAATAGCCTGGCTCCTTTGAGGAAATCTTATTGTGTCTCCGTAAACCAGCTTTTAAGGCGTGAGGTAACGCTGTGAAATTTCATCTGCGTTAAAGTTTGATGAATTAGAATTGAGCAAGCTGTCAATTCCTAGTAGAAACTCAAATGCACTTGCCACATACGTATATAAATTCCAAATTGAAGTCCTCTTTTGGGGTTTTAAACTTTTATGATCTAATTTCAGGCTCGTGAATTCGCCAACGAGCTTCGGGCTGGTACTAAAGCACCAAAAGTTCAAGGTGTATGGTTTGAAGGCCCCACTGCTCCCAACCCAAATGTAGACAGTTCCATGGTTTCCGAAGCTTATTCCAAAATGCTAGCAGTTTTTATCCCACTCCTTGTGGATGAGGTATGAAAAGAACTCTTCTGTCCTTAACACACACACACACACAATCTTCTCCCTTCTCAAAATAAAATCCAGATTGAACTATTATGTTTGTTTTTGGATAAAGGTTCAATTCTTATTTTTAAGCCTTCATTTACTGCTTCTTAAACTGCAGAGTTCATTTTTAGCATTCTTCATGCGCTTTGAAGCTTCATCACCTGATCCACCAAGTGTTCATGATGATAATACCAATGATGATGAATTAAGCATGATGGAGATGGATGAAAATGGCGCCAGCAAGGGTAACAATATATTAATAACGAATGTTACATCCACTTTGTTTTGGTCGTATAATATATACCAGTTTTGAGCTTTGTATTGGGAATCCTGTATAGTGACACTGGAGATGGGGGCATTAAATGAGTCCCTTCGTGATTTACTAGATGGTATACAGGTAATTACAAGAGGTTTATGTGTAATACTTTAACTATAGAAGAGGCAAAACTTGCTCTTTTTAAGTTAAATAAGTTTAAGTTTTCTTGTTAACTTTCAGGAGGACTTCTATGCAACTGTTGATTGGGCCCACAAGATTGATCCTTTGCTATGCATATCAATGCATGGTGCAACAGAGAGATATATTTCTGATTTAAAAGCAGAAACAGCCGGATATGTACGCCTCTTACTTGATGCCCTGGAAGATAGAATTAGTACACTGTTTACCCGTGTAAGTCTATAACTATTATCTTGATGATTATCAAATTTAACATCATCTAAGGGTTGGTGTATTGTAACCTATATTGCAGTTTGTAGATGAAGCTCGTCACCAGATTGAAAAGAATGACAAAAATGTTAAACAAACGGGTGTCATGCCATTTGTACCCAGGTAAAATAATCATCTTACTTCACCTGTTCTTCAGACTTGATGCCGCAAATTTGATGTTAATCATAAGTAATTAGTATGTATGTTGAGCCTAAGTGCCAAATATAATTTTCTTATACAATATTTCCAACTCTGCTGTATTGCTTCTTTGTAGGTTTGCGTTGCTTGCCACCCGCATGGAGCAGTATATCCAGGGGCAGTCTAGGGATTTGGTTGATCAGGCTTATATTAAAATTGTGAGTACTTGATAGCAATTATTCCACCTAGGAATATGTTCATTTAAATGAAAGGGCAAATTACTGAGAAAGGTAACATAAATATCGAAATTTGTCAATAAAGATAACATCCAATCTTTTAGGCCAAGAAAGGAGTCTAAATTTCAATTTCTGACAAAAGAGGTAACCGGTTACCGTCATATTAGGTAACTAGTTAAAATTGATGACGTGGCTAATATTTATAATACGTAAATTTCTGAAAAAGGTAGCATAAATATTGAAATTTCAATTTGTAATAAAAAGGTGTTGTGACTTGTGACTAAGACTGGTAATTTGGGATGAGTTGGGGTTATCATGTTCCTGTCAGTTACGTGTCGACTAGTATGTATCACCATTGATGCATAATAACTGATGGTGAATATTTTGACAGATTGGCATAATGTTTGTGACGCTGGACAAGATTGCCCAGGCAGACCTAAAACATTCTGATATTTTTCTTTTAGAAAACTATGCTGCTTTCCAGAATAGGTATTGATAATTTTTAAAGTAAAAATTGACGTTACTATGATTTTTGAAAGTTATTTACTTTAGTGTAATGCATCATTTTATATCCATGCTGATGAGAAGCAGTTCTATGCAGTCTGTATGACTTGGCGAATTGTGTGCCAACTTTAGCTAAATTTTATCATCAAGCAAGTGAATCGTATGAACAATCTTGCACACGTCATATAAGCGTGATCATATACTACGTAAGCAACACTATTACATATTACGTTTCTCTTGAGAATTTTGTTTTTTGTAAGTCGTGATGTATGTATGCTAATAATGATTTCTTTCCAGCAATTTGAGCGGCTTTTCCAGTTTGCTCGAAGAATTGAGGATTTGATGTTAACTAATTCACCAGAAGAGGTATTCCTACATACATTTGTATAAATATTGTTGTAATAACTAATAAGTACCCAGAGTATATCTGATGCCAACCTTTTAATGATTACAGATCCCATTTCAAGTTGGATTGTCAAAATCGGATCTTAGAAAGGTGGTAAAATCCAGTTTATCAGGGGTAAGTTAAAGAATGTACAGGTACAAAAGAATTCACCTTTCATCAGTTTTAGAGATAATTATTATGAGACATTTTATATATACAGGTTGACAAGCACATCACTGCTATGCATAAGAAATTGATGAAGAACTTGACCTCTGATGAATTATTGCCTACATTATGGGACAAATGCAAGGTATATTGACTTCTATTTTCTGTTACTGCATCATTCTAGTGGTTTTTTTAATAAAAATTTCTGATAAAATAACTTTAGCTACTCAAGTGTAAGGAAAGAAAATTTCTAATAATTTTCTTGGTCTTATATGGAACGTATTCAAACAAGTGTAAGGAAAGAAAAGTCTAAAAAGTGAACAAATTAAAATTTATTTGCTTCTAATTTTCCTGATACTAACAGATAAAGTAACTATATGATGATTGACAGAAAGAGTTTTTGGACAAGTATGATAGCTTTGCTCAACTTGTTGCCAAGGTCTACCCGAGTGAAAACATTCCATCTGTAACAGAAATGCGAGATCTTTTAGCTTCGATGTAAAGTTCTACATCTATTTCGATCTATCAGAATCCATTTGGAAAGCCAAAGGTATGTTCATCGACTGACTGTGCGATTTTCTTAAGCAGTACCATCGTCTCTCTCTTGTTCATAACTGAATTTAGAATTTGATAAGTTGACAGAATGTGATGATGGTCTAGTTTAAAATTTTCCAGACTGTTGTAATGGCTTTGCAGGTTATAGTTGGGTGGCAAACAAATTTAAATTCTGGTGGCTCGTGTTGAAGATATACTGAAGATGTTGATACTCCAATTTGTACGTAGTCTGATTTCATAATGATGATATCTAATCTTGTTTTTCAAATTTACTTACTTTTGGCATACATTTTAGATTCTTTTCATTTTCATAACGTTTTTAAGTTTTAACTTTCACTTTCTTTCTATTTAATCTTTTAAACAAATAATTCTTGCTACCGACTCTTTAGTAAAATAAAATTTATTTATTATCTCTGTATATTATTAATATTTGATGTTTGATTTGATTCTTACATTTTTACTTGGTCATGTGATGTTAGTATCAAACCTATAATGTTTAACGTAAACTTTCATTTCTTGTTATTTATTGTACCGTTTAACTTTTAAAAAACACAAACCGACTTGTAAAACCCTTGATGAAAATCACAACTGGCAATTTTTGCGGATATAAAAAAAAGGTGATTCTGTTTATTTTTTTGTAAATCTAAAATGACCTCGTGAATTTGATGTATGTGTTTTTATTGTCTGCCTCAAGGTCTATAACTAATTGATGTGATATTTTAATTAATGTGATATGTTAGGTACAAGGTTTTGGTGCCCGCGCGTTGCGGCATGCGGGGTTTCATCGAATACATTTTATAATATATTTCTACTCATGCATTGCGTTGTTGAAGGAGAATCCCGAGTTAGGCATAAACGTTATTCTAGATTATGAATAAAATACTTTATGTCCTCCTTCCTCATATAAACAATCATCATTCACGCAAAAAGTGTGGGTTACCTAACAACCTGCAAGATTTAACATGAATGATTAACAAATTTTAAAAGTATGAATTATCTACCATTTATAACATATATGGCAAGTTCGAGAAGTATACATGAATATTATATTGATAGTAATATAATTGAGACACATTTGTTTATAACATAGCATGTTAAATTATAGGAATATGTAAAATACATTTGAACAAAAACACATCTAATATTGTAACTTTATTGCATTTAGCAACCAAAAACCATGGCTAAATTATCTGCGAGATTGATTTGATTGTGTTGTTTGTATATATAAGGTGGAAGATTTGTTCATCTATTTTTGTATCAAACAAGTATACTTACATAAACAAACTTTAAAATACACATCTATTGAAAAATCAAACTTAAAAACCCTAAGTAAATATGCAAAACTGAGCCTCATCCGCTACTAATCGTCACACAAATCAACCATGTGTCATACAACCCTAGAAGTTTAATATTTAGACTTTGAGGTAGACTTTGTGTGTGTTAGTTTTTCAAATATTAAGTTTAATATTTAATAAATTAGACTTTTGAGATCGAACTTTTTTGTAATTTTTTTTTCAAATATTAAGTTTAATAAATTAGACTTTGAGATATAACTTTTTTGTAAAAAAAATAATCCTTATGAGAAAACTACATTTACCATAGATAAAAAAGTTCTTAGTTTAGATAAATAATATCCTAAGAGTAAAATAAAAAAAAATAAAAAAACACTATTGATAAATAGTGCTTAGGAATAGTAACATTTACATATAAATGTTAGTAGTTTTAATTTAATGTGAAAAGGAAAAAGTCTAAAAAAATATTTAAACAAATCATTTGTTACGTAAATAGCTGGTGAAGCAAAGTCTTTAACAATAGAAAAATTCCAAGTCCTAGTTATTATGTCACACAAAGTCTGACATCCTTTGTTTGTAATCAATATAATACAATTTTATTTTCATTTGTCTAATTGTCTTAAAGAAGGTTGCTGTAGGATTGCAACTAAGAAACCGACGCCAATAATATTAATTACACCAGACTTGTTTCTTTATAATACTTTTTCTAATCAAGTGCTTTTCGTAGGGAACTGAACTAATGTTCTTTTCAAGTGACAGTTACACATATATCATAAAGCATCAATATAATTTCCAAAAAAGTAAAAATTAAATACCTTTAACTAATTTGAACATATACAATATATATTATTGAAGTTAATTAATTATATACATATATAAGAGAACTCTTTATTTACATATAACATCAACGAATTGAATTCAATTACATATGTAATCTTAGTAAGTATGCTATATATATACAGGGTGAGGATCCTCTCATGTTTGACCCATCATGATCTCTCACAAACATGAGAGTGAGTCCCTTATATTAGTCAACCACTCTCATGTTTGACTAAAACATGAGAGGATCATCACCCATATATACACCACCTATAAATAAGGCTATATATATGTAGTGTGTGTAAGAAGTGAATTTAAAAAAAAAAAAAAATCTGAAAAATTAATTAAATAGTGGGGGACGGGTGGGAGTAGCGAGTAGATGGAATGAATGAATTAAGAAAGTCGTGAGAGAATGAATAAAGCAAGAGAAGAGAGCAAAAGAGCAGCAGCAAAACAAGCGAGATCTAGGGGCGTAACAAGAGGTATACTCTTGAACTTTTCAAACATTCCAGCTTGAAGTAGTAAAGTTATTGCATGTCCCATTTTCGACTTTGCTTCTGATATCGACTTCATTCCAGCCCATGATGGGAACTCCTGCATTTATACATGCATGCATGCAAATTATTATATATTATTAATTAATCGGTTTAATTCCAGTTTTTTTTTTCTTCATTGATCTAGCTAATTAATTATGACAACTTAATTACTAATTAATTACAACCTACGTACGTACTTACGTACCTTGAGATGGAAAAGGCCGAAAAAGTTTGATGATGGAAGTGGTTTTGATCCACGGCTGCCTTTTGATTTTGAAGTTTGTGTTCCGATGAACATCAAGTGCAATCCCATCCCAAATGTAAGCATAGCCGTTCCTACTAAGAACATATCTATATATACATATATATGCACATGCAAAATATATAATTAGCATACATATCATATATATAATCAAGTCTAGCTATATGAAAATAGGATTGATCGAGAAGATCATATGTATGTACCTAAGGCTTCAATGAGTAGATACATGATGTGGCCATGATCTGAATGGTGATACAGAGCATGGAAATACTGCATGTATGATTCCGCTACCAGAAAAACACCCTGCGTACAGTATATATATGCAAATTCAGTATCCATTTCATCATATATATATACACACACGACCTTCAGATTTATAGTATATGATAAAATTTATTATTATTATACCTACGTAAGTACGTACGTACCTCTAGAAAGCATAATACTGAACCAAGCAAGGTTCCTGCTACGCCCAACATCGTAAAAAAACGTGAGTCCATTATTACCTGCAAATTTATTTATTCCATCACTCCGGCCGCACATATATATATGCATTAGCTAATTAATTAGAAACATTATATATCTATCTTTATCATTTTACAATTATATATCGATCATTGAATTAGTGAAATATTGATCGAATTCTGTAAAATATTGTAATGTGAAATTGGTTAATTAATTAATTAAGTTACTTTTCAGTAAACAAGAATATTAATATATAACGACAAAAAGACAAAGAGAAAAGAAAAAACAAAGAAGGAATTAAGACTTGATTATTAGTAATTACCTTTTCGACTTGCGCTTGGATGATTGAACTCGACGACCGAGGTGTTCTTGTAGCGACCTTTACTGTGTATAAACTAATACTTTTCACAAACACCATTAGAGTAGACAGATCTACTACTCCTTCACTGATTGTTTCTATCGGCCGCTCAACCAGTAAACCATGATCATCTGCTAAAGCAGCCACCGTATTAGTCGTGACAGCATTAACCTCTGCTAAAGGTTTCCTCTGATCAATATCCGCCCCTAATCGGCCTTTTTCAGAACCGTAACCATACGCCATGCATGTAATTAACCTAAACGACCTCATTCTCTTATGAGTCATACCCGAATATACACTTTGAGAGGAAGGCGTGCCGAGAGCAGATGATGAGGGCCTTGACATGCTTATCAACCTGCTAGCGGCAGCCATGTACG